>JABTTQ020001031.1:0-343820 GCA_016081115.2 Rehmannia glutinosa | reverse complement strand
AACCCATTATCATTCATCCATCCAAACATGATTCCATTTTTCACACAAAACCAATGAATTCTAAAATTCATTTTTTGAACACTAGAAACTGGAAATGGATCATGAAAACATAACCATACATGGCCATAGTTTTTCTAGCGTGCCTGCTTTTATTCAGTGATTTCCTTGTCACGTTTAGTAATTATTTTTGGGATTCTTGATACCAGAATTGATTTTTCTTTATTTAGCCTTGCATTTGCAGTTTCTACCCTTCTGTTTTTGTAATTATAATAATGGTCTATTTAATGCAATATTCAGGTACTGGACCAAATACATCGACAGCCCATGTCTCTTTCCTTGTCTATGGTCTCACTTCCAGCTCCAGAATCAGTTGTTGACTCTTTCCTGTGAAGATTCGTAAAAAGGAGAAAAATTAGACTGTGGAGATGATGTTTCACAGTAAGCTTCTTCTATCTTTTAAATACTCACATGGGGAACATTATCAGTGTGATCTATTGTCTTGTTTTCCCACTATTTAAGGACGACCAAGTAAGATGAACTAAAGTTAAAACTACCTGGGGAAGTTAAAGAAAAGCAAGAGAAGTATTATTGGAGAAGATGAACTAAAGCATAGAAAAAACTCAAGTTTTTGCTCATTTTTCTTTTTATAGTTGAAGGGTGCTGTTTCTTTTTCCTTTTTATGAATTACGTCAGAGATGGCTTGCTTTTCTTTGAAGTCTGACATCGCATTATGTAACAGTTGTCCAAATTGATTTTATTCATGCCCTTATCATTTGGAGATAGTTAATGGTTTTGAACCTTAAAAAGAGGGAGGATAGTAAGTCAAGAAATAGTTTCTCTGCAATTCTTCTTTCAAGACAAAACCATTGCAATAAGATATGCTAGTAGCAAAATGGGTGTTTGACTAAGCTTATTTAAAAGATGTTATAATCTGCTACATCTTATAAGATGCTAGATTTTGTTTTGAAAATAAGTTGTTGAATTGCTTGGATAAAATGAGATGGTGGAATTTATAAGATGTTAGTAGTGACGTTTCTGTAATTAAAATGGTGTAATAAAAGGAAACTGTTAATGTAAGATCTTATATTGAAAATAAGTTGGGATCTCCTCACATTTCTTAAAAATAGCCTATATGCTCCTAACATCTTATTTTTTGGAGCTTATGAAGTCTTTTTCTTAAAAAACTGCCTAACAGCTTAAAAGCTCTCAAACATCTTATAAAAGGTTTTGAAGTGCTTATAAGCTCAAACAAACACCCTCTAAAATGACATGCATAGGCGAAAGGCATGAATCACTGCCGACAGTAGAGGATCAGGGAACAAATTTAACTCTATTGCCAAGTTACTGTGATGCAAATGTTATTTTAACACCTCTAAATGACATGCATAGCCGAAGGCATCACTGCCGACAGTAGAGGATCAGGAACAAATTTAACTCTATTGCCAAGTTACTGTGATGCAAATGTTATTTTATTTTCTTGGTCACCTTAGCTTTAAGTTTTGCCTGTTCATCCTGAAATATGTCATACAGGTGTCACATTTGCCTCGCTGAGTACGAGGAGGGAGACAAAATACTGAGTTCTTCCATGCCACCATGAGTATCACATGTCATGTGTAGATAAATGGCTTAAAGAGATTCATGGGTATGTGTGATCATTGCTACCATAAGCCTATTTGCTTATTATGTATTTATGTGTGTTTTCATTCCATGTCTAACTAAAATTCTATTCTGGTGTTTTACTTTTCAGTGTGTGCCCACTCTGCCGAGGAGATGTTTGTGCGGGTTTCACAGAATCCTCTGTTTCGAACACAGAGATCCTTTCTCATTAGCTCATTTTGTACATGTTTATTTAAATGAAATGAGCCTCGAAGAGTTGAACCTTGTGGGGATCAATAACAGAATTTTGATTCCAAAACAAAATTAGCAAATGGATTGTGCAGCCACAGCCAAGAAGGAGAAGAAAAAGAAATACTGCACGTGCATACGTCGATCATCACAATCAGAAGTGCTATGGTTTTTCTAGCCTTTTCTTAATTTTTTTTGGATAATTACAAAAAATACTATTGAGGTTTGGGCTAGTTATAAAATAAACCCAGAGATGTTTCAAAATTACAAAGAAAACCCCTCAGGTTTGATTGTCTTAAATTTAAGAGGGTAACTGTAATAATTTTATAAATGTTAGGGGTTCTTGAAATATTTTTTCTAATGAAGGGGGAAATGTAAGATGTAACCAAACTTCAATGGGTTTTTTGCAATTTTAAAAAACCTCTAGTTTATTTTGTAATTAGCTCGGACTTCAAGGTTTTTTTGTAATTATCCTTTTTTTTAATTGAACATGTAAATAGAGTAAGAAAGCTCAATTGATCAAAATATGAGTATGACGGGCCTTGATAATTAATGTTCATGGTCTAATGTTACAATGGTGTCATGGGTATTGGTCATCAATTTTACAGGATTGTGTTTAATCTGCAGAAAAAGGGTATTTTCATCTCCAGGGAAGGGGAATGAAATCGCATTTGGTAGGTCTGTTTTGGGAGAATAATATTTGTATTCTCCCAGACATTGAAGTGTGTAAATATTCATTTGTTTTGCATATACATTTCAATCATTGCATGTAACAAGCATATATATTCTCGTATGCCTCCATCACTATAAGTATTCTGTCATCTCCTGGGAATGAGAATAAACCCATTTATCTCAAGTTTAATTACTTATGGAAATTCTCATGTTCTGTATGAACTTTTTACATTTTTAAGACTTTATCAGTTTCAACTTAGATATGGAAATTCTCATGTTCTGTGCATCAGGAAAATGACTACAGGTGAAATTAATATATTGGAATCTATTTTGTTGTTTGGCATTAACATGAATAAACAATTTTAGAATGATCTTTTCTAATGTGAAGTCTCTTCTTATATTTCCTAGTTTTATGTCCCCTTGTGTATGTATACTTAAAGGAATGAATAAATCAATGGAATAGAAATCACACACGACTTGAATTTTTAATGTAGAATTTAACATGAAACACCAAATTGAGAAAAAGAAAAAAAAAAAAGATTGTTAAATTTTTACTTTTAAAATTGCATCTCTAACTTTATACAGCGGTTGAATAAATAAAATTGTTTAACATGATCAAAGTGCATGTGCTGCTCAGAAAGTGAAAATTTGAAAAACAAATTTGCTATTAATAGGCCATGCACTTGTTTTCTCAATCATAAGTTGGCTGGAAGTTGCATAATTTTCAGTAAAATGTCAAATATATATCAGATATCTCCACAGCCACCCTCTTGAAGGGCATATGAGATCTTCTGTATATTCAATATTCATGTCGTATTTCAATTCAGTAAATCAATGCTACGTGTATAAAATGAAGTCATTATTATAAACGTAACATTGACCTTGCATATTGAAATACCGATGAAACACCGTGCGAAACAGGTGATCCAAACTGTTGGAAGGTGACCAAAATGATCAATCACAATCAAAATCAAGCAAGCAAAACTAATCCAACTCTTGAAGCAAACGCAAACATGATCTTCTATTCCAAACTGTATTGTATCTCATTATGTACTAACAATATCATCAATATACACATGGCGTGTGTAGTCGATACATGTAACAGGAGATGAAACACAGTTTGAAATAGAAAACTTGTACTTATTTATATCATGCATTCTTCTGTGAACTTGTTCTGAGGATTCGGGACATAGCGTATGCAAGAGACATGGCGGATTGACTCTGATGGTCCGATTGAACGCTCTACAGACGTTCATGTGCGCGTTAGAGCTTCTTCGCGAACAATATTACGTATGCCTCCTAGCTTGTAGGATTCTTCATTGACTGCTTCTGAGCATAGGCCACATACCCATTTGCCATAGAAACGAGCCCTTGTGAGCGAATGTAGCCTCTGGTGCAGTCTTCAGACAGGCCACAACACTCACATTCAACCTCATTGATGTCATTGGAGGCTGAAGTTTGAGTTGGAAACCTTAAATCCATGTACTTGAATATGCCCCTGTCTGATGACACTCCTCCTGCCTTTTGGACCATGTCCAAGGAGCTGTTTGGGACCATTGTTTTGTTTTTGTAGGTGGAATTGAGTTTCAAGAACCTATGTTTCTAGTGTGTGTGTGTATATATATAGATGTTAAGAAATGTGTAACTAATACTATGGTGTGGATTGGGTAAGACAATCTTGTTGCAATCTCTATAAAAAAATTGATTCTTATGTTTTGGCTGAAATAAATCTACTTTTTGGTGTTTGCAAATGTCAACTCTTGTTTCTAATTTTTGCTTTATTGAATCTGAATCCAAAAGCGAGGAAATGAGTGTTTTAGATTTCTTATTCTCGCTTCTAGATCGCCTTTACAAACAAAAAGACACTTCTACAACTTTTTCAACAAAAACGCTCAAAGTTGCTATTAGCAAATACTAACAACTTTTGATTATCAACTATATTTGTTTTTCTTTATAATAAACCACTTATTCTAAAAGCGGTTTTTTGCAAACACTCCCTAAGGGCGATAGGCCCGATTAGTTTCTGTAATTAGTGGTCACCAGTGCACCAGGGGTACTCATTGAATGCTGTGATCCATGATAGTGAAGTGTAATTAATATGAGATGTTATGACAAGGCAATTTTGAGATGTTATGACAAGGCAATTTGTTGAAATTTGCTAAAAGTAGAAAAAGAAAGGGGCATTTTGGGAAAGTATTATAAAATAGGTTAAAATATCAGGTGGTTTATCACAGGTTGGGTAATAGATGCCATCCATTCATCCAGGGACTGTTGAAGAATTTATTTCTGTACAACAAGATGGCATAGATTTTCAAGGCAGGTTGTTTGCAGTTGTAAATGTGGGGTTCATTTTCTTGGATTACAAGGATTATTGCTGCATGATAGTTACTCTACACCAGAAGAAAAATGTATAGGAAAAGACTTGATGTGAACAAAAGATAAGGTCTCTTCTGTCTTTGTCTTATCTACTTTTTCATGTGAATGCATCATTCAATGCAGTTGGTGAAATTGCCACATGACCTTGAAATTTTTAAAAACTTTTATGGTTTTCAAACTACATTGCTTGTTGCCATGAAGTAAAATGATTACTATGTAATGGAGAAGAATCAATGCTTTGTAACCCTGTCATTTTGTAAAAGAATTACAAAAATTACCCCGAGGTTTAGCCTAATTACAAATAACTCCAGCTATTTTCAAAATTACAAATATCCTTTAAAGTGCTACAAACACTCTCTCGAGGTTCCGAACAAATACCCCCTCTTGAGGTGCAATTTGTAAAATACAAACAAATATCAAAAGGGTATTTGTAATTTCGAAAGATCACTGTTTTTTATTTTGTTTTTTTTTGGTAATTAAGAGTAGTTTTTGTAATCAGCCCTTTTTTATATCTGATCATAACTAGCCCACAATATTCCCCATTTCTATTTTAGAGACTATTCATGTGGACGGATTTGGCACAAAGGTAAGCATCAAATAAGTAAATGAGCTGAATAAAATCATCAAATATATAATAACTTGATCCAGGTATAATCCAAGCTACAACAAAAGTATCACACAGTAGCACCCTACACCAGGTGTATGATACAACTTTGAACAATACACTCATTAAGATGCTCATAAGGAAGCATATATTAATATAAAGCCGATCCAGGTATCGGCTTGTTTATACTTAAAGATGTTACACATCGAAGAAAGGATTATACATAAAGCCCTTATCAATGCTACTATTAATATAAGACGTGAGCATTCTTTGAGGAAGAGAACCTTTCTTGCTTCATAGAGTACGAATGGTCTTGTTGGGGAGCAAAGAGATTTGGATGTGTATTTTCTTCATCATCAAATGTGGTCCATCTTTTTGAGTTGCGTTTCTCCCTGGCTGTACCTTGAGAATTTCCCATTTCTCGGACATGGTCATTCAATTCTTTTCGAACGACAACATCTAACACGTCATCACCATGCCGATCACATCTATTTTTGTTGTCAACTTGATGCCGCGTCGAGATTTCTTCAATCTGATCATCTCTGAAACATCAAATTAAACATCTGGTTAACCCTACTATTATCATGACAAATACATTAATGTTAGTTATAGAACCTCATTACAAAATTCCAAAATGAAATGCTTACGACGAATGAACGTGTGGAGTTCTTGCGCTGAGTTCTGTTTTGATTCGGGATAGCTCATTCGTTATATTCTCTCCTAAAACCTACACAAGAATTTGGTGAGGTTTATGCAAGAAGACATAAGTGTCCATTAGATTGCAAAGCTTATGTAACAATGTACCTAAAATGTTAACATAGTTCAGTTTTCAAGAGAATGAATGTGTTGGTTAATTTTTGTACCTCATTAACCGAGTAATCGGGCTGTGAACCATTTTGAGGCAATCTATTCTTCTTGGTCTCTGGTCCCTCCTCAATAGGGTTAGCAACAATCCGACCAGTGTAACTTGCATCATCTGATTTTTCACTAAGGGACAATGGAGCTGTTTCATTCTCGGAATCGTTTTTCTTCCATTTCTTAAATCCATCAAAACCCCATAGTTTTTTCACAAGTTTCTTTTTTCCTTTCTCATTGTCACTTTGCTTGTGAGCCATGACGGGTGTTTCTGGTAAGCTCTCCATCATGAGAATGGACTTCGTTTCACTTTCTCTCTCGTTTAAACGATGATTCCAAAATGGATTTTCCGTAGAACAGACAAGCTCATTCCCTGAAAAATTAGTGGTTCTTATATTTCGATCTATTGGCCTTATACCGTTATTGCCTGAATCACTTGTATCCTTATCCTCCTTCAATTTCCCATGTTTATCTGGTGAAACAAAATCAGAAACAGATGAATTTCCCTTTATGTTCTTTATTGTTGAACATTCATTCAGTTTATTATTTGACATGAAGCTCTGTGAGTTCACCATGTGTTTCTCTTTTTTTCAATCTATGACAGACCACTCTTCATTTGAAATCTCCTTGTGCGCCCCAACTATCACATCGCTTTCCCTAATCTTTGCTCCTTGAACTGCTAGCCTTTGTAACAAAGGCCTCTTTGAAGCATGGTACTCGTCCTCTGATATGCATTTTGCGTGGAGTAACTCCTAAAAAGGAAAGAAGCCATATGAAACACTGTGTAGTTTGAAATTATGATAAACCACAAACATAAAACAACCAAAACTATTTGCAAATTTAACATGTCATTATTGGTTAAGCAAAAAGGATTGTGGTATGTAATAGTCACCTAAGAAGATAAATTCAGATCAAGAATCCACAACTTCTGCAAAGTATGTCAAATTTGCAATGAAATGAGTCAGCCCAACAATACATCAAAGTGCAAATCTAGACATTTGCTCAAATAATATATTACCATATATGCTTTCCAATTAAGTTTAAACAGTTTTCGTAACACATTAAATTACATTTAACATTGGTAGCTGCATAATAATATAATCTCTATCATGTAAACTTTTACAAGTTCCTTTCATGCTCATGAGATGTCTGCTTATAAATGGACTGTTTAAAATATATAACCAAATCTATACCAATTGTAACAGTTAGTCAGATTCAGAAAATCACAGCTTTCAAAATCCAACACATAAGGATTTTGCAAAACATCATGCATATATGTAGTTCCCATGTGAAATCAATCCAAGAAATTTTCATATTGTAGCCTTTTTAATGTAAGAACCAAAGAATTTTGTACTAAACATGACAAGACGCACCAAATACTGCACACAAATGTGATGATCTTAATGGCATAAATGTAACAAATTAATGTGAAAATGTCAACACCATCCATTTTGATAAATAGCACAACATAAAAAAATACCTTCTTCACATAATATCTTTTACAATATAGTAATTCACCCAAAATTGAAGCTACTGTGAAAAAAACAAACCAGTTATAGAATTAATTTCTCCAGTCAAATATATCGAGGCTAGTAATTGATGAAGTATATATTGAAGCAGAAAATTTACATTTGAAGGCAAATAGCACTAATCTAGCACAAGGTCAGATTATATTTTGTGATTCATAATACATACTGGACCAGATACTCCCCAACCTCAAATCAGGCAGATCTTACCAACCATCCTCAATTGGAATTTACTGTTAATTGAGCTGAGAACTTGGCTAAAAATCCACTAATTTGACAAAAGAAAATTGCACATATGCATTCAGCTCAATTCCTGTGATAAAACTAATCTAACCAGCTTTAGCTTACATCTATTCTTGGCACAATTCAATATTACCAAAAACTAAAGAAAAAAAAAAGATTGAATTTTTTTACTAGATAAAAGCACCAAACACAGAAAAATTTCACTCACCTGCAAGAAAATCAGCTTATCCCTTAAAATCACAGGCGCCTCGTAATCGACGGCCAACGCAGTTAGGTTTTCGATAAGATGTGCTCTGAAAGCAGAGACCTCATTTTCATGAAGAATCCCCTCTTTACAAAGGCCCATTAACTTAAGCATCTGGTGAAATGATTCTTGCTGCCATTTCAGATTATCCGACTGCTGCTTCGACAACTGCTGCTCAGCCGCGGCTATCGCTGGGACCCGCCTCTTCTTGAAGGAAAATGGAAGGATGGTCTTGCAGATGGAGGTGATCGAGTCATGCAGTGATGTGTAGTATGTTGGGGTGTATGTGTTCGACATTTTGCTTGAATTTTTTTTTCTTTTTGTGGGTGTTTTTGCTGGTTTTTCTGCTCTGATTCAGTTGTCTGTTTTTTGGGGGTTTTAATTTTTGTATGTTTTTTTTTTTTTTTTCTGAGGTTTTTGTAGTTGAATTCTTTCTTACACAGTTTGATGAGGAGAGGCTTTGCTGTAAGAGGAGCTTTTGAATTATGGGGTCTTCTTGTTAAACGGTAAGTTGGAACTAGCCGTTGGGGTTTTAAACGTTGGCTTGAGCTGAAACGGCGACGTTTCGGTTTTTCTTGCCTCCATTTTGTTTGGGCTTGACGAATGGGCCAGGGAGCGGGACTAACATTTCGGATACAAATCGTAAGATGGTGGACTATATATGCTTGTATTGGGCCACAGTTGAATTTCGACTTTGAATTTGCCTGTTTGTTTGGATCTCAAGTTCTCGTTCTTACCCATGTTTTGAGAATGGAACTGACTGGCTCAACCTAGAATTGAATCGAAACCACTATTCTAAAAATCTCCACTACCCATATACTCCTTGTACCGAACTAAATATTCTAGTAGGAAGTTCAACTTTTTAATCCTATAATTATTTTTTAAACTTTGAAAATCTTCAAATTGAAAAAATTAATGCTCACTAATTTCTAAATTTATTAAATATTATTTAAATTTACTTTTAAAAAACAAATAATGGTAAATGCTTATTACTTAAAAAGGTTAATGCCACTTTGCACCTCCAAGTTACTGAAAATGAGCGATTTTGCCGACTTTGGATCTTATATTTTTATAATTTCTTTAAGACAAAAACTCATGTGAGACGATCTCACGGGCTTATTTTCGTTAGACGGGTCCTAAACCGATCCATATTAACTAAATCATTTAAATTTAAATCTAACTTGCTTTAATTTGGAAATGGATTAGATCCATCTCATGATTTTAAACCCGTGAGACGGTTTCACATGAGACTAACTCATTGTTTAATTCGACGATTCTTTGAGGAACAACCTTGATTTTCCAATTTTGCATCTGCATCTAAAATAAAGGAAGAAAATGAAAAACAGGAAAAGAAATTCCCCAACCCCTCCTATCTCATGATCTCCACCAATTGATGTGGCTATATTAGTGGATGGGGAATATTATATTAATTTGGTCCATCTATATATATATATATACATCGTATCCTACATATGCAGGTAGCTGGAAATTGAGGCATGTATAAACCTACTTTTCAATTGTATTTACAATACCTTTTTTCTTCTTTTTAGTTTTGTTTTGTGCAATGTAACATATAGTTTAGAAGGTTGTCATTTTTTTTTGTTGAATCTCCTACCACTAATTAATATGTAGTTCAATTTTCCGTAGGTCCAATTTTTTTAGTCTATAATGCATAATTGGTATTTTCGGTGTTGTTTTTGACATAGATGTTTTTAGTAAGTTTAATAGTTCTGTAGATTTATTTTTATTTTTTAGTTCAGTTAAAAATAGCATCTATGTTGGATGTGGTCTAATGCATTTTGCTTAGTAAAAGATCTTGATAAAATGATAAACTTCAAAAAGATATATATATCTTACATTTTTGTCCAGAGATTCAAGAAGTAGATGTAAAAGACCTAAAAAAAAGCAGTACCAAGAATGATACATGGAAAGAACAAACATACGCAAACTCAATAAGACATCTATTTTTGTTTCCATTTGATACGCATGCATCTATAGGAAAAATTCTCTTTTATTTTTTGATCAGAAGTTACCCATTTTTTCCGATAAAATGAAATAATTTCTTATTTTTTATTTCTTATTTCTTAAATTGCAGACTACCACATGTCAATTAGCCTACAATTGCTTTCTTTTCACTTTTTATTTTTAGTCCAATTAAGTTTTTGGGTTTCAGTCTTCAATTTTTTTTCATTGTTTATACGAACCAACATGTGTTTGGGCCATAATTTTTGTTCCAAAAACTTGCCCCTTCTGGCTTAATTTGTAGGCATAAATTTATCCTTTTTAATTTTGTCCAGGAATTATTCCTGCTCAAAATAAAAATAATTCTTACTGTATGTATTTTTTTATCTAATTGGTTTTTGTAATCTAAATTTATCTGGATTTATATTTTAATTAGTCATTGAAATATAATTCATTATCTCTAAAAATAAAAACTATTTTTTTATACACAGTCCGTGCATCGCACGCACGTGGAATACTAAGATAGATATAAAACAAACTGTTTCCATTTAGGTTTTCCCGCCTAAAAGCACATGCTTAAAATAATTTTTGATGTATTTATAAAAAAATAAATTTGTCTGGCAGTTTTCTGAAAATTGTGTGAAATTGCATATTATCCATGGGGAAATTGCACTTTATATGTCCGGAGTCATGGATGTCAAAGCACTAGCGGAACTTAATATTTGCCACGTTTATTAACTAATGTCTATGAAATAACAGTTTCTGGTACTTTTTTCACATACATATTTTCAAGAAGCTGGAATTTCCATTCTACAACAAGGGCAATGTGCATTTGACTCCAACCACGGCACCAAACAGTTGGTGTGGAACCTATGGCCACAAGGCAACTGCATTAGTGTTTCCACCACCGCCGCCTTGAGCTGCTCCAAGCAAACCGCGCATTCCTCTTGTTCCGATGATTTCCAGCTCAATTTTAACCATTTCAGCCTCTTTGATCCACTTTTCTTCAATTTTGGCACTTCTGCGGCTTGGGAATCTGCTTGAATCGTAGCCCTATCTTGCAAAAATCTCAATGATCGTTCCCCTTTGAAGTTCTAAATTCAATAGTTTTAAAATGTGAGCATAAATTGCAATAATTTAATGATACTCAAATAATAGAAAAAATGCTAACCCCAGAGCACCACACTTCGAGTTTAGGTGATGCCGTGATGGGTCGTCCCCTATGGAGAGCTACGCTTCGAACCATACAGCAATAGAAGCTTGGGTTTTATTATAAGCTCTAATACCATTTTTGCCAGTTTTAAACTATTATTGGGGTATATTAGCGATTAAGGGTAGCTTGGGCACAAATAAAGTATGAAAACCAGGCACTGGGATCAAAAATGAAGAATTTCAAACATACTAGCCATTATTCTGTACGTAACAAAATAAATCTTATTGGACTTTTTTAAAATCATGGAACTAAAAAGTATCATGATCACAATCGAACGAGACTAAAAGTGAATTTTCTTTGATGAAATCAATACTTTTTCAAACCCCAAGGTGGATTTTTCCACGGAAATAAGCAATAAGGAGTGAATACCAAACCCAGGTTGTGCTTAAAACGGATAATCTGATGCTCTTTCACAGACTTGCTCGAAAAGCGAAACACTTGTCCTATTTTGGAAATTTAGTGCATGACATTAGATAACTTTTGTTATTTTAGTTTAGTTTGTCAAACGGTCAGAAAATACTCTAACCCACAATATTTCTCGTTTTATTTTTACTTTGCAATGTACTCAGCCATTGGACGGAGATATTCCCGATTCTTTGGTTGATTTAGCGATCTCAGAGATGATCACCCAATAACAGTTCTCGTTTTCTTCTCAAAAAAAAAGGAGTGAATACCAAATTTTACAGGCTACCACGAGTTAAAATACCAAAATGTCCTCAACAAGCCGAAAACTATAATTTTGGATTATATACGAATAAAATTAACAAAAAAGTTCAACACTTCATATATTTTATTTTAATTTAGTCTTAATTTTATATTTCATTATTTTCCCACATCAATTAATTATACAACATCAGAAATAAATACAAAAATCCTTAAACTTATATATATAGTAGTATTATATAATTTTTCATTTACCTTTTGGTTTGTGTTCTCCACTGTGGTTGCAGTCGTTCATCCAACCTCTTCTTGGCTTCTCTTGCCTCTGCACCAAGCGTGCTCTCATCGTACAATACCTGCCTCATTGGATTCCTCTGCTGTTTTCAGAGAATTTTCAGAATCTTTATTTTAACATAAAAACATACCAAAAAAGATTAAAAAAATGCCATTTTGATGGATTAATTTGAATTTCGACATCAATACCATGGAAGATGTTGAGCAGAGATGAAAGTCATGAGTGCTGGCATATAAAGAGAAAGAGGATCGCCTGGTTTGAGTTATTTCAGAGCCATAATAATTAATATTATTGTTGCTTTTCTGGTGAAATCTTCTTCGTCTTGCAGCTTCAACTCCTGGAAGCATGCCGGCCATCTTTAATTTTATCGAGCTATAGCCACCCAATTGTTTTGTTTTTCTAGATATTATCGAGGGAATTCTAGGCACAGAAAATACAAATATATATATTAATTGCTGAAAAGCTAAATTGTAAACATTATTTTGTTTTTTTGTTTTGGTTTTGGTTTTTTTGCTAGTGTTTGGTTCTTTCGTTCGAGTTTTCAAGATTTATGAGGGGATGTCCACATGCTCTGTTTTATGTGGCACTAAGGTTTAGTAGAAAGTGAGAGAGTGATTGAAACTTGAAAGCAAATGGAGAAATAATAGAGGTAACTTAATAATTGGGAGACAAAGCTCGGCCCTACCATTCATGATTTGCACCTTTCTTCTTTCAAATCGTATACATCTATCTATATATCTATATATATAGGAATTTTTAAAGACTCCACTATGGATAGTAGATATTGTTTTATCCATGTATGCTAAAAACTCTTTTCTACCCAATTTGACAAAAATCCTCTCCTTTAATTTGAAGATTTTGAATTTTGAAATTGGTGCGATTAATCGCTTCTCAAAATCGCAGTAATTTCCTCCAAATACACACACCTATATATAAAATCGTATACACATATCGCGCTTTCATATCGCTATCAACTCCATGTACATATATATATATATATATATACATATTGTGCCCAAAATCGTGTAATATCACGCATATCACGCATATCGCGCCAATCTATATCGTGCCGATACATATTTGACACGATATCGCGCTCATTTAAAATTGACAGAAAATGAGGCACGATAGCGTGCCTATAAAATAAACGTGCCAGGGTGATGGATGTCTTGTTAAACGCGCCAAACCACATGCCTATTCCCTATTACCTTTATTAGACTATTTTTTTATTATTGAGATTCTCTATAGCCCATAAGCCCAACAAAAAAGTTGCATGTCAATCCTCTTTTTGCTTTTAACTTTTGCTTTTAACAAGGCGTAGGGAATATATCGTTCCTCTAGTTAAAATAGGCACGATATCGTGTCATATCATTGTCTATATCGTACCAACCCAATGTACATATACATATGCATATCGCTCCCAAAATCGCGCTCATTTAATATTAAAGACGATATATCGTCCTCATTTAAAATTGGGCACGAAAATGAGGCACGATATCGTGCCTAATTTTAATCGGGGCACGATATCGCGCCTAATTTAATCGAGGCACGATATCGTGCCATGCAATTCATCCTACATATATCGTGCCATGCAGTTCCTATATATATATATCGTGCCATGCAATGCATATGTAATTTATATCGTGCCATGCAATTCCTATATCGTGCCATACAATTCATATGTAATTTATATCGTGCCATTCAATTCCTACATATACCATGCAATTCATCATGCACTTCCTATATCGTGCCATGCAATTCAAATGCAATTTATATTGTGCCATGCATCAATTCAAATGCAATATTTTATATCGTGACATGCATGCAATTCCAACATATATCATGCATTCATCATGCACTTCATATATCGTGCCATCCAATTTATCTTACAATCTGCATATATCGTGCATGCATGTTCATATATCATGCAATTCATACTACACAACTACATATATCGTGCATGCAATTTATTAAAAAACTTTAAAAATGAACAAAATTATTTTAAAATCTAAATATTAAAATATAAAAATCACAATAATTTATTTTAAAAACGAAAAAAAGAATCGGTTATTTTAAAATAAAAATTTACAAAAAATTAAATATGAATATTAAAAAAACTACACTTTTTTAAACATTTGCCATATATAAAATATGGAAATTTGTTTAAAAATCTCAAAATTTATTTAAAAATATGAAAAATGGATTAAGAAAATGAAAATTATTGAAGTCTTTTGAAAAATTTACCACAAAGTCGATTTTTTATAAAATACAAAAATGGAGTAGAGAGAGAAAAATAAAGAAATAGGACCCATCTACTTTTGTATTTAAAGTGTAAGGGTATGGTGGTAAAAGAACCACAAAAATGGGTAGAAAACTTAGTTTTTTATCTCACATGTCGAAAAGTCTTTGTTCAATCCCAAGTGGGTATTTCCCACCATTTGCTCTATATATATATATAATCATTACTTATACGACTAGAAAATACATATACTTTTGTGAAGATCACATACTCGTACTAAATACTTATTGGATGTTTTTTGCGTATATATGTGATTTTTACATTTCAAATTTAAGTATTTATGAAATATTAGTTTTATTTATGCATGAAACATTGTTTTTTCAATTGTATACTAATATTTTTACATTAATGGGTGTTTTATTTTTACAATTTTTTTTTAAAAAATAGAGCAATGTCTTTACTCTATAGAACTCTTTGAATGAGTACTATTATAGCCACTTATTGTTGCAAAAACTTTATTTGCATTTACACGAGTCTTTTGCGATAACATTTAGTCGTTACAAAAAATGGTGTTGCTTTTACAAGTTTATATGTGTTTATAACATATTTTAATTATTGAGACATATTTAAAATGATAATTATATGTGCGATTAAAGTGTTTTATTTGATTTATGTTTGGGATAAACTAAGCTCTGCGATTTCATAGGAAGAGAATCATCGAATTGCATAATATATGAATCTGTTGTTATTAAGGAATTCAATTTGAATGCAATTTTCTATTCTTTGATTTGCGATTTCCAATAGTTTTGATTTGCAATCGAGTTTCACTTTTAGATTTACAATTTAACACTCATTTATAGTTTTATTTGACGAAATTTGTCAAACCCTCCGAACACAATGATGGAACAATTAATATTAATGGCTTCAAGCGGAAGACTTGTGGAAGCTAGATGATAAAAGTGGAGTATTTTTACCGATTAACAATATAGGCTAGATGCTAAATATCCAATTGTTTTGATTTGAATTATGGGGATAATGCATTATGTTTATATGAAGTGGATGGCCACTCAAAATCACTTGTCAATTCAAACGATGTGAATATCACTAAAAACAATTCCAATATAACAATCAATTCCAAATATTAAGATAACTATAAAGTGTAGCAAAGACGGCAAATATTTTTCTATTTTTTATTG
This sequence comes from Rehmannia glutinosa, assembly GCA_016081115.2. Lineage (NCBI taxonomy): Eukaryota > Viridiplantae > Streptophyta > Magnoliopsida > Lamiales > Orobanchaceae > Rehmannia > Rehmannia glutinosa. Next base: position 327,890 of record JABTTQ020001031.1, on the reverse strand, counting down.
TTTATTTTTAAAACTATTAATTAATTAGTTTAAAAAAATAAAATGCACTCCCATTAATTATTTTTATGTAGTTTATTATTGCACCTATTTTATTTTTGTTGTAGTTCTTTTAGGAATTTTGTAGCTTATAATTGTATTTGTTTTGTGAGTAGGTCTCTAGTGAGATGATATTCTTGTGACTGAAACAAAGACTAATATTTTTTAATGTATAAAATATTACTTTTAGTGTAAAAACTAATACATTATATGCACAACTAAAAAATATGTTCGGACAAGGTATTACTTTTTACACATAAAAGTACTTTTTTAAATCGCACTACGGTGTGATCTTTTACATATGTTTTTGTCTTGTTTTGTGCCCCCTTGTAAACAATTTCTGATCCGTCCTGGTGTAGATAAAATTGTGGTAGATATTGTAGGTAAATATTTACCAAAAAATTTAAAATTATTGTTAAATACCTATAATATTTATGTTGGTAAATTTAAAATTATTGGTGATTTAACGGTAATTGGTCGATATAATTTGTGGAAAAAAATATCTTTTATATGTCGATATTATGTAGTAACTGTAAAATTTTAGTATCAAAATAATTTATACCAGTAAATTACCAATATAATCACAAAAAAAAAGAAAAAAAAAAGGTCCACTAATCCACTTAGGTGTATTCATAATTATAAATAGAATTGAGACGATAAAAAATCCATACTAAGATATAGTATCAATTAAAATAAGTTCCAATGACTCCTTAATTAAAAATGATGACAGGTCAAAATTCTCGCTTAGAGACAAGCTGGTATGCCATGTGATTTAACAAACTTTTCATCATTAATTGGCTAAGTACAATCGGAAGCGCATTTATTTGCTGAAAAAGTTGGGGGAAAAGTAGGTGCATTCACAAAAAAAAAACACCTGTTTTAGTTTTCCGAAAAAGTAAATCCTCATTTAATTTAATATAAATTGATATGATGGTTGAGAAATTGATTTTAGTGGGCACTGATTAATGACTGGGATTTTCATCCAACCTCACAGTAATTTAATTAAAAGTAAAGGTTAGGGGCCACAGTTTGAATGACATTTTTCTTTTATAATTTAGATGCACATGTATATGTACATTGCCGCATTTAGGTCATGTTTGCTTGCATGATGAATTGAATACACTAGCAAATATTTGGTTGGTTCAAAAATATCAAGAATATCCCACCTTTTTTTCATTTAATTTTGATTTGGTATTTGTTTTTTTGAGGGGTATTTGGTTGGTACTATTCATGTTTAGTTTATTGTGTGAAATCATAAATATTCTATACTTTTTTAATGATATATTTATTTTCCTGGTAACATCGATAATAGGTGATTGATTGATTTGTTATGCCGATTTTAGAACGTAGAACGGATTTATTTTAAAAAATAAATAAATTTCGAGAGAATGAATAAAAGAGTGAGTGAAAAGCTAACGTAATTAATGATGACAATTGATCATCCTTTTCTACCTGACGGCTTGTGATCAAGACTTTTTTCTTTATTTTTATATGTTTCCATTTATTTAAAAAAATGATGACAATTGACCTGTTGATTACATTGTAACTAAATCTGATTGGTGATTAATAAATTTAGAGTGGTAAATATCATATTTCTAAAAAAATTACAATTGTATGTTTCAAAAAAATTATTCACCTAAAAGTTTACAAGAAATATTCAGAAGCAAACACCTCATTTAATTTTGAGAAGATATATAATAAGTGATTCTTGAATATTGCTCCAATTACTTATCCTAGTAATTTTAGGAAGACATCAAATTGTTGTGTTTTTTACAAATTCTTTGTAAATACACAAATAATGTAAGTGCCTGAACTCATATAAATAAAAATTGCAATATTCTTTTTCAATTATTAATTTATGGCACAGATGTAAAAATTTTTGCCATCATAAAAATGGGGAATTATTATGAAATTTATTGTATAGATTTTGATGATGTTTAGAAAACTTTATATTATGAAGTTGGCATACCTCATTTTTCTATGTAAATTCTACTTTTTAATAGATATATTAAAAGTTGACTAGAAAAGCAGCTAAGTAGATTTGCAGAAGACTTGCTGAAGAATGCATAGAAGACTCGCTGCTGAATAGAGAAAAGAATCAACTGAGTCACGGCTAAGCCAATCAAAAGACTTACCAGCCAAGTACCTCAGACAAGTCTTTCAGAATACTAACAGCATAGTCAGCCAAAAGAATGATTGAGATGACTCAAGTCTAAGTCAAAGGGGTAAAAACAGTTGAAACCCAGAGACAAATGAAAAATGTTTGTTGTATTGAAATTGAGGAAATCACTTATTTTAGTACGTAATAAATACATGGTGCAACCTTAAAATGCTCAAGCACCAAGAAGGCAATGGGAATAAGCGAATGGGAAGCCACTGAGCAGTGACGTTTTTTCAGAGATACCTGCAGAAGGCTGAGAACGAGGATGAGTCAATATCAAAAAGTCAGTAAGACAAGACAAGTCAACAAATACACGGTAGAGTTTGAATTTTTGTCTATCTCTTCAGTGGATAAAATTCAAACTCCTGCTATAAAAGATGAGGAATTTTTCAGAGAGAAAAATAAGAGATAAGACACAGAACTGAGAAGCAATACTTGAACCACTATAAATTTATGTGTTCTTTATATTATTTCATTACATTTCTACATTTACTTCATTGCTTTATATTTGCTATCCATCAAGTTAATAACACTCCAAAAGTATAAGTGTTGATAAAACAAACTTAAAAATAATGTAAGACTTACGCTATTTAACATTTCTTCTAAAGATACTTCATAGTTGACTGTTGGAGTCTCAGAACTCCTCGGATAATGGGGTTGTAAGCCTCGAGAATGTGGTCATCAATGTGTTGTAACACCTGGCTGTTATAAGGAAGGTTAATGTCCATTAACTTACCATGTTTAATTCCCTGCAGGTGGATTTTTGTTGCTATATATAGCTGGTTTCAGTGCAGTGTTCAACACAAAAAATATCGCATACATTCTGCATATTTCAAAGGTGTCGTGAAAAGTGTTGTAACATTTCGTATCACATTTTCAACAATATTTCACTCGTATTAGAGTCCAGCAGCCCGCCCCGCTCCTTCAAGTTCGAAAAGTATCTTTGTGTCGCTGATGCCACTCATACGTAAGATGTTAAATTGTTTTATCTTTGGGGACATTGCGTCGTACCGTGAGCACTAGCCAAGACGTATTTGTCTTGCGGATAGAATTATACTCGACTCGGCTTTCGTGATTCAAGTTGTAATAGTCGATTTTCATTTTCTTGTAATTTTTTCATTTTCTTTGTAAAGCCATTGTTAAAGGCTCCGTTGTAATCACTTTGTAATCAACACAAAATCCTAATCCAACCGAATAGTTGAGCCTAGACTTTAAACACCTATTCCAAATTTGGACCTTAGAGTTGGGCTTAAGAGATGTATGGTTTAGTTGGCATGAGTGACACCCATGGGCTTGGGCTAACAAACAAATCGTCCTTTATTATCTATGTGGATCAAGCCCTAACTTTACACTACAATTGTAATTTTTACTTTATAAACTTCAAAGTAAGATTCGAAATTTAGAAGGACAAACTACTTTTTAACTCTTAATATCTTAAAGTGCGATTGGATATACTTTCATTTTGAAAATTTTCTTTTAGCTAGAGAATAGTGAAAAAATATTCGATGAAAGTTTTTGGAATATTTTGAGAGTGTGAATGGATATGTAATGATGAAAGTTGATTTGATTTGAAAATAGCAAAATAATGATTGGATGTGATTGATAGTTAGAAATGTGTGAGTGGGTGAATAGTAAAATTTGTGGGAAAATGTGTAATAATGATTAGTATTTTGTGAAAAAATGTGTAGACGTGATTGATGTAAGAAAAAATGAGAAAAAGTGAAAGTGAGAGAATAATATATTTTCTGAAAATTTTCATAAACAATCGCATTTTTGGTCAAAAATTTTTTTCTAGCGAACGAAAATAAAATTTCGTTCATATCTAATCGCAAATTTCAATTTTCCTTTTCTTTCTTCGTAAATTACAATTTTATGATTTGATGTTCATTATTTACAACTCGATAGGTCGTGGTTTTGTAATTTTCATATAAGAGTTTCCGGTCAAGAAGGAACTACCCATTGAATACCCGAGTCTACCATTCTCCAAAGAATTCCTAATTAATTGGCCCTCTCAATTACAAATCCGTGTCCGCCATGTGGAGGGTAGGTGCCATTGTCAAGTTACACCATAACTCAAATTTTAAAAATATTTTAGAATAAAATTGACTACTTTAACGATAGATTTGTTCATCTGTATATTATTTGATGAAAATATTCATTGTCAAGTAACAAATAAAAGTAGTAAATATAACGACGGTTTAATCCGTCATGATATCTAACTACTAAAAGTGTCATCGCTAATCCATCTATTTTTCTCCCAATTTTTTTATTCAACCACCAAAATATCGATGCTTTTTCTACAATTATACGGCGGCCATCGCCATCGGTAAATTAGCGACAAACTTGGTTTTCCGTTGCTATTGATATAGAGACGAGGTTTATTAGGACGGTTTTATTCTCTCGTTGATCCGTGGGTAAACAATTTACCGATGGATTTTAATTTTTAGTGATGGGAAAATTCGCTAAACTGTGATTTTTCGGTGGTGTTAACTTTTTAATTTGTTTCCTATTTTCTCATAAAAACCTTAGATATAAACATAATATTGCTACGGAAATGCAATTAAAACAATAAAACATTAGATTAGTTATCACATGAAACAAACAAGTTGACTTTCGTGGGTGACCATAATCCGTAAGGTATAAAGGTGACTAGATCGTGTTTAGATGTTTGTTGTGGTAGCGTTTGTCAACTCGCAGTTTTATCTTTTATGCTCGACTAATTTAGGCATTTTCAATTTTTCATATATAGCGAGTTGACTTGCAATAATTATACGTACGTGCTAAAACGAACATCTAAATTGGAAAAACAATGCGTATCGTATATATTTACTAAGACATAAATGTTAGTGTCGTTTTTTCAAGTCACAAGGAAATGATGATCACAATAATAATTATTATGAGGAATTTTATGGTACTCCATTTATTCTAAATTTATAATCTTTATTTTTAAATTAAACTAAAATATTAATATTAATTTTCTTTTTTTAGTACATTATAATATTAATTCAATTACTAATTTGGGGTATATATATATGCATAAATCTTTAATTTATTTTTCTTCATTTAAAATTTTGTGTCGATATTAAGCATGAACAAATAAATCTGTAACCAGGATAGTAAAAATTTAAAACGTTAAATCAAAATATTTCAGTATACATTTTCACAAAATACGCGTAAAGACTAGATCATCATCACAGTCATAATATTAAATTATCATCAACATGACAAGTAACACTAATTATAAATTTCAAAAAACGTAATGAGCAAGCACTTTCCCAAAACAGTCATCTCTAGACATCATATCTAAGTGCATTTTGTTTGCAGTTGTTTTTGAGAAAAAGATGGGAAGTAAAGTTGCGTCAGCACCACCGTCAAACACAACACAGTGGATATGGGCTATAGCTGTGACGCTGAGGATGCTAGCAATCGCCTGCTTCGTCACTACACTGTGGCTCATTTACATCATCGATGGCACCACATCATCTGATCATCAGGTCATTGAATCCAGACTCAAGATCACTAATTTTTGGACCTACCGGTAAGAACAGCGTTCAATTTTTTATTTTAATTATTTTTTTAAATATTTGGCCTTGTAACGGTAAGAGCGAGACATTAATATTGCACATGAATTAGTGTTTAGATTCGACCGGAGGCTGCTGCTCTAACATATTCGAGCCTAGATAATTGAGCTTAGAGCGAGCTCTAAGCTCAATCTAGTCTGGCGGAGATTCATATATTAGAGCCTCTAAAGTTTGGAGTGTTTGGATTCGATGTGAAACTTGTACGTAGTCGAGATTGATCGTCTTGCAAAACTTAGATTCATATATTAAATAAGAGAATGATTTACATTTTATGGAATGTAATAGTTTTCACTTCAATTCAAATAGTTGATAACAAACTTAAACTTACCATTATCGGAAATCCAAAAGAGCCTCATGAAGAAAAATATGAATTATAACAATGTATACTTTCGTTATGCATAACAGTTATTAGGTAATTCAAAATATTACTATTTAAAATCCATATTTTATTTATATATTTCATATTACAATTTACAAATGCTGAGTTAATTAGCATTTTAACTTTTATCAAGTTGTTCTTATAAATATATACTTGTAAATATGTATCCATATATGTGTTCATGATGAGATATCTGTTAGGCTACCAACCACACAAACAATGTTAATAGGAGGTGCCAAACTTTGCCAAACAATTTGGCACCGTCCAAGCATAGAAAAATTGAGTAAGACCAACCATATGTTGAAAGCTTCGCCATTTTTCTCTATAAATAGAGAATGGGAGTGCGGGGAGAAAGTATGGCAAGCGGGTTATTTGCTTGGTCATCCAACCGGGTGGAGAGGAAAAATGAGTGTACACACTGGGGGAGATCAATTTGGGTGAGTCAAATTGTAATAGGTGCGGGAAACACTCGGGTATTTTTCTCTCGGGTAACACAAAGGGGTTGGGGAGAGAGTGTTCTTTGTGACAGTAAAGTGGTTGTACGAGTCTTTTATTCTTGGGTTTGGTCCATAAAACTCAAGGGGTGTATTTTCTTGTACCGGAAATTCTTTATTAGTAAAGAACTGAAACTCTCGTGGACGTAGGCGGGTTTTGCCGAACCACGTAAAATCACTGTGTGCATTTTATTTTTTGTCAGTGTTATTTAATTTTGCCATCATCTTGTTGGTGTGATTTGTCGGGTATTCCGGATAAATCAAATCTCGGACCACGACACGCCTCCGCTGCGCCCAACAAGTGGTATCAGAGCTACTTGGTAAGTCGGGCAAGGTAAAAATTGAGATTTGAATTTTTTCGGTGGACACTATGGCAGTGACAAATCCATTCAAGGTGCAACAATTTGACGGCAAAGGGAATTTCACTCCTTGGCAATAAAGGGTGAAGGATCTCCTAGTTCAACGGGGCCTGGCAATGGCGTTGAAGGGAAAGGAGGAAAATTGACGATATGAAAAGTGCACGTGGGCAATCCGGATCAACTGGGAAAGTTGGTGTAAAGATTGAGGAAGAAGATAAAGCCCTTTTACTTCTTTCCTCTATCCCTGATTCATATGATAGTCCGGTGACGATGTTCTTTGTCGGAAATGACACACCGGACTTGGAGCATATATAAAAGCATCGTTGTTGTCCCATAAAAAAAGGGCAAACCAGGAGGAGGGACATGGATATGCTTTGGTTGCTCGGGAAATGAATCGAGAATTCGGAGGAATTCTCGTGGTGGATCTCGTGAATCGCAGTCGATTCAAGGACCAGGAAAGGGTGTTGTATGCTATCGTTATCACGAGGAGGGTCACATTAAAAGGAATTGTCCTTGGAGAAAGAAGGATGATGCCGGTGATGGTGGCGGTGGTGATGTGGTGATAGTGCGGAAGTTGGAGATATCTCACAGCTCTCCACAAGGATTGATACTTTTTCTCGAGATTGATGGATTTTAGATTCGGGATGCATAATGCATGTGTACTCCAGAGAAATTATTTTGATTTACTTCAATTGCAGAGGGCATGAATTTTGTTCTCTGGTGATGGTTCTATTTGTAGAATCATGGGATTGGAGTGGTAAAAATCAAAATGGGTGATGGAGTGGACCGTACTTTGGGTGGTGTGGCCTATGTCCCAAAGATGCGGGTGAATCTAACTTCCTCGGTGCCAAGTGGATTCCAACAAATGCGATATTCACCGGAGGTGGAGTCTTGAAAGTCACACATGGCGGAAGGGTCCTAAGGGTAAGAGAGAAGAAGTATCGAATTTATATCGTCTGTGACCTCAAGGATTACCGGAAGTGGTAGCGCTAAGGCTTCCGGAACACAGACGGGTGTGAGGGAAATTTCACGGGCGAGAGAATGGATTGGGGTCGTCCTCCTGCGGATCAGCCGGGTGGTGTTGATCGGATCGCACGTGTGCATTGGTCGATTGAATCAGTGGAGTTAGACCTTCCGATTTGGCATGTGCGTATTGAAGACCAATGGTGTTTTGATGTTCGTTTGTGATTGAAATTGTTTCGTGGTTGAGGTGGAGATTGTTAGGCTACCAACCACACAAACAATGTTAATAGGAGGTGCCAAACTTTGCCAAACAATTTGGCACCGTCCCAAGCATAGAAAAATTGAGTAAGACCAACCATATGTTGAAAGCTTTCGCCATTTTTCTCTATAAATAGAGAATGGGAGTGCAGGGAGAAAGATGGCAAGCGGGTTATTTGCTTGGTCATCCAACCGGGTGGAGAGGAAAAATGAGTGTACACACTGGGAGATCAATTTGGGTGAGTCAAATTGTAATAGGTGCGGAAACACTCGGGGTATTTTTCTCTGGTAACACAAAGGGGTTGGGGAGAGTGTTCTTTGACAAATTAGTAAAGTGGTTGTACGAGAGTCTTTTATTCTTGGTTTGGTCCATAAAACTCAAGGGGTGTATTTTCTTGTACCGGGAAATTCTTTATTAGTAAAGAACGAAAACTCTCGTGGACGTGGCGGGTTTTGCCGAACCACGTAAAATCACCGTGTGCATTTTATTTTTTGTCGTTGTTATTTAATTTTGCCATCATCTTGTTGGTGTGATTTGTCGGGTATTCCGGATAAATCAAATCTCGACCACGACACGCCTCCGCCGCGCCAACAATATCAAATTCGAATGTAATATTTAAAATAGGGTAATATTCAAAAGCTAGGATTGAAGTTTAACATAATTACAAAAAACCCAGCTACCCCCTTTGACATTTGTTTTTACCTTACTAAATTGCACTCTCAAAACGCCTCGAGGGAGTTATTTGTTATGTACGCAAATACAAACCTCAAAGAGATATTTGTATATTTAAAATATAACTCGAATTTTTGTAATTAGGCTAAATTTTAGGAGTAGTTTTGAAATTCTTTCTTCAAAATATGTATTAAGTTACTCTATTCTTTTCATATGGGCTTTCAAAATTCATTGGACTAACACCTATATATATTGTGCACATTCCTAAATGCAGTTACATGCTGGGCTGTGCTGTCATTGGGATTGTTTTCAGCTTCCTACTATTTAATATATTTATTTCACTGTCTCAAATTTCTGCTCCTCAACAACACAAGGACAGTCTTCGGCATAAATATGAATTATACAATGAGGTATATATATATATATGTCCACATTCCATCTATAAATACGTCCGTTAAACATGTTTTCCAAAATTAAATTTTGAGATTTGATGAACAGATAATGATGATTGTGGTGGCGTCAGGAGGAGCTGCAAGCATGGGTTTTACCTTGGAATTGAGCCGCCTACAAGACCAAGTCCTTAGCAAAATAGTCAGTGCAAGTATTTTGAATTCTATGTATTTAATTAGTGGTATATATCTATTTGGGCTTTTATCCAACTTTGTATCATCGGTTCTTGTTCGTATAGTTCCGCTCTAGAGGAACTATATATCGATATTGTATAAGAAAATAAAAGCGAGAACTAATCGGAAATGTGTTTAAAACATGTTTTCGAGTTTGGTAATTTGTCCATCACTAGTGCCCGTTTAATTTTTTGGTTGAGTTAAAATATTGCGTACATCACTCCACGTTAGAGTTGTCAAAACGCGATGGGGCGAGCGAACCCCAACCCACCAACCCATCATTAAGCGGGCTCGAAAAACCTCAATCTAACCCAATACATGTCTAATGTAATTTTAATGCGTAAACAACATTTCTAGCATTCCTAATTGATATAATGTTGTTATTGCTTAATTAGATGGATATCACTGATTCTTTATTTATTGTTGTTGCATAAACACCATTTGGTCATTGCATGCCAACGTAATTTTAATACAATAACAACGCATAGTTAAATATGCAAGAAGATTCTACTAATTATGCACTATCTCCAACAAAAATTTATAGCAAAAAGAGTTTGAGCTAAAAACACCACCATCGAGGTCTCCAATGCTGCAATTTTCAATGGCGGATGAAATTGGGAAAGTAACAATCCCAAAAAAAGCGTAAAATTTTGAATAAAAGCGCTCATAAATCACACCAATAGATATTACCGGATTTTTAATGGAGGACACGATTGTCGGGGTCTCCAACGCTACAATCTTCAATGGTGGATGAAATTGGGGCATATGAAATTATGATATATAGTAACAATCCCAAAAAAACTAATTGTTTTAAATAAAATAGCCCATATATCGTGCTAGTAGGATAATGTATGATTTTTCTAAAATTGTATGCTTACACTTACAAATTTATCCTCCATCAACAGTTTCTCATTTTTTTTTCATTTCTCTCAAGTATCGAGTCTTTGTTTTCTCTCAAGTTTCGAGAGTCTTTAACCGTTCTTGTTGACATTCGTTCGGAAAGTCTCTATTTCATAATCATGAAAACCAATTTGGCGGATCTATCGCTACATGAGGAGGAAGATGAAGGTTTTGTTCTCGATGAAGGTGAAGGAGAAGTGATGGTTAATGATTTCCATCTATGTCTTCTAGGATGTTTTCACACCGATAAAGGCATCAATGTGCATGTTATGAAGAATCGGATGGCGAGTATTTGGCGGCCTACGAAAGGAATAAATATTAAAGAAGTTGGGTCTCAACGCTTCCTGTTTAGGTTCTACCATGAAGTTGATGTGAAAAGAGTGTGGGAGGGTGGTCCATGGTTCTTTGATAATCATCTTTTGGTGTTACACCGAGTTGAATTGGGTGATGTTTTGTCTTCGGTTCCATTATTTTTGTTCCTTTTTGGGTTCAAATTCATGAATTGCCAATAGGATACATGAAAGAAAGTGTTGGAAAACAATTGGGGAATTTTGTTGGGAAGTATATCAATATGATCCAAAAAATAATTCATCAATACGGAGGTCATATATGAGGTTAAAGTGATGGTTGATGTGAGATTACCTTTGAAGAGATTCAAGAAGATTAAAACTCAATCGAGAGTGGTCTGTAGTTAAATTTAAGTATGAAAGGTTGGGTGTCTTTGTAAGTCCAAGCGGCCGCGATAATCTAGAGGGGGTGAACATAGATTATCTCCATCTTTTCGATTTCGCCCTCTTTTTCTAACCGAATGCTCAAACAATAATAAAGGTGCGGAATGTAAACAACATGTGTTGATTTATAGTAGTTCAACTCACCTAGGGCCTAATCTACTACCACCCCAAGATATCCTGGATGGATTTCAAAGAAAAAGAATTTTATTAATTACCAAAATTAATACAAATTCAACTTACAACACCTTGAAGAGCACCACACTCTTCTTTAACACCACCTTTGAGATTACCACAATCTCCCTTTGAAGATTACCACAATCTTCCTTCAACGGCACCTTGTGAAGATTACCACAATCTTCCGTAAGTCCAAGCGCTACGATAATCTAGAGGGGGTGAATAGATTATCTCCATCTTTGGATTTCGCCTCTTTTTTCGAAGTGAATGCTCAAACACAATAATAAAGGTGTGAAATGTAAACAACACACGCCGATTTAAAGAGGTTCAACCCACCTAGGGCCTAATCCTCTACCACCCCAAAGATATCCGGGATGGATTTCAAAAAGAAAAAGATTTTATTAATTTACCACAAATTAATACAACACCAACTTACAACAACACCTTGAAGAGCACCACACTCTTCTTCAACACCACCTTTGAGATTACCACAATCTCTCAAGATTACCACAATCTCCAATCGGCACCTTGTGAAGATTACCACAATCTTCAACCTTGAAGAATACCAAATTCTTCAACACCTCAACAAGAAGATTACCACAATCTTCTTACACCTAACACCTAGATCACCCAAGTGTGTTCTTACCACAAGAACACTCACAAGGATATCTTGTGTTGAATGATTACCCAAAAATTCAAGATTACAACTCGATAATGAATTATACAATGAGTGCAAGTGTAATCAAGAATAGCCTAGACCTCAAGGATGTGAAAGTGAATAGCTAGACAAATTACAACAAGAAATAAGACAATGTAAGAACAAGTGTTTTTTTAAAAGGTTGTCCAAATACGGGCATTTGATATCTTCTTGGCGGTATGAATTTTCCTTGATTATTATTACGCCGGGTACCTAATGTTTGATACATGTTTTTATCTTAATTTTGATGATTTTATTTTATCGCCAAAACAATGTTTTTAAAAGGTTGTCCAAATACTCCTAAATGATTTAAAATGGTTTTAATATTTTCCTGGAGTATTTTCTCAAGTTTATTAAAAATGGACAACACTTTTATCAATGTGTTTTTACTCCTATAACAGGTTCCTAAATGTTGTCTAAATACTCTCGATCGGTTTAAAATATTTTTACACAATTTTCGAGTATTTCTTGAGTTTTATTTTCAACAAAAATTGGACAACATTTCTGCCTCGTGGTCGACCGGCCGCCTCTATAGGGCAACCCGCACCAAGATGTTTTTAGAAACAAAAATGAGACGGAAGGAAAAATAAGCGGTCGACCGGCCGCTTCGGCGCCGACCGTCGGCCGACCGGTCGGCGACCGGCCGCCAAATCGGCCGACCGCACTGCAAGTTTCATTGTTGAAACAGACTTAACCCCTTCGTATTTTTGGTTAGGGAGACCTATTGAGGCAGTGGGTCGACCTGGCCGAAGCCTACGTCGACCGGTCCGCCTGTAATTTTCAAAGTGTTCTTATTTTCTCTTATTTCTCGTGCACGGCCGCCCGTATTGATTGGCAAAAAAAAATATGACCGTTGACAAATAGACACATTTCCTTAAATTGTGGGATTGATTTCTAACAGCTATATTCTTGATTTTAATTATATTTTTCTCAGTAGATTTTCAATCCCCAAGAGGAGCCTATGCTTGATCAATCATCTCCTATAAATAGAGGAAGTTTTGGAGCAACCAAAACAACAATTGTGATACAACACAACAAGATACACTTCAAGCAAATACTTGGTCTTTCATTGTTATTATTCTTGTTGTAAATTTGCCTAGCTTATCACTTTCACATCCTTGAGGTCTAGGCTATTCTTGATTACACTTTGCACTCAAATTGTATTATTCATTATTGAGTTGTAATCTTGATTTTTGGTTATCATTCAAACACAAGATATCCTTGTGAGTGTTCTTGTGGTAAGAGCACACTTGGATGATCTAGGTGATAGGTACAAGAAGATTGTGGTAATCTTCTTATTGAGGTGTTGAAGAATTTGGTATTCTTCAAGGTTGAAGATTGTGGTAATCTTCACAAGGTGCCGTTGAAGGAAGATTGTGGTATCTTCAAAGGAGATTGTGGTAATCTCCAAAGGTGGTGTTGAAGAAGAGTGTGGTGCTCTTCAAGGTGTTGTAAGTTGAATTTGTATTAATTTTGGTAATTAATAAAATTCTTTTTCTTTTTAGAAATCCATCCCGGATATACTTTGGGTGGTAGAGATTAGGCCCTAGGTGGGTTGAACCTCTTTAAATCAACGTGTGTTGTTTACATTCCGCACCTTTATTATTTTGTTTGAGCATTCGATTGTCAAAAGAGGGCGAAATCGAAAAGATGGAGATAATCTTTTCACCCCCTCTAGATTATCGTAGCCGCTGACTTACAAGTGGTATCGAGCCAAACTCTTTGGCAAGCTCGTTTCACATCGCGAGTGAAGAGAAACGATCGACGGCTACGAACGGCTCATCTATCCGACTCCACCACCAAGCCACCTCGGTTTGATTCCAAAAATTTTATATTTTGGAAAGAAAGAATGGAATGCTACTTACAAGGTTGCGGGTTCGACATTTGGAACACCGTCATTAATGAAGAATCCATTCCGATGAAAGATACACCATACACCTCAAAAGGCTTCAAAAAGCTCAATGATGAAGAAAAGAAAATCATCTCCTTAAACGGTAAGGCTTTAAATATTTTGTATTGTTCATTTACTAATTTAGAAAATGAACATATTGTAGGAATAAAGTCGGCACATGAAGTATGGCAAAAATTAGAAGCCATCTATGGAGTATTTGCAAATGAAAGGAGTCAAACAAAAGCATCTACTTCTCAAGATCATACAAGCTCAAATCTAAGGAATAAACTCCCTCCTACAACTTCCAATTATGAAGAAGTTGAATATTGCTTTTATGGGCATCAATGAAGAAAATGAGGTATGTCTTAAACCCTCTACTTCCTATGATATTGTCATTCAAAATGATTATAGTGATTTACAAAATGATTATGATGAACTTCAAAATGAATTCCAAAGCTTACTTGTTAGATACAAAAATTTGAAAAAGGAATTCAATATTTTGAAAAATGATAAGGATAGTTTATTTACTTCTTATGAATCACCGTCATGTGCTCACACCACCACACTTGACAAGGTTAGAAACCTTGAAAAAGAAAATAGTACTCTTGTTGAGAATATTGATTGCATGAAAAAGGATTTATTAAAATCCAACTTGAGTACCAATAAAATGTCCAATATTGTTGATATTCATAATTGTGATAAGGGACTTGATCATAAGCCTAATGTTGTTAATCATATGAAAAAGGATCAAGTCACTATGCATATTGGTCATTATGCTCCTAGAATTATTACTTGTTTTTATTGTGGCAAAAAGGGTCATACTGGCTAATTCTTGTCGGGCTAGAAATAGCTCTAAATATTGTTGGAGACGTAAAGTCTCAAAGCTAATCTTAAAGGACCCAAACACATGAGGGTACCACAAAACAATGTGCTATTGGGTACCCGCAAAGCAAACATCGGAGAAAATTCATGCCACCAAGAAAACATCAAATGAACGTTTCATTTGATAAAAGAAGGAGAAACTACTCTCAACAAAGCCAATTTCCAAGAAGAGCGTATAATCAAAAATGGGAAAAACACAACCCTTGAAATGGCAAAGACATCATCAACAAGATGATTTTCAAAGAAGAAAAACCATCAACCATGGGAAGGTAACCAAACTTGGAAATGGAGAAGTCATCATCAACAAAGTGACTTCTCAATGGGAAGATATCATCAACAATGGGAAAACACAACCCATGGAAACGGCGTAATTGGTAAACCGTATCTCCCCATTTGTATATGCATTTTTTAAATCTATGCATACTTTTAATTGTGTCTTAATTGCAAAATGAATTTTCAAGTATTTATTTTTAATATAGGTCTCTCATATATTTATGAGTTTCAAATTTCTTTTTAAAAAAGAGACCTTGCATGATTTTCTAAAACTCTTGAGCATTTTATTAGACTTATGTGGCTTATTATCTCTTATGAAATCTTATAGCATAAGCTCCTTTTGATATCTCATATTATTTGCATACACTTGAATTTTCTATGAAAATGTTGTCTAAGAATTGTGTAGGATACATATTTCATACTCATTGGCTATTACATCATCAAGTTTCTTAAACCATCGAGGTATGTCTACTCGTATTTTTCTTTAAACTCGATTTTATGCTTATGCACATATCTTTCAAGATATTTCATTTTGATCCCTTAAGTACCCCAAATTGATCTTGCAAATATTTTCTTTTAAAAGGCACTACGTGTTTAGTCTCGATTTTATCATTTATATGTTTTCCCAAAACCCATATTTGTTGGATATAGTCCAAACTTATATTTTTGCAAAGTTTTAAAACTTTTGGGGTGAAAAATCGAATTTTGGAAAACTCGGGAGAAAGAAAAATCATCCAGGGCGGTCAAAGCAGGGGCAACCTGGCCTGCACCTCGACCGTTGACCCCTACCTCGACCGGTCGCCTGTGCCATTTTTTGCACTTAAAACTTTCTGTCTTGACTCTTTAAACAGACGCAAAGAAATTCTTAAAACCCTTATCGTGAAAATCTTCCCCTTTCTCCTACAATCTTCAATTCTTCATCATTTTTCACGATTCTTGTTGCTAATCTTCTCTTTTTCACAAGAATCTTACATATATGGCTCCTCCAAAGAATTCCACCTACAAATCCCATCTCCAAGCGTAGAAAGGACGGAGAGGGTTCGTCAAGAAATCGGCAAGAGGAAGCCGAACAAAGGATATTCGAGCCGCTCAAAGAAACGTGGCTCAAAAAGGTGATGATGTTCAAAATCCCATTCTCTCTCGGGCCCAAATTACCGAGCTACGCGAACGATTTCGCTCCAAAATTGCCGTTGGGCGAAAGGTAAAAAATCCTTTTGTTACTCAAGCCCCTAATTCCCACAATGTTCTTAATTTCATTCATAAATATGCGGAATGGTATTATGAGGACTCCTGAATGGGAGGAAAGTCGATTGCTCGGACTAAAATGTGTCGTTTTAGTTCATTTACAAATGAGTATCCTACGATTAGAGGATTTTTCGAGGAGCAAGGGTGGATGTATTTATGGGAACATGCTTATGTCTTGTATGATGATGATATTATCCAACTCTTTTATGCCAATATGTGGGTCGAATATGATGTTGAAAGGAAGCTATAGCCGTAAATTCTCTTATAAGGGGCGTCATTTTAGATGGACTCCCAATGATATTTGCCGTTTTTACGTGTTAGAGAGGGTGGTTGGGATTATTTCTCTTGTGGGACTTGGAATGATGAAATGTTGGGGGTGTCAATGAAAGAAGTGAAGACGTATTTGGGAGTATGGCCAAAGTATTCTTTGTTGGCAATGACACTTGAGCATCGTATTTTATCGGTCATTGTCGATATTGCATTTGTGGTAAGTCGGGAAAGATGCCTAGCAACATGGATTATTTTTGACGTATAAGATTGCTAGAGGAACCACTTAACTTTGGTGTCATACTTATTCAATGTCTAATCGAGTCCATCACTCAAGGTAATAAGAAGTTAGTTATGGGAAATTGGATTTGTAAACTTCTTATTCAATCGGGACTTCCTTCGTCGAGTTTAACTCGGAAGTTTTTCAAAATGACTTCGACATTGATAATATCACCCAAATAGTCACGATGCGCAAGAATATGGACATCCGACCAACCAAAATGGCTGAGGCGAGGTCAAGAGTCCCCGATCCTAATGACTTCTTTGATGACGCCGGGGCCGCAAGATTGGTGGAAGAAGGCGAACCGAGCAATCCGGAGGGTAATACTCGGTACTCAACCGCCTAGGAGGTATACTCAAGCCGAATTTGATGAGATGAGGGCTTTTCATGAAACGAGTTATGAGGCTTTGGAGCAAAAGACCTCCAAAATGCAAAAAGTCTATCGGCAAGTTAAAGAAATTCATCAAGGACTTAATTCCCCTGATCTTGCTTCTCCTGGATGAGGAATGATGTTACCCCACCCCTTTACTTTCTAGCATTTTCATTTAAGTTGTTTTGTACTTTTATGAACTTTTGTAAAACTCAATTGTGCTAATGATATTTGCTTGTCTTTCTTAAAAGGTTAAAATTGCAAGTTGATAATAACTTGTGGATGATCATGACTTTGATGGAGTATTTGATGGTAAAAATACTCTAAAGCATTTTTGATAATTGGTATGAAGTACTTGATGGTAAAAGTGCTTCTTTTATTGCTTTGTTATGCTTAGTTGGATATGTTGGGACATTTGATACATGTATTGTTGAAAGCATGACTTATTACTTGATGGTTGCTCTAATTTTTGGCATTTGTAATGCCTTGATCATTCTTAGCTTATCTCAATCAATTGAACCCTTGAGAATCTATTTTAAGCTTATTTTTTGTTGAACAAATTGTTGCATATGGTGCATATGATTTTTTTTTGGAATGAGGTTGATTGACGATTTGAAAATTTTTGGCTTGAACCTTTTACAAATGTTATATACAACCTCTTCTATTTTTAAAGCACACAAGGTGTTTGTTAAAATGTCGCAATAAAACTTTCAACTTCTACATGATTCTCTTGCTTCAAAATGTCTTAAAATCTTTTTGAAATCATGTGTTTAGCTTACTTATAAGCTTATGGATCTTTTATGTTTCTATTCTCCAATTTTCCTTGATTACTATGCTTTAATAGCTCAACGGTTATTAAACCGCCCTTTGGCGCGATTTGATATTATTATATGGTGTTTTCACCATCCTAACATTCTTTTGATGATTCCAAAGGGGAGAAAAACAGGATATTGGCTCTTTAGCTCAAAGAAGCTAATAAAAGCTTGTGATATAAGCTATAAGCTATGGCTCATAAAAGCCATAAGTTGTGATTTGTTCTTAGTCCAATTGTTGCTTGATGGACTTATAAAATTGATAAATGATGTTTTGTGACAGGGGAGCTTATAAGCTCTTGAGCAAAATTGTAAAAGCTAAAGCTTTTTAGCTTATGGATAATTGCTTTTACATTATTCTTGATGTGCTTGTTGATAGGGGAGCTTGTGCTTATTATTGAAAATATTTACTCCTACTTGGTTGCTTTAATATTTTTGGAAATTTTGGTTGCTTCCAAACGGTCAAATGTTTTTACCGGAAAATCATTTCTAAAATTGCTCTCTTTAGTTTGTGTAAAATTGTTTTTGGTTTGTAATCATCAAAAAGGGGAGATTGTTTGATACATGTTTTTATCTTAATTTTGATGATTTTATTTTATCGCCAAAACAATGTTTTTAAAAGGTTGTCCAAATACTCCTAAATGATTTAAAATGGTTTTAATATTTTCCGGAGTATTTTCTCAAGTTTATTAAAAATGGACAACACTTTTATCAATGTGTTTTTACTCCTATAACAGGTTCCTAAATGTTGTCTAAATACTCTCGATCGGTTTAAAATGTTTTTACACAATTTTCGGAGTATTTCTTGAGTTTTATTTTCAACAAAAATTGGACAACATTTCTGTCTCGTGGTCGACCGGTCGCCCTATAGGGCAACCCGTACCTGAAGATGTTTTTAGAAACAGAAAATGAGACGGAAGGAAAAACAAGCAGGTCGACCGGTCGCCTGGCGTCGACCGTCCGGTCGACCGTCGGCCGCCAATGGCCGACCGAGACTGCAAGTTTCATTGTTGAAACAGACTTAACCCCTTCGTATTTTTGGTTAGGGAGACCGGTTGAGACAGGGGTCGACCGGTCGAAGCCTACGTCGACCGGTCGCCCTGTTGTAATTTTCAAAGTGTTCTTATTTTCTCTTATTTAAATGCGGCCGGTCGCCTGTATGTATTGACAAAAAAAATATGACCGTTTGACAAAGAGACACATTTCCTTAAATTGTGGGATTGATTTCTAACAGCTATATTCTTGATTTTAATTATATTTTTCTGTAGATTTTCAATCCCCAAGAGGAGCCTATGCTTGATCAATCATCTCCTATAAATAGAGGAAGTTTTGGAGCAACCAAAACAACAATTGTGATACAACACAACAAGATACACTTCAAGCAAATACTTGGTCTTTCATTGTTATTATTCTTGTTGTAAATTTGCCTAGCTTATCACTTTCACATCCTTGAGGTCTAGGCTATTCTTGATTACACTTTGCACTCAAATTGTATTATTCATTATTGAGTTGTAATCTTGATTTTTGGTTATCATTCAAACACAAGATATCCTTGTGAGTGTTCTTGTGGTAAGAGCACACTTGGATGATCTAGGTGATAGGTACAAGAAGATTGTGGTAATCTTCTTATTGAGGTGTTGAAGAATTTGGTATTCTTCAAGGTTGAAGATTGTGGTAATCTTCACAAGGTGCCGTTGAAGGAAGATTGTGGTAATCTTCAAAGGAGATTGTGGTAATCTCCAAAGGTGGTGTTGAAGAAGAGTGTGGTGCTCTTCAAGGTGTTGTAAGTTGAATTTGTATTAATTTTGGTAATTAATAAAATTCTTTTTCTTTTCGAAATCCATCCCTGGATATCTTTGGGGTGGTAGAGGATTAGGCCCTAGGTGGGTTGAACCTCTTTAAATCAACGTGTGTTGTTTACATTCCGCACCTTTATTATTTTGTTTGAGCATTCGATTGTCAAAAGAGGGCGAAATCGAAAGATGGAGATAATCTATTCACCCCCTCTGATTATCGTAGCGCTGGACTTACACCTAATATCACATTATTTTGTGGTACCCTCAAGTGTTTGGGTCCTTTGGGATTAGCTTTGAGACTTTTAGGTCTCCAACAATAATTAGAGCTATTTCTAACCCGACAAGTATTTACCGTATGACCCTTTTTACCGCAATAAAAACAAGTAATAATTTTTGGAGCATAATGACCAACATACATAGGAACTTGATTTCTTTTCACATAATTAACAACACTATGCTTATGATCAAGTCCTTGTTTCAATTTTTCACAATTATGAACATCAACAATATTGGTCATTTTATCGGTACTCAATTTGGATTTTGATAAATCCTTTTTCATGCAATTAATATCCTCAAGGATTCTAACCTTATCAAGTGTGGTGGTGTGATCACATGAAAGTGATTCATAAGAGGAAAATAAATTATCCTTATCAATTTTCAAAATATTGAATTCCTTTTTCAAATTTTTGTATTTAACAAGTAAGCTTTGGAATTCATTTTGAAGTTCATCAAAATCATTTTGCAAATCACTATAATCATTTTGTAATTCATTATCATAAGAAATGGAGGGTTTTGAACTTACCTCGTTTTTTCTTCTTGAAACCCATAAGACATCGCTCGTTTTCATCAACGCTCGGAAGTTGTAGGAAGCTCATCCCATGTTGGGTTTGTATCCATTTGAGAAGTAGATGCTTTTGAGTGGCTCCTTTCATTTGCATATACTTCTTCTAATTTTCTCCATATTTCATGTGCCGATTTAATTCCTACAATATGATTGTATTCCAAAATGGTAAGTGAACAATACAAAATATTAAGAGCTTTACCATTTAAGGAGATGATTTTCTTTTCTTCATCATTGAGCTCTTTGAGGCATTTGGAGGTGTGTGGTGTGTCCATCATCGTAATAGATTCTTCATTTACGACCGTGTTCCAAATATCGAACCCGCAACTTTGTAGATAGCATTCCATTCTTTCTTTCCAAAATATATAATTTTTGGAATCAAATAGTGGTGGCTTGGTGGTGGAGGCGCCGGTAAGGTAGACTTCATTCGTAGCCGATGATCGTTCCTTTTTACTCGCGATGTGGAACGAGCTTGCCAAAGAGTTTGGCTCGATACCACTTGTAAGTCCAAACGGCTACGATAATCTAGAGGGGGTGAATAAATTATCTCCATCTTTTCGATTTCGCCCTCTTTTTCTAACCGAATGCTCAAAGACAATAATAAAGGTGCGGAATGTAAACAACACGCGTTGATTTATAGTAGTTCAACCCACCTAGGGCCTAATCTACTACCACCCCAAAGATATCCGGGATGGATTTCAAAAAGAAAAATAATTAAAATTAATACAAATTCAACTTACAACACCTTGAAGAGCACCACACTCTTCTTTAACACCACCTTTGGAGATTACCACAATCTCCCTTTGAAGATTACCACAATCTTCCTTCAACGGCACCTTGTGAAGATTACCACAATCTTCAACCTCAAAGAATACCAAATTCTTCAACACCTCAATAAGAAGATCACCACAATCTTCTTGCACCTATCACCTAGATCATCCAAGTGTGTTCTTATCACAAGAACACTCACAAGGATATCTTGTGTTTGAATGATAACCAAAAATAAAGATTACAACTCAATAATGAATATTACAATTTGAGTGCAAAGTGTAATCAAGAAATAAAGCCTAGACCTCAAGATGTGAAAGTGAAATACTTAGGCTATAAATACAACAAGAGTGTTGAATATGAAAGTGAAATTTGCATATTTCTTGTTGTGTATTTGCTTGTGTTGTTGTATCTTGTGTCTTCAATTCATCCTCTATTTATAGGGAAGTCTTCACCAACATAGGCTCCCAATTCTTCACTTTTGTCTACAAAAAGAGGATCACAAGATGTAGAAATATTGTACAAAATAGAAAAGCAAGTCTTGCTGTCAATATGTTCAATCGGTACAAATTTTCTTTGTCAAAAAGATTACACAACGACTCGGTCGCCCTATAGAAAATTTCGAACGTTGGAGAAGAAATAGTGCGATCCAGGTAGGGGTTGCGGGGGTGCGCGACGGTCGGAGGGGGTCGACCGGCCGCCCAGGGGTGCGACCGGTCGGCCCTCCCTCGGACCGGTCCCCGCTCCATTTTTCAAGTCAAGATGTTCGCTTTCGTGTTTTTCTTTCCTTCGGTACCTGGCCGACGCTTTGGATGCGCCGGCCGACTCCAATTTGAAATGTTGTCCGATTTTTATCAAAATTAAACTTTAAGAAATACTCCAAAAATTAGTAAAAACATTTTAAATCACTTGGGAGTATTTGGACAACATTTATAAACATTGTTTTGGTGTGAAAACCAATTAACACAAAATCATCAAAAGTGTTATCCAATTTTTATCAAATTAAAAACTAAGAAATACTCCAAAAATTAGTAAAAACATTTTAAATCATTTAGGAGTATTAGGACAACATTTAGAAACATAGTTTGAATGTAAAAACCCATTAACATGAAATCATTAAAAGTGTTGTCCAATATTTTAGTCGAAAATAAACTTGAATAAATACTCCGAAAATTAGTAAAAATAATTTAAATCATTTAGGAGTATTTGGACAACATATAAATAACATTGTTTTGGTGTAAAACAAAATCATCAAAATCATGATAAAAACATTTATCTAACAGTCTTTTGTTATATTTGCGGCTTAATGGGTCATGGAGAACGTTTTTGCCCAAATAGAATGAGTATACCGAAAGAGAGATTCAAATGGAGTGGGGATTATGGTTGCGTGCCCCAATCGTAAGATTCGCTAATGCGGAAGGTGGGAGATGGCCGAGAGGTGATGAATTAGGAGGAGATTTTTCTTTCTCCTGTGCGTCGAATCTGGTCCTTCGGAGCGATTTGCAAGGCGCGAATCGTGGGAAAATTTGATGGGAATGGGGATCAATCTGCTACCCAAATTCAAGGAATTTGAAAGTGGCATGGGAACTGGTAATAAGGAAAAGGAAATAAAATCTCTTCATTAATGTAACGGCAAATCAAGAAAGAAGTTACAATTTTCAAATTTTGGAAGATAATAATGAAGAGACTTTGGGCCTTGAATCGAAAGAAGAAAGAAAACGTGAGACGAGGCCCGGATGGTGGTGTGACCCATAATGCAAGTGTTCATTCTCAAGACTACGATCGATGACAAGTCGAGTGGATTGGTCCTTAGCGATATTTCCAATTTTTAACAAATGGGTCCTGAGTCCAGCCCGCCGAACACAATGATCGTTTGATCCGGAATTGTCGGGGCTAGGCCATCCCCGGCAATTCCCACCATTCGAGCTCATTTGAGCTCACAAACCAGATGTTATTTTTTTGAAACGTTGTCGCACGCTAATAAATTAGATGAAGTTAGGCGTAATATTAATTTTGATTGTTGTTTTTCTCGTTGATCATTTGGGTAGAAGTGGTGGTATTGGTATTCTTTGGAAGTCTAGTAGTCTTATTAATATTGAAAGTTTTTCTCGTAATCACAACGATACAACATGTATCCATGAGAGGCGGCACAATTTGGAGACTTACGGGTTTTTATGGTTGTCCTTCCTAGAACGAGACGAAAGGAGTCGTGGGATTTACTTACGCGACTCAAAGCTTCTTCGAGTTTTCCATGGTGTTGTATTGGCGATTTTAACGATATGTTACAACCGGGAGGACAAGAAAGGAAGGGTCGAGCATCCTAATTGGTTATTCGAGGCTTTAGGGAGGCCGTGTGTTAGATTGTGAATTGCAGGACCTCCTTTACATGGATACAAATTTACTTGGTGGAGAGGTAGAGGGAGTGTTAATGCGGTCGAGCAACAGATTGATCGGGCTATGGTGTCTAATGCTTGGCTCCAATTGTTTCCCAATTCTATTTTAAAGAATAGTGTGGCGCCTATGTCGGACCACTCTCCAATTGTGGTTGATACTAGTGTTGTGATTGCACGAAAAAATTCTCGAAAATTTAAGTTCGAAAATTATTGGCTGAAAGAGGAAGGTGTGGTGGATGTAGTCCAAGGGTCTTGGATGTTGACGATAGGGAATCCGATTCAAGATAGATTGAATTCAACCGCACATAGTTTGTCGGCTTGGGGAATCGGAAGGGGCGGGAAATTGAGAAATGAGATTACAAGGTGTAAAGATATTCTACAAAACCTGAGAGATATGGATGGAGAGGTCAAGTGAAAAAATATGAAGAATGAGTATTATTGGCCCAGGAAGAAACATATTGGAAGCAAAGATATAAAATTCATTGGCTAAAGGAAGGGGATTCTAATACTCGTTTTTTCCATAAGTTTGCAAATTCCCGTCAAAAAAATAATTGGATCGCACGGCTGCAGGACCCGCATTTTAAATTGGTGTGACGATATTGGGGGCATGTGTAGTATTATCAAGGATTATTATGTAAACCTATTTTCTCAAGCACAAGTGCGGTTGGAATCGGTCATAGAAGCGGTGGGCTCGTGTGTTACTGAGAGGAATATAATCGTGCTCTTGTTTCTCGCCTCGATGGATGAATTTACTAGGGGCGGTGAAGCAAATGCATCCGGATAAGTCTCCGCCCGGATGGGTTTAATCCTGCGTTCTTTCAAAGATTTTGGCCTCTAATCGGAGAAGAGGTGTTTCGAGCATGTATCGATTGATTCGGATGGGCTCTTTCTTACCGAAGCGGTATTAACGATACTAATATTGTTTTAATACCTAAATGTAAAAATCCGGAAAATCTTAAAGATTGGCGGCCTATTTCTTTAAGTAATGTGATTTATAAAATCTTGGCGAAAGTGTTGGCGAATAGGCTTAAGAAAGTGATTTCAATTTAATTTCTTTAAATCACCGCTTTTCTTCCCGGAAGATCTATTATTGATAACGTGCGATTGCTTTTGAGATCCTTTATAGTATCAAAAGAAAAACAAAAGGAAAGTTGGTGATGTCGCCTTAAAATCGATATTTGCAAAGCCTATGATAGTATAAATTGGAGTTTTCTTCAGCGTTGATGCTAAAAATGGGCTTTGACGATGGGTGGGTTGGATTATGATGTGTGTAACTTTTGTTCGATATACTATAGGCGTTAATGGAGAAGTTCGTCGGGCCTATTATTCCTAACAAGGTTTAAGACAAGGTGATCCTCTTTCACCCTATCTTTTTATCTTGTGTCTTTGAAGGACTTTCTTTCTTAATAAAAGATCGTGAGAAGCTAAAGGTCGTATTCATGGGTTCGTGTGTGTAGACGTGCACCATCTATCTCGCATTTGTTGTTTTGCGGATGATAGCTTATTATTCTTTAAAGCTTCGGAGGAGGAATGTAACAATCTAAAATCTATTTTAGAAGCCTATAAAGGAAGATCCGGTCGGGGAGTAAATTTCAAAGAACCGAGTAATGTTCGGTTCAAATGTCTCACACAATTGTAGAGAGGCCTTATGTAATAATGGGAGTGCATCAAACTTTGGGCAGCTTGGGAAGTATTTGGGACTGTCGTCTCTCATAGGGAGGAAGAAGAAATATATTTTTGATATATCAAAGATAAAGGCTATGGGGTTATATTCAAAGTTGGCAAGGTAAGAAGATTTCTAGAGGTGGAAAAGAGGTCTTGTTAAAAGCTATTGCCCAAGTCGCTTCCTTCATATATTATGAGTACATTTTTGTTGCCTCTTTCGCTATTGGATGAGCTTCAAAAATGATGAACTCGTTTTGGTTGGGAAGTGGTAAGGAGGCGAAGGGGATAAAGTGGATGAAATGGGAGAATATGTGTGTTAGTAAAGATGTTGGAGGTTTGGGGTTCGGGGATCTTTTTGCTTTGATTTGGCTTTATTGGGTAAGCAAGGTTGGAAGTTTTTAACGAAACCGGATGCTTTAGTTACGCGAGTTTTCAAAGCTAAATATTTTTCGGATTGTGACTTTCGATTCAAAACTTGGTTCTTGTCCAAGTTTTATTTGGAGAAGCATTTGGAGTTCTCAAATGGTGCTTAAAAAGGGTGAGGTGGAAGATTGGTGATGGTTCAAAAGTTAGAGTATGGGGGATCCTTGGATTAGAGATGAATCAAATTTTTTTGTGTCATCTCCTATTCGAACAGAGATAAGAAATATTAGAGTATCCGAATTGTTGATACCGGCCTCGAGACATTGGGACATGGAACTGTTAGAAGAGCTTTTTAATGAAAGGATCAGAATCGATTGGGCAAATCCCATTGAATAATAACTGGTAATTGATGATCAAAGAGTATGGCATTTTTCAAAAACGGACGATTTTGGTGAAGAGTGCTTATAAAGTGGCTTTGGGTGCGGAGTTTTCGATTCAAATGGATTCTTCTCCTGTTTGGAAGAGATTATGGAAGCTAAAAATACCTCCAAAGGTAAAACATTTTATTTGGAGGGTGTGTAAGGACTGCTTCCAACCCGGAGTAATTTATCAAGAGACATGTGGTTGTTGATTGTAATTGTGCCTTGTGTAAAAATGATTATGAAACAAAGGTTGGCATATTTTTTGTTTCATGTCGGTTTAGTCGTGAGTGTTGGTTAGTTGTTGGTTTAAGGGATCAAATTGATTTGTGGTGTGATGAAGCGAGTCTATGATGGACTTTGTTGAAAATATACTCATTACCAAGATAATTGGATCGAGTTCAAAAGCACTAATGATTACGTGGAGCCTTTGGAAAGAAATGAATGAAGAGGTGTGGAGCGGCCATCCATCACGAACCTGCCGCTCTTCGTTAAATCTGCTATTCTTTGTGTTGACAGAGTGGTGCTCGATCAATGTTCTTTGGAGATATGTGGTCCGGGGTCAAAGATCGATCGAGTGAATTTTGACATGGGGAAAAGCCCCGAATTTCCTTTTTCAAGTGCAATGTTGATGCGGCTTTATCGAGTTCGGAAGGTAAAACTAGTGTTGCTATGGTTGTAAGGGACGATAGAGGGGAATTCGTGGTGGCTAGGATCGTAATATTTACGGGGCCGTATGCCAGTTCGTGAGGCCGAATCAATGGGAGTTCGTGAAGCTTTATCTTGGACAAAAACCTCGGCTTCAAATATATTATTATTGAGACAGATGCAAAGTATGTGGTGGACGGGTTTTCTAGCTTGAATCAAGGAATTTGAAATATGATAGTATTTTGAAAGAATGTCGATTTTACTTCAAAGTGAACTCGCTTTCTGGTAAACTTTTGTTAGAAGAATTGGCAATACGGTTGCTCATGTACTGAAAAGGAAGCTTTTTCTTTTGATAGTTCATTAGTGTGACCTCTCCACCTCTTTGTATTTTGAATTGTATGTTGGATGATTTGAGTAATCAATAATATATTTATTTTACCTCAAAAAAAAAATTTATCCTCCATCATTAATTAGGTAATATTGAAAATATCGATTTGTCCCTAGTAAGAAACGGTTTTCCTAAAAAGGGTGGAAACTAAACCATAAAAAATTTGAAGAGTGGAGTCTTTTGTGACTGTCTCACGGATCCGTGAGACGGAGCCCCACCACCCAAAAATCAAATCCTAAATCTAAACCCACATGCGTGAATCCTAACTCAATCAATCCTTCAGCTCCGAGAAAATTCCTAACAAAAGCAAGTTTGCAAATTCATGGCGTGTCTTCATCAAACGACGATATCTCTGCCACATTCATGGTCAAACTGGAAACACTTTTGCGGTCAATCTAGGCATGTAGCTCCGGCTCGATTGAAGTGGTGAGCCGAGAAATTTCATGCGATTTAACTCATTGAATCAGGAACAATTCGAGGTTGTGCCTTGAGGAATTGGAGTCTTTAAGCTCCTAGATTAACTCAATCAACTCGGAAAGGTGTATTGAGAAAATGAAACAATATATAAATGGGTTAATTTGCTGAAATAATTGAGCTCGGTAGAGATCGAGCTTCACATTAATGGTGGAAAAATTGGAATCCAAAGAGTCGTGACACGGTTGTGGAAAACGTGGAAACCAATTTCAGGGATTCTAAAAACTCTGAATAGATGTTGACGATTCTCTAGTTTTTCTGCTATTTGCACTTCAAAGAGCTTGGTGTTAATCCATGGCATTAGTAAACACAGAAGAAATACAAAGAAGAACATAATTTGATCAATAATTATAATATAATACCTTTTAGGAAAATACTGATACTTTTAATAGAAAAGTTAATATTTTTCAAGGAAATTACTATTATTAGTTTATTATTTTGAAAACATATATTTTTCAGAGTAAAATTTATACTTTTTCTAATAAAAAGTGATACTTTTAAATAAGATTGCATGTAACTTTACAAGTAAATAACCAGTTTTATTATTTTCAAAAATATATATTTTTCAGAATAAAAATGATACTTTTCTAATAAAAAGTGGTATTTTTCGAGCCTCAAGTGATACTATGTTAAGGGAATTGCTAATGTAATTTTGTTAATTTGAAAACATATATTTTTTTAAAGTAAAACTGATTCTTTTTAATAAAAGTGATACTTTTGAACAATGTTGTATATAACTTTACAAGAAAATAATTATTTTTATTAATTTTATAATGTATATTTTTCAAAGTAAAAGTGATACTTTTTATAATAAAAGTTATACTTTTCGTGTCTAAAGTGTTACTATGTCAAGGGGAACTACTAATGTAATTTTTGTTACTTTTATAATGTATATTTTTCAAAGAAAAAAGTGATACTTTTTTAATAAAAGTTATACTTTTCGAGTCTAAAGTGATACTATGTCAGGAAACTACTAATGTAATTTTTGTTACTTTGAAATATATATTTTCAGAATAAAAATGATACTTTTTTAATAAAAAGTGGTACTTTTCGAGCCTCAAGTGATACTATGTTAAGAAAATTGCTAATGTAATTTCGTTAATTTGAAAACATATAGTTTTTAAAGTAAAAGTGATATTTTTTAATAAAAAGTGATATTTTTGAACAATGTTGTATATAACTTACAAGTAATGATCAGTTTTGTTCCTTTGAAAATGTATATTTTTTAGAGTAAAAGTGCAAATTTTTTAATAAAAATGATACTTACACCACATAAATTATGTAGTAATGGAAATTCAATTGTGAAAAGATTTACTGAGGCTAATACAAGATTTTATCATGTTTTAATTCTTTACTTGCTGAAAGGAACTTTCCTGCTTATTATTCATGTAGTATTCCGCAATTCATGATGTTCTAATTAAGTAACTTAATGAATCTATTGAATAATAATTTCCACTGAGTTTATGTATACTAGACACAAAACTCTTCAAAAAAAATATTATACCTTATTGCTTGCTTTTACTACTGTTTTATCATTTTGCAATAATTATACAGGCCATCACCTTGAAATATCAAAGCATTGACAGCTATCAGTAACTATTTTTAGAAAGAAAAAAAGAAGGAAGAATTTGAGAGAAACACCAATTTGAGGCACATTGATAAAGTTGGATGAGAATAGCAAAATTGACGAAGGTCTCGATTGAATTTATTCTACCAGTGATATTATCCAATGATGCTTAAAGGATGAAAGATAATACCCTAGAGAGAGAATATCTAGATAGAGAAGGTGTTTGCATGTGTCTGAATTTTCGAGAAAGGGGGAACCTGAAAGGAAGAGAGATAATAAAAAGACAGTTGGATTTTGTTTGGATATGCAGTGCGCTCATATAAGTTTTTTCTAAATTTCATTGACACTATAGTGTACAAGAAAAAGATGATTTTTGCGACGACAGCCCGTCGTCGCACGTCACGAATAATTTGGGCTCCGCCAGTTGGGAAAATTTGGCCCATTAAAAGCAAGTTTATTGTGACAACTATTGTTGTCGCTAAAGGTTCGTCACAATAACTATAAATTCCCTCCAGAACAGTCGCGCCATATTTCCGCCCTTCCTTCTCACTTTTTCTCTCGGATTTTAGCCCACCGTCGCTGCCTCCTCTTGACACCGCCGTCGCCGCCTCCCACCGTAGCCTCCACATCTGTCTCTCACTCTGACATTCTCTCTCTATCTCTCAGTTTTTTTCATCCGATATTAATTTTTCTCCCATCTCTGTCACCAGGTTGCTGCCGCCGCCGACCGATTGCAGTCGCAGGTAATCTAGTTTCCGTCCTTCTGTAACAAAAACAAACGGAAAAGAGAGAGAGTGCGTGACTTGGGAATTTTTCTCTCGAGCTCTTTTACGCATTGTTTTCTCTACTTTGGTAAGTCTGATGGATTCTTATTTTTCACCCAACAATTGTAAATGATTGTTTGTTAATTTGTTTTTCTTTTGGACATTTGTTGTTTTTCTTCTGGTTCTGCTTTTAATATGCTTTCGCGCAGAGGTTGGTTTTCTAGTGCTCATTGCCAATAATTTGCATATGCAGCTGCTTGGTTTACTCTTCCATTAACATTAAGTAGTCATTTTGCAACAATTTTGTAGCTGCCTGGTTTACTCTTCCAGTATGTTATAAAATGTTTAGTTGTTTGGGGCGTGACCGACATGAGCACTTAGCAATTAACGTTTAATTAACTTGGGGGCTATTGATATGTAGGAATATTGTTAAATTCGGGACTTGGACGGTCCCCACACAAGCGTCTCCTAATATAGGGAAGAAAGTCAAGCCCACCAAGTGAGGTTCCATCCTAAAACCAATTGGTGATAGGAGGAGTAGCTCACTTGGCTTATAAATTGACTCTCTTCCTTAATCAATCTATGTGGGACAACTCACAAGTGACATATCTCAACAAATATAATGGATTATTAAGAAAGGGATGAATTTAGAAATGATAAAGAAAATGGACAAAGAATCATGTTATATGCAGGATTTAGTGGTAGTACGAAATGCTTGAAACGCTTGAATCCATTAAGAAATGATAAAGAAGAGTCAACATGCATTTATAAATCCAGCTATTACAATAATGATGGGTGTGTGCCTCCTTTAGGAAATCCTGATGGTTAGTACCATTAAGATTGTTTCAGCCTGTGAAAGAGACTACATAATTACTAATCTCTATGTACATCTGTTTGAATTTGATGTTTATGAACATGTATGCTATAAGCCTATAACCAATTCACATTGCATTGTATTGTTAGGAGAGTTATTTCTGGAAGCTGATATCTGTTTATAAGCCTAACTTTATCCACGTTTTCTCTTTAAAATTAAGATACAAAGGCTAAGATCCTCTTTGGTGAGCTCATTATGTCCTTTTCTAGTGCTCCTCTTTTAGGTGTCATTATCAGTCATACCCTTATGGTTTTTACATTAAAAGAAAAAGATGTGAAAGTTGAAATTAAAGTATCTGTCCTTTTAAACTTTTACCTGGAAAAATGTGAAAGTTGGAATCCAAATCATAGATTAATTTTGTGCTATGTGTGCTGCTCCGAGTGTGGTGATAAATTTTTGTGCAAGTATGAATTTACTTCTAAGTTGTACCCATGGGAATCAGTAAGTGATCCTTCTTTGGCGACCACTAAAACCAAAATCTACCTATTATGAATATTTTAGTTAGTAGCTTTCTGTTGAAATTGTTGGGATATAGTTTAGCACCTGATTTATCAGAAAGACTTTCTTGTGGTATGAGTTACGACATCACTTGTTTAAGATTCCAGGGGTAATGGGTTTTGTTTTGTTTCCTTTTTCTTTTTCTTTTTTTTATTCCTGCATGAGTATGTGCATGTCTCTAAGGCTTCAGTTTGACATGATTTTTCTCCGAATCTGTAGTTATTAAGTTAAAAAGGGAATGATCAGTAATATATTCTGCTCTTTCTATTTTTTTTTTCTGTTTTTTCCTTCTGTTTTTTCTCTTTTTTATTGTCTTTTTTTATTATTTATTCTTATTCTTAGGCTTCTTTTGTTTGTTATGGTGAAATTACTAGTGCCGTTTCTGTCTTCATATTGTTCAAGTACCCTATAGAATATCTCCAATCAAGACATCAAGATTAACCATCTAAAGATTAATTAAAGGGTTAATTACAAAAATACCCCCGAGGTTTGACCTAATTACAAAAAAACCAAGCTAACTTTTGAAATTACAAAAAATACCTCCGAGGTTTTATTTTGTCTAATATTTATTCCTTTTATAAGCAAAAAAGATTTCAAAAAGCCCCTTCATATTTATAAAATGATTGCAGTTTACCCCTTAATTTTAACACTTTGAATCAAACCTTAGGGATATTTTTGTAATTTTGAAAATTAGATGGGTTTTTTGTGATTAGGTCAAACCTCAGGGTACTTTTTATAATTATCCCTTAATTTAAATGGTGTTTTTTACATTAAAAGAAAAAGATGTGGACATGAAAGTTAACATTCAATTTATTTATTTTCCTTTAACCAATGCCAATTATGTGGAGTTGTGTGTATTTACTCAAACTGCCTGCACTGGGAAGCTTGGAGGAGCAGAACCAATATGATGTGGATATAATTGTTGGAAATAGTATTATTTATTTACAGCGGGTGTTTAAATTTCAAATACTCTATGTTCATATCAGAAATCTGTGGCATTTCATAATCACCTAGAGTACTTTTGAATGCAGATCAGTCAGAGCAGCTCATCAGAAGGGGGCGAATATCACTCTTATCCAGGTTTGTACTCTTTAAAGTGAAGAAGAATTAATTCTTGTCATTAGTTTACTTGTTCTCATGTAAATTTTGGTTGTAATTTTCTTGTTATATATATTACTAAAAATATATCAGTAAGTTAAAAAGCAAGTACTAAAAACTATATATCATGGTGATTATCTCATGCATGTGTGCTCAAATACCTTAGACCCGTTTGAGATTTAGCATCAAATTGTGTGAATCTTCACAATTTGATACTAAATTCTGAATTGTCCACTTATTTGGATAATTTGAGAATGTGTACTTTAATGTGGTTTTGTTAGTATACTATCTGTCTCATGTACGTGGTAAATTTCGGTTTGTATCTCTTTTATTCTCGGGTGCAGTACAATATGTGTACTTTGAGAACTAAAGGGAGATGATGTCGAAATTTACACGTGCATGAACAAATATAATGTACTAATGAAACCACATTAAGTGCACATTCTTGAAGGGATAGGGCCATTATCAAATTAAATAGAGGGAGAAGAAGTGGCGAGAAATGCATGCATACCGAACATGACAAAACGTGATATAACGAATGATGTGTTGCAAATTTGTATGCAGTTAGTGCAAATCTGACTTACGATGCCTATCGATAAGAGTTGGATACACATCGAGAAATAGAAATTCAGATGAATTCTGGAATGGGTTGAAAGGTTTCATAGAACACGCGAAGAATTATACTAATTCTATAGGTCAAATCAGTTGTCCTTGCAAAAGGTGTCTTAATAGAAAAATGGAAATGCCACAAACTGTATTTGCTCACATCCATAGTTATGGATTCAATCTAGCATACAGAATATGGGTTTTCCATGGTGAAACTATTTGCGCTACACCAGCAGCACCAATTGTCAGTGAATCGGCTGACGAGATAGTCGACATATTAAATGATGTAGCTAGTACGTCTGAAGCTCATGACACACATGGTGATATACAAGATGGTGTAGGAGATCCAAATAATTCTGAATTCACGGATATGTTATCCGAGCCCTTATCGCTGATTGAAAATTGGAAAGACATGCATATTCGTGAAGGTGTTTGGGTGAATTCTGAAGCGGAACAAACCTATGTAAGTATAAATCATTTTTCTTGAAGTTGGAGTAGTACAAAGTTTGAGGCATGAGAAACTCTGCTTGCCCTTGAAAAAAATGTTGTGAATGTTAATTGTCATACGGTATTATTTGTGAGAAAAAACGACTGCTTTCATTTCATACTTTGGAACTCCTAGATATGTATACAGAGCTTGTAACTGGAATTCAGAAATCAGTTATCAATTTAAAAATCAACTTGCAGTAGGGAGATTCACAAATGTTAGGTGCTGAAATAAAAAAATGTTAGGTCCTTTACTATTGTATTTTCATTTTTCATTTTCTTTTTATCTTATTTGTGTTTTCTTTAGTTATGTGCTTTAGCTTTTGAGAATCCTCCTTGATTCTCTTGTTGTTTACAACTTCAATATAAATTTGTACAAAGCCATTTATCTATTGTTGTTTGATCCATATAGGAACTAAAATATTTTATCTTCATCCCTTTATAATTATCTAATACTTTAAATTTCAAACTTGTAGCACCGTCTTCAGGAGAAACTCACACAAGCATTAGCAGCAGACCCTGAGCATGGAGACGAGCATGCAGGAGAAACTCACACAAGCATCAGCAGCAGCGGAGAGGACACATGACTGGTGTTGGGCCCACTCTTCCATGCAAAACTTTTGCTGCCACCTAGCCAGCAGCAACACCATCAGCTGCATATTTCGTGTAGCAACAACGTTTGATGCAAGAGTTGCGAGGACAGGTACAAACCATGTCTGCGAGCCATGGTCAGTTGCTTGATTTCATCGCCACCATGAGGGAGACGTTCACACAGTTTCATCCAAATACACCTCTACCAGTTTTTCCGCCTTCGCCACCATCTGCTTCTGGTGCTCCATCGTCGTCGACTGCACATCAACCTGATGGGGATGATCAAGCTGAGGATTTAGGAGATTAGGCTTAGTTCAAACGGTGTTTCGTTTGTTATATATACTTTTATTGGTCATATTTTTATCTCTATTTGGTTAGTTGGATATTTTATATTATATTGATATTTGGGTTGATATTGTTACTTGTATTAGTGTATACATTGTGATGTTCATGTTGTTGGTAAATGTTGATTTTGTTGGTGGTGAATATAGTTTTAGAAAATGGGATAATAAATTGCAAACGAATTTTTTAAAAAAAAAATGGTGTCTTTATAGTATGTTGGTGGTAAATATAGTTTTAGAAAATGAGATAATAAATTGCAACACCAAAAAAAAATTAGGGTATTTGCGACGATTTTTGTTGTCGCATATAAGTAGAAGTTTTTGTTGAGTATTAGCGACAACAAGCTGTCACAAATAATTTCACCACGTCATCCCGGAAAAAATGCGACGGAAGAGATATTGTGATAATAGAATCGTCGCAAATACATTTGCGTCAATTGTAGTTGTCGCAAATAGATTTTTTAAGCGCCAAATTATTAGCATCAATTTATTTGTTGTCGCAAAAAACTCCTTTTGTAGTAGTGTGACCATTGACCAATATTCATCCCAACGGTCTTACACGAGGAAATTAGTCTTATTTGAACCAATTTCTATTTATAGTGTAATTATTTAGGGATGACAACGGGCGGATCTCGGGGCGGATTTAGCTAAACTCGGGACTCACCACACTAAGAAAAATTAGAACCAGAACCCACCCAAACCCGCGCCCCGCGGGTGGGTTGAATCCGCCAAACCCACTTGGCTGAACCTAGTGTCGCTCACTCTTATGGGTGAGCAAAACCAAACTGCAACTGAAATATCGAAACGAGCCGATGGTTTGGTTTTGTTTTTTTTTTTTGTTAAACGGTTTGGTTCGGTTTTGAATCTAAAGTTTGGTTTTTGAACATAAAATGTCGGTTTGCACTGAACCGAACCGAATAGATTAATTTACTATTTTTTTATATTTTTATATTATTATTTCAAAATTTTAATTTATTGTATTGTTAAATTGTTAAATAAATATAATATATATATAAAAATATATAGGAATAGGATCAAATGAGCCACATAATTAGAGTGAGACATTGTGGACTAATCCATGTCTACAAATCTGTAATTTTAGATGGTTGAGATTTACCCAATTTAATAAATATTTTTTATTTATTTTAAATATGAAAAGGGCAGATTGGTCATTTTAGGTTGTTGATGTTACTGTCTTTTACTTCACCTCCTCAAATTCACAACTCAAATCCGACGAGCTCCCGATCCAATCGCCGTTTTAGGTTTATTTATGATTACATCATATTATTTGGAGATTGGTTACCTTTGTTTATTCACCGTCTGAAATGGTTGAATGGAGAAATTGTTTAGCATATTAATGCAAAAGAAATGATTTTCAGGATGCTTTCTTTATTGTAAAAAAGTAATGTGATCTGTAAACTTCTCAGTGATCCTAAATCATGTAAAATGTGTACTGAAGCAGTCTTATCTAGGAGATGAGAATTTCATGCCTTTTGTAATATTCTAAACCTACGATTTTCTACCAGAAATGAGACTGCTCAGCAGTAGGAAGTGGAAAACGAGGCTACTCTTTAACGAGTTCTGGTGATTGTCATCAATAAAACATGAGAAGCACTGAAAATGTAACACCATTACCCTTGTAACACATATTTATATCGTATAAAATATAATTCATAGGCAGCACAGCTACATTGCGCATAATATTAATATATTAACCATCAGCTATAACCTTTCTGGTTCAAGCGGAAGCATTTACTCAAAACGATTTAGTAGCACTCATTCACATATGTGCATTCATCCATATTACACAACATTAACGACCGTGCCCTTTTTATATACGGATCAAAATAAAACTCCCTATATGACATGCAAATGATGAGGTGAGGAGAAGGATGGGAATCCACCGTAGCCGACCTTTGATCCATGCTTTCAACTGTCACACCTCACGGATCAACTTTTATCTACAAAGAACTAAAAATTGGCAACATTGCAT
This sequence comes from Rehmannia glutinosa, assembly GCA_016081115.2. Taxonomy (NCBI): domain Eukaryota; kingdom Viridiplantae; phylum Streptophyta; class Magnoliopsida; order Lamiales; family Orobanchaceae; genus Rehmannia; species Rehmannia glutinosa. The sequence goes on along the minus strand of JABTTQ020001031.1, from coordinate 291,268 downwards.
TTGGTGAGTTGCAAGCTCAAAGTATAACCCATAACAAGTTATTTAATATCACATAGGCACATCACTAGTAATCATTTCACACATTTTGTTCATGATATTCATAAACACATAAAAATACACGTGCTTGGTCATATTCTTTTCTTGTTATGGGCGGCTAATACCAAGAATAAATCGTGATCACGAAGATGGTCATGGCACTCTGTAATTCTTTATTTCACGTAGAGTTCGATGAACTCGGGGTGGCCGTGCGGTACTCGTAATCCGAAGTGCGGATGATTGTAATTCTGAACACACGATTGAAGGTCATTAGCGGCCATAACAGTCCATTAATCTCTCGATGAATGCACTTTCGTAATCACATATTTTATTTCCATATCAATAACATCGATAGAGAGATCGCATACCTCATTTTCATATACGTAACATCGGTGGAGATCATATATCTCAATTCCATTTCAATGACATCACATAGAGATCATATATCTCGATTTCATCACAATGTCACCAAAGAGAATCATATAATACATATTAGAGCACAACAAGCTTCTAATTACCATAGCTACACAAGTAACCAATTCATTCGCACATATCAATTATATAATCACACAAGTCAAATAACCAGCTAGAAGATTATACTCACAAGTGGGTGTCCTTATCTGGATGACTTTGCCTAATTAGCCTTATTTGCTCCTGTATCGCGATTTTGACCTATTAACATATCAAGAATGCATAACCAATTAATCACAAACTTAATTGTAATTAACCCTTCTGTATGCCCTTTATTACAAGGGACTTCTAATAATTATGATTATTAGTTAGATTAAAAGTAAATCTCAATTAGTTTCATCATCTTATATTACAATACCTGAAAATATAATTATTATTTTTATCTTAATACTCTAATATTTCATTTTCTCATTATAATTCTAACTATATATATGATACATTTATGAATATAATATTTTATGCATTTCTATTTTAATTTATTTTACTATTATCTTTATTTTAGTTTCTTACCCAACAATTAATCAATTAATATGCATAGAAATTGTACATATGTACTTGCTTTCCACCAACACAAATAAGGACTGATTATATACGGTATTAATTGAAATTAGTGTATCTAAGCATATATAATCTGCATATCTTTTCTAAAAATTAACAATTATAGATAGTGGTTTCTAATTATTAATCTGATCGTCAATAGTATATATATGTAAGCTCAGTACCCAATTCTTTCTTAAATACAAAATTAGGATTTGCACTTATGAATCAAATTTGTATTCTTGTGACAAGAAAATAGCTTAGCATGACTTACCCTTTGTCATACCACTCTCGCCATTTTTTTCTTTACCTTTTCCATGCTTAATCTTCTCTGTTTTCCTTTTTCTTGTCCATCGTGTAGGTGTACGTGTGGTGTTGGTATTGGTTAATTAAAACGAAACATTGAAATATGGATATTTATCCGATTCCTCATTGAGGCGGTCAGGCTATATATATTTATTATGTATCTACAAAAATCATGTTTGTGTGTTCTAAGTTTATTTTTCAAAACTTATCCATTTGGTTTAGTCAAAAGGTAAGTGAAGACTCAAGACTAACTATATATATATAATAATATTGTACACACAAATTCACATATATCTCAATTATATGCCTCACACCACTCGGATATACATATATATTTCGTAAATATATTATATAATATATAGGTGTAGGGCTGATCAACAAAAACCGAAAAACCGCTAAAACCGACCGAATCAAATCAACCACACCGCAATTGCTTATTTATCGGAAAAACTGCGATTAATATTTTTAATCAAGACGCACCGCAAAAGATGGTGCAATTACAATTTCAAGCCTCAAACCGCACCGACCGCACCGCAAGTAGAATACTACATATATGTATAAATATTCGATATATATTATTACATTTCTCTCAATCTATAGTATATTTGTGTATAATTATGAATTGTCATATTTAATTATTTCCATTGGTTTATTGTGGGTATATTAGTCCATTTACTTAATAATTTAAAGCCTTCATTTCTGTTATGGATGTAAATTGTATAATGAGATTTATTTTGGAAAATTTTTGACATTAAGATTGAAATATTCAAGTTATGGGAGAGTTTGCAAAAACTTATGCTTTTAGAAAAAAATGATTTATTGTAGCAAAAGTAAGAGTAGTTGAGAATCGAGGAGTTGATAGAGTTTGAAAATAAAATCAAAAGTTGAGAATCATAAGTTGAGTTAAGTGAAAAAGTTGTAGATGTGCTTATTTGTTTATAAAAATCAAACTATGAGTAGAAGCACAAATCTAAAGCACCCCCTCCATGCTTTTAGATTATGATTAAATGACGCAGAAGTTGACACTTGCAAACACTAAAAAGTGATTTTTTAAGCATAAATATAAGAAACACTTTTTTTAGTGATTGCAAACACTCCTTATATTTATTAGATTCAACTATTATATGTTATTAAAGTTGTTATAATATTCAATTTAGACAACAACATATCATTAACTTATTAGTTATCGAATTGATAAGTTATTTTTACTTATTTTGATTGTTACGTATAATATTCACGTACAATACGTTAAAACCGCAAAATCGCCCGAAACCGCCCGAAACCGTTGAAAACCGCATGTTTATATTATTCTAAAAAACCGCGACTTAAAATCAAACTCTTTGTCGAACCGCACTTAGCAATTCGGTTTGAAAATATTAAAAAAACCACCCAAACCGCACCGTGATCACCCCTATATAAAATAGTGCACACACAATATATATATATATATATATATATATATATATATATTAGTTGCTACTTTATATAATACAAGTAAGACAATTATATATATATATACCAAAATTAACATCCAACTCTTTTTTTCTTTTTTTTATATGCTTAAGCAAATAAGCCAAAACCAGAAATTTTATGATTTCACTTCCATTCTAATTTAAATATCATATACCTAAATGCATGTACTTATTCTTATAAATGATTTAGTCATGATAATTAAAATGCAAAGTTTTGGGTTATGACGGAAAAAAAACAGAAAAGGAATCGGTCTTGAGTAATATTACACTCTCGATTATCTATCGAAGTATTCTCTTGTATTATTCTCGGATAGATGCCATTAATTAAATCCATTGAATCGGATCCGTCCTCGCCGCCACCGACGACAACTTCCTACGCTTATCAAACCACTAATTTTTAATCCGTTGTCGAAAAATTGGGATTACGGTCCGTCGCCGCGCTTCGGCGTGGATCCGTCTCACGTCGCGAGGGATTGGGTCCCACTACAACACCGACGCCGTCGCACGACCAGTCGAGAAGTGGAACTTGGATTTTTAGGAATCAGCGACCCCGCCGCCGGGTGTGGCGAGGAGATGTGGAAGGCGAGTTTCAATAGAAAATGGGAAAATGAAAGCTTCGAGAAGGTTAGTAATGAAGGTAGAACAAGTATGTGAAATCAATTGAATAATGGTGCAAACATGAGAAGTGACAGTGACGGGAAATTTAGCCGCGACGCGATCGAGGCCGTGGTATGGAGGGGGTTTAAGAATAAAGGATCGATTGGAGAATGGTGAAGAAGAAGCGATCTTGATGTGGAGAAATTGAGGCCTACGAGGAGGTCATAGTATTAATGTACACTTATATGTTTTTCGATGTATACTTAGATGTGTTTTTTGTATAAGTAGTTAATTTTTGATGTATGCATTTATGTTGTTTTATACTTATGTTTTTTGTTGTATACTTATATGTGTTTTGTTGTATACTTATATGTATTTTATTGTATACTTATATTTTTGTTTGACAATTGTAATATACAGTACAAATATGTTAAAGAGGATATTACACTAAACCCCCTACACTATTCGCGTTTTACACTTTACCATATGAACTATTTTTCGATTACACATTACCATATGAACTATGTAATTTTTGCACTTTGCCCTATATTGACATTTTTACCCCTAAAATTTTATTTTTCTTAAAATAATAAAATTTTATTGACATTGTTTGACTAGAATGTAGAGTTGTCAAAATGCCCGGACCAGCCCACCCTAGTCCATCGGACCAATAGCAAAAATTGGGTTGGGTCAGACCGGGCCGGACCAAACAGTAACCGGGCTGCTAATTTTGGAGTCCAACCCACAAAATTATACTATAATATTTCGGCCAGTTTTCGAGCTTAGCTCGATAAAAAATCGTAGATCGAGATTGCCCGTCGGGCCAGAATTAACAGCTCTACTATAACGTAGTTGAATATTTCTGATTAGTAACAAATATCTTCATTGGTAATTGACAAAAATTATATTGTATATTTTTAGTAGGAAAAACACCGAGCGTATTTGGCCTACGGATGGCAATGGGGGCGGGTATCTAGATACCCGGACCCGCCCGTCCTAAACGGGGCTCGACATATCGGGTCGACCCTTCCTACCTAGTCTTTATCAAAGTGATCGGGGCCGGTGGCCCGGCCGGCCAAGGGGGAATCGGGTGGCTGAAATTTCTTCGGTTATTTTGGGGAGCCCACCAGATCATGTTTAAAAATACACTAAAAATGCTTCGGACCAATTAACGGCCGTGTTTTGGGCTGCCTAACAGCCCGAGGCCAAAAAATAGGCTTGATCTTTTTCGCCTACAAAATCGTAGTCCATCCATCCCTATTCCCGGGCGGTTTGGGCTTCGTACCATCAGTCAGCCGGGCCATTTTTGACTCTAATCCTATCCCATATTAAATAAAATTAATTAGAAAAAAACTATTTATTATTAATATATTTATAAAATATTCTTTACAAAAATTGTTATTTTCAATTTATAAATGTTAGATATAATATTAAAAGATAAAATTTACAATATAATATATATTATATATGCAAAATATATAATACTAAAAAATATAGGCAAGGCGGGGTACCCACGGTCACGAGGCGGGGCGGGGCGGGCGGTGCAGGGGTAGTATGTCAAAATTGCCATCCCTAATTTGGCCCTGCCCATTAGGCCCGAATTTCATAGTGTAATTTTGTGGGTTGTGCTCCAAATTCAGCAGCCCGACTACTGCTTGGTCCGTCCTGTCCCGAACCGACCCAATTTTTACTATTGGTCTATTTTAACAGCTCTATATTCTAGTCAAACAATGTATGATATTAAGAGATTATTGGCTTTTTATACGGAAGCATGATGAGTTGGATATGATCGTAATGAAATATATTTATTATTTTAAGAAAAATAAATTCTAGGGGTAAAAATATCCATATAGGGCAAAATGCAAAGATTTACACAGTTCATATGACAAAGTGTAACGGGAAAAAAGTTCATATGGTAAAGTGTAAAAACGCGAATAGTACAGGGGGTTTAGTGCAATTTCCTCTATGTTAAATATACAATATAATAGTATTAAATATACAAAAATATATGCTAAATATACAAAGACAATAATGAGCGTGATTTTCTCTTTCTCTATAATTGATTTACTTAATTCATGATCCCCACATGTTAATGAGCATGATTCTCTCTCTCTATATATAACTGATTCATTGATTCATGGTCCCCACATATTTTTATTTGACCATTTTAATATGCATTAAAATTATGCTAAACATATAGTAAAATAGTGTTAAGTATACAGCAAATCACTGATAAATGTACAACATCTTAAATGACAGAAAGACACGCGGATTTTCTCTCTCCCAATTTTCTCTCTCCCCACGTTATTTTATCTCTCCTAATAATCGATTTCATATATGGATGGTCCCACATGTTTGTTTTGACAATTATACCCTTATTTTGCCTTAATTAAATGTTTAATGTAATTTAAACCCCTATTTATCTTAGTCATTGATATAGATAAGGGAGGGTTGAGATGAGTCTACGTTATGCCTCACTCTAATATGTGGTCTCATTGTATCCTCCCCCTATATATATATTTTAACAAAACTCAAAATAAAGCCCAAATCAAGAACCAAACCGAATCGGTTTACCTAGTATTGCGGTTCCATTTCGGTTTTTAAAAAAAAGATAAATTCAGTTTTCGACTTTTTACGGTTCGGTTTGATTTTGCACCGAACCGGTGGTTTACTCATCCCTACTCACTCTCGTTTTGCCTCACTGTCAAATTAAGTAGAAAACTTGGAAGAACTATAAAATATATGGTCTAGTAATTTTACAAGTCGGAAACAGATATATTTAATAACTCAAGCTCAAAAACAACAAATGTTGCAAATTCCACGCAGTTGTCAATGAAAATAAAGAAAGAAAACAAACGTCTCATAAATGACTTAACTCTTTACAGAAGTAAAACTAAATGGTAAAATAAAATAATAAAATACTTAATTAATAATATATATTTGTTGTTAGGGTGTATTTTTACACGCCTAAATAATTTCCCAAGATTGGATTTTGATTAATTTATTGCCTTTCTTGAATTATGGTAAAATTGTATATAGATTAGAAAAGACTTCATATTGATATGGTATAGATATATTATGACTATTTGATATTTATCTTATTTCCTAATATAAGTGATATATTTGTCATATGTTTGTATATATATTCTTTCCATGTTTATTATGACATCTTGGAAGGTCTTGGACATTTATAAAAGAGATAAGGACGGGTTCATTCATTACACATTTATTATTGGATGAATTGTATTACAAACATTAAACTCTAGGTAAGAGTTTTTCATTGATTTTCTACTAGTTGATTTTAGTATTCATTGTATACGGAATTAAACGGTTTTATTATTGGAAAGTTTCGCCATATTGGTACATCTACAAGCTTGTTGGCTTGTAGATAAATTTTTACATCTTGTATCTTGCTTATCTTATATGAGACCGTCTCATGGATTTGATGTCATTTGATGTCATGAGACGGATCCTACAGAACACAAAAATATGGGTAATTTTTATGGGTTTGAATTTGGGTTGAGATTTTAACTACAAATAGGACCCGTCTCATGGATTATATTCATGAGACCGCCTCATACACGTTTTTGTCTTTCATCTGCGATCACATCTATACTCTGTGAAAATTCGAAATATCTACACGCTACCATTCTTTCATTTTTAAAAAAAATATATATAGCCAAATAGGTCGCGAATGGGTTCGACCAAACATGTTACCTGCCTGGACCAGACAGGTTTAACAAAATTGGATCGGCTATCTGCCCCCAACCCGTTAGACCACGTGCAGGTTCATTGAATGTCCGTATTTGAACCCACCTCATTATCATTCCTAGCCACATCACTATTATCCATTAAACCTCATTATCATTCCTAGCCACATCACTATTATCCATTAAAAGCGGTTTCTTAATGAAATGTCAACTTGTTTCCGCGTGAGCGAAAGTGAACAATATCTGAAGCCGGCAAATGGATTGGACGTTGAGATTTAACCATTTGTTGAACTCTCCTGTCTCAATTCCAATTAGCATAGATTTTTTTCCTCTACAAAAATTCATTAATTAATAAACCCGATCAGATAACAAACACTACACCTCTTCAAAAATATCAAACTAATATTAGTAGTCCCTACAGAGACCAGTCACACAACATCTTCTACACACGTTGTTCGGTTGTTTGTCTTCCTCTCTGTTTTTTCTTACTTTCCAAAAGAAAGTGTCTATAATTGAAATTAGGGATAATTACAAAAACACCCCTGAGGTTTGGGCTAATTATAAAAAAATCCAGAGATGTTTTCAAATTACAGAAAACCCCCATCAGCTTTAATTATGTGTTAAATTAAAGGGGAAAATTGTAGTATTTTTATAAATATCAGGGAGTTTTTGATGTGTTTTTTTTCTTGTAAAGAGGAAAAATGTATACGGAATCAAACATTAAGGATTTTTTCGTAATTTTAAAAAACCTTTGGGTTTTTTTGTAATTAGCCCAAACCTTAAGGGTTTTTCTGTAATTGTCCCTTGAAATTATAAGATCACTTCTCCGATATTTCCTTTAACTCTCTTCAAAAGTTCCTTTGATTTTTCTTCCTATATATCCCTACTCTCATCTCACACACACAACACGGTCACGCCCACACGGTGCACACGGACGCTTACACATTATTAAACACACGCATATATATTCCCTTATAATCTGCCAATAGGACTAGTAAACTTGCTCTCATTGAATTCTGTTAATCTTTTCATCAAACACTTGGTACGCATCCCCTCCAAATTTGTTCTCATCTCACACATGGCCAGGCCACACGAAACACCGGTCTTCCCCACAACACACGACGACTACGATGAGGCGGCTACCGCCAGCGGTGCGGCTGTTTCCGGCGGCTCTGTTTCAGGTGGGTCGACGAAGAGGAGAGCCATAGCTATCTGCTGCGAGAGAAGGAAGGAGGAGTGACCCACAAAGAGGCGTGGTTTGTAGAAAAATTCAAGAAATTGAGGAGTTTTCGGAGGTGGTGGCGGGGCCTAAATGGAAGAATTTGATCAGAAAAATCAGCAAGATTTGCAATCCCAGAAGATATAATAAGGCCACCGCGCAGTTTCAGTATTCGCCGGAGAGCTATGCCCTAAACTTTGCCGGTGGTGATGAGGAAGAGGATGCCAATTTGTTGCACAGTTTTTCGACCAGGTTTGCGCCTGGTTTTTCTGATCAGCGGAGGGCTGCTTTGTGATTACCGTGGAGTATAGATCTTTTTGGGGAAATTTCTGGAATTGGTGAATATTAATATCTCATATTGTTTTATTGAATGTGATCTGATACAGTATACTGTATACATATCTATTTTGAGTAAAAAGGAAAAAAATGAAAGAAAATCTCACAGATTTCACAAATTATGGTATGAGGAAGTCTGACTTTTATTTTCTTCAAAAAGGTCTTGACTTTTATTTTTATTCTTGTTTTTTTGGTAAGAAACAGCTTTTATATAAGTTATGGATATCAACTTAATAATTAACAAACATAGAGTTAAATATAAATTTCACAAAAGAATACTTTGTTAATAATGGAATTTCTATGACTATGAGATCTTATGTTCCAAAATAATATTTCATCTTCTATTTCATGCACTAATGATTGTCAAGTGCTTATTTTTTCCGATAAAAAGTGCCTTTTGAAATTTGACAATCATCCGTGTTGTAATATAGATATTTTAGTATAATCCGAGGGGAGGGAGATGGGATAGAACTCAGTATGAGTTTTACAAACATCTATACACTAAACTAGCAAGTGATTCCCGTGTCGAGGCGTAGCCATGTGTGGCTAGCTAGCACTGGCTCAAGCCCAGTGCAAATTTTCAAAAACTATATTTTTAGTACTATAGTTTTTACAATATTCAAAATTAAATTAGCACCCAAAATTTAATGCAAAACTCAAGTTCACCCCAAAATTTAAATGCAAGTTAAAATTCAAGAATGAAGAATGTAAAATTTTTGTCTTATAATAAGATTGATGTTATATGTTCGTGATTTTTAGACTATTATGTAATCCTTATTTATCATTCGTACATTTATCATTTCATTACTTTTAAAATTTACTTAACTATTTGTATTGGTAATTTATTAGAATATTTATCTAATTAATAATAAAATCATATACTTTATTAGTTAATGGCCTAACGGTCCTAACTAAATCAATTTAACGGCTTTGCTAATTGTACCTATCGTGTCGTACTATGTTTCTCGTTTTTTTAGCGTGTCGTGTTTGAGTTTAATTTTGGTCCAATAAGGTTATTGTGTGTGTTCGGGCTTGAGCTTATTGTGTCGAGTTGTTATTTATTGGGCCGACAAGAACGATTTGTCACTCCTAAGTGTCATCATCAACTATGAAATTAAAAAGTTATCTATTTTTTAGTTTTTTATATTTAATTATTGACTTCTTGTTATTTTGGCCCGACCGACCCACCCTATTGTCATCCCTATATATAGATAATTTTTCTTAGTAAAATTTTTACTTCTTAAATTTCACCCTACTACTAATTTCTGATCCGCCGCCCTACAATATAGAATTTTGTTACCTCTTGTTTGACATGAACTTTATCCAAATTGAAACTATAATGTGAACACACAAATCTGGATTCGATCTCAGAGAGCTTCAGATTTAGGGGCAAACTCAAATAGTTGTCAAGAAATCTGCATTAAGTATTTCCAGTTGCTTTCTTTCAGATTGTTCTCGGACATAATAATTGTTGTTAACTAAATATTTTATCCTAATATTATCTTCCTGTTCAATTGATAATTTAACACCGCAAACTTATTATAACTACTTTTGAAGACCACACTGCAAAAATACATAAACTTTTATTTTGTCAACCTTTCCTGAAACTCGACAATTAGTAAAACAAAAATTATAATATAGATCCAGAGACATTACAACCCAAGTGAAATATCTTAACACAACGGATAAAGTGAAGATACATAGAGAGAGACTTGTAGTTTGTCTAGCAAGCTAATTATACCACACGGGATACTGTGCACCATCTGCACTCTATATTCTGTTGTATTCGGCTAATTAGATAATACCATATATTCATGTTAAAATAGAATTGGATGGACGCCACGCGATAATAATTTTATTAATATAGAAAGACAATTATAAAGTTCCCTGGTGTTGGGAGTAATTATAAATAAACAATTTGATTTCTTCTTACATTCTCCATTTCATAAGCAAAAAAGTATTTAAAAAATCACCCAAAATATTACAATCAACCCTTTAAACTAAAGAAAAATCAAACCTAAAGAGGTTTGTTGAGATATAATTTTTACCGACCAATCAATTCTAATGAAAAAGCCCAAAAGATAGCATGTGAAAATTTAAAAAAAAAAAAAATGTCAATGTTTGCTATTAGAAGAAGAATAAATTGCAGTTTTAGTGTTTTTTTTTTTTGTTTTTTGAGCATGTTTTAGTGTTGCAACTATATGGATGCAGCAAAATTGGTCCTTTTAAAATTTCGCGTGGAGAAATCACTCTTTATCTTTAAAAAAAAATATATTCTTGGATATAGTCCCCAATTCATCAAAAATGTCATAATTGCTTGAATAATCTCACTTCAACTGCACGTGAAAACAAAAATGGGAGATTATTGAATTTCCAACTAAAAATTAGAGTTTTCGCTAATATAAATGTTGTATAAGGCATTGGGGAAAACCTCAATATAATTGGCCGGAAAGACTAATTTTTGACCGGAGATTTCAGAAAACCCCATTTTTTGCCAAATGATGTGAGATTTTCCGAGCAATTTTGAAAATTTTGACAAATTGAGAACTAAATCCGAGAGATATTTAGAGATACATTGTGATTTTGCCAAATAAATTTGCAATTTACCCTCTAGGAAAAAGTAAGACTAGATACAGCCTAGCCGGCCGCCTTCCCCACTGCAGACACATCTACAACATCACAGCTTTAACCATTTTGACCGATATAATACAAAGATTACCCAGATGTAGGGCCCACACAAGTTAAACTTCTTAATCAGATTTTCTTTTTTTTTTTTTTTTTTACAACCCAAAGTATCCCCACACCAGTCGGGGGCACAAACCTCACCCTCCCTTCGGACAATGGGACATCTCTCCTTCCCAGGGATGGTCCTAATCTCTGGGGAGGAAGAGCAAACCCAACCCCAACACTCCGCGTTAGTCGGGAATCAAACCCAGGACCTCGGGGTTGGAATTGCGATCCCTCACCACCGAAAACCTAAATTGCTACAAATAATATAACTCAAACTTTTAATTACAATATATTTTCTGGGAAGAAAGTTTGTGTCCAAATTCTTGTTTCATAACTCAATTAAGGCGGTCTAAAACAGAACATCTGATGCATCTAAGCATTTGTAAAACACTGAAACTTGCGTGTAGTGTACACATTACATAATTTGGAAATGGCAGCAACAAGGTCTTAGATGTACTTTATTGATGATTATCTAATCAAAGTGGCAAAACCTAAGTATCAAATTTTATACACAACACTGAAACAGAAGCTATGTTTTGTGCAAAACAGACAGAACTTTTCATCAGGAAATCTTCGCCCACCGTATACCCTTTAGATAATAAAACACCACAACATGCTATATTGCAGTAGCTTAAAAATAGTCTAGCCAATATCAAAGTACCTCACAGCAACTACTGCAATCTTGAATCTCCGTCCCATCCTTAAGCAGATACGAGCGACCAGTGTTGTTGTGGTGTTGCCGTGGAATATGAACAAAATACATAATTGTATGCTACTTCACTCTAAAATTCCTCTTCACGCAAACCGCTCATTGGTTGTGTTTATCACCTGCACCACTATTCGATCCCAAAATCAAGTCGGTGGCATTCTTGTAAAAAATGACTTATTTTTTTCATTAAGTGAGATATAAAAACCTACCTCTTGCGCTTGCTTTTCTGAGAAGAAGAAGAAGATGAAGGGTTGCTGTGCCAATTCCTTTTCCGTTGGTTGATGAACCAATTATTTATCTGTTTCAGTTGTAACCCTGTTTCTTGCACCAGTCTTGCCTTATCTTCCTCCTAATAGAACAACATATCATACAGTGTCGAGAGGAAATGTTGCGTGCAAGAGGGAATACGATTTAAGGGTAATGGCATTTCTTACCGTTGGATAAGGCCACTTGGAATGTGACTGCCACCAAGCTTTCAAAACAGATGTAGTATCTCCAGGCAATTTTCCTGCCCTTCTTTTCCGTAATATTTCTTCTCTGATGTCGACAATCTTCTCTTTATAGCCCTATATATGAAGAAAGAAATCGATTTAATCAAATTAAACTTAAAAGAATGGGTTGACAATAAGGAAAAAGTCCATGATATTTCACCTGTTTAAGATCAAGCTTTAGTTCTTGTTTCACGTTCCATCAAGGATCTCTCAGTTTCAGTGGGCACCAGAGGGCCAAATCCCGTGCTGTCTAAACCATCCAGACTTTCATCAAACAAGTTAATTTCACTGTCCGTGTGGTCCTCGTCATCATCAGACATTGTTGCTCCTGTACCTTCTCCTGGAGCTACCCCTGTCATTGTCAATCAATCGTCATAAAGACTGTGTTTCAAGATCTCTACATCTCTGGTAAACTTAGCAACTATGTGTTTTAACAAGTTGCAATCTTGCCCAGAATTAAAGATATGTATGAGATATTGAGTTTACACAAATCCTTTCACCAACTAAAAATTCACATAAACTTCAAAGAAGTGGACAACACTAAAATTGCCAACCTAAGCTTGTATATATATTATATATGCAACTGGATGATAATTTTTCATCAGACAAATTAAACTCAATGTGGTGAGATATAATTTTTCTCTCTCATTTGCATAACCCAATATGTTCAATATATAGCCTCTAATTAAGCATCACGTCATAAGGATTTGTGTAACATTGAGTAATTCTTTAGTTATCTCACAGTAGAAGGTCCAAAAATTATTCATAGTGGTCCTTGTTTCTTGTTCAAAAGAAGGTGAAATAGAGTACATTGTTCAGTGGTCACTACATATCACTGAATAGAATCCACTGGACATGATTATAATCAAACTGAATGGGTCAAATTAAACCCAACAACTCTGGAGAAAGTTCAACTGAATAAATATTGACCCTCTTCTAAAGACTTGTGGATTAGTCTTGGTTTGTCACCAATGTGATGGAACAATATATTATAGATGTTACTTTTGTACTTTATCCGGTTTTAAAGGAGAAGGCAAATGGTAGGTGTGTCGTTGCTCATGAATGGACGTTAGATGCTTTCACAGATTCAGATAAATTGTGGCTGCTGATTGCAAGCAAGAACATAAAAGAGAAATTATCTTTAGGTGATGAAAATCAACAATTATGATAAGTTAGAATGACTTTTAACAACACCGTCGGGGGGCTAATAATACTGATATCATAGTCAGAGTTTCGTTTAGAACATCAATTAACCACTAAACAAGTCTTGAGCTTCTGAATTGGCCTCACCCCCATCTTAACAAAACGGGAGTAATTAGACGAATGAACTTATCATTATTGACCACGAACATAATTAAACAGAGTAATTTCAACAAAAAATTCCAAACAAATCGATAAAGTAATTCAAGTAATAATGTTACCACAGTCCACCAAAAAAATTGAAAGTTGTGAGATCAGTTAGTTTTAAACACATTGCTTCCAACTAAAGGAAACGCTTATAGTAGTGATAGATATGTCCTCTCTTTCCCATGCTTAGGATTTAAGTGTGAAAAAGAGGGAATGTGAAGGTTTTGGAACTTCAGCAAGCTAAATAGATGTCTGAACAATCAAATTTCGGACAAAGGAATTGGCATTGTCTTAAGGTAGAGCTCCTTAACCGGTTGTAGCAGGAAAATTGAGGAAAACAAACCAAATGCGACCCAAGACAGACATAAGGGGGCTAGAATAGGGCCTGCCCCACCTTGGAAGGGCTGGTCTATAATTATTATTATTAGTATGTATATTTAGTTTTGGCCTCTCCAAACAAACTAACCAAGTATAATAATAATCCTCAACCTCAAATTGTATATCCAGACAGTTAAATTTCATGCTCCTATTCTATTCAAGGCTTGAATAATAGACGACAAGCCTACATACTTCAACTTCAATCAATTTGCAGATATTAACGAATTACATATGCATATGCATTCTTGTTTATGTAAAAAAATTAGAAAGTCATTCGCTTTTATACAACTATCGTAAAAATTGCTTTGTGGATACTTTGATTTCACTACTTACATTAAAGAAGAAATATAAACAAATTTGAAAAAATTTCCTAATAGACAAGGTTTAGGTTTTGAAAACACAACGTGCATCCATTCAATAGACTTCGTAAATGATTTTTAAATTATTAGAAACCAACAAATCATGTGGCCAGAAGTGAATTTCAATTATACTTCGTTTACCTCTGTTTTTTAATTAAAACGAAAATAAATAAAGCTTTTTATTGTAAAAATTTCTCAAGCTTGCTCGCTAGTGATTGCAATTTGGTCTCCCGAAGCATTTAGTTCTTGAACCATCTCTAGAAACCACACCACTTTACATACCTGTCAAGCTTTGCAATGATTGCTCAAGCTCCCAACAAGCCATGACTGCTTCCATAGCATGGACGCGAACATGTTGTTGCAGTTGTTCTTTAAAAGACGACAACAACAGAACATAATGGGTCTACATCACAAGGAAAGAAGAAATAGAGATGAGAAGAATGAAGATTTAATGTTAAAACTTAGCAAAAGGTGTTGTCGTAAAATTGTAATCCTACTGATATAAAAGAACTATCTGTGGTTCTGTAAGCATATAACCATAAATTACACAAAAAATGGCATAAGAAAATATCTAAAAAGATAACTTTCCGTACACAGAAACCACCAAATTTAACCAACTGATATATGTTAGTAATTAGATTAACATTATATGTGATTGTTTAGGCTCCATTGGTTTATTTGACAGAGTTCATTTCCGAATATTAGAGACTCTACACTGCAACAAGAGTATACTGAAACTTAGTCATGTTCTGGAAAACAATAGTTTGAAAGAAGGGTTCAATAAACTGAATGTGGAAGTAGGTTCACCAATTCGATACCCATGAGCTTCAAGGGTGCACCATATTGGTACTCATATTCACACATTAATGGGCTTTGGTCGGTTGGACCAACTTTTTCAGTAAATATTTACACATCTAAAGCATCAGCATAAGAAGGGTAATATTTTCAAGAGGACTGTTAATCTGAAATAGTAATAGAAACTAACTTCAAGCCAAAGATGGTAAAGATCCGTATAGAAATAGAATTCTACAACTCAAATATTGTATGCTTATCTTACTTTTTTAATCCAATAAATTAACAACCACCACCCTTAACTCCTTAAGTAAATTCAGATATAACATAGAAAGCATTTCCACCACTTAAGTTCAGTTTTGGGGCTTTATGATTTATCCATTTTCAGACTTCCATAACCACAAGAAAACGAGTAACAAGTGGCGCTACATCAAGAGATTCTCCAAAGCACTAAAATATAGAGTTTCAATTATTAGTGTACTAAGAACAACAAAAATTCCTCTTCTGATGCGACAACCAGATATTCCTATAATTACAGAATTAAACTCCAACCATATTCCTCCAAGAATCATATTGCCCAAAAATATCATCAAACCAAACAGCCACGAATAAGTCCCAAAACTTGTCTCTCTCTTATTAATTATCCCCCCAACCTCAACCACACAGTCATTCACAGCTATGTGCCACTACCAAACACAGCCTGAACATAGAGCCAAAAAGTTTGACAAATTCACAGAAGATAGTAGCAAACAGAAATATCATTAAACCTAAGAAGATAACAGAGTATATGTTCTTAGTTCGAAGTGTCCCAAAAATCTTTCTTTCTTAGTAATTATCTCATATCCTCCTTGAATGAATCAGGTTGTCATATTTAGCCTTCAGTCATATGCCACTCTAAAATAAAACAGAGACACCCAAGCAAAATTCAGTAAAATCAATTCTTGGTAGCCCATATTTCCACATGACCTTATATACTATTTTTTAACTAATAGCAAAAGTGCAAGTGGCAATGAGGAACAAAACATCACAAAGTTAGAAGCATATTCAGCTCAACAATATAATTGAGGTAAACACCCAAACTTCTGAGTCATAACAAGGACCAACCCATCATTAGAAATTATCAATTTAATCTTTAAATATAGAGAAATCACAGTATTTCATTAATTAGAGACGATGAGATGACTAGAAAAACAACTAGAATTTTCAGTCAAGTAAATTACATGAGCGTCCCCCACATGTGTGATCCAAAGTGGGAGATCAAATAAATTCAGTCTTTGAACCAAGACGACAGAAATTTTCCAAATAGAACCTATATATCTGCTATAAATTAAGTCAAACAAAAGCAAAACTAATTAAAATTGAAAGGAACCAATATTTCCACAATTCCATTTCAAGAACCCAAAAAACAAAAACCCAGAAAAACACAAGCAGCATATAATCAACCTAAAAAAATACACACATACACACGCTTGCTGGTATTTGTGAAATACACAAATAAAATCAGTTGCAACTTGCAAGAAGCAGAAAAACCGTGCGTACCATGAAGTGGTCGAGTTCTTTATCATCGAGGGGCTGTTGACCATGTCCAAGAACAGAGTACTTAGCCACCACCTGGTGCGACTGAGCCAGCTGGGCGTCAACCCTGGGCAGCTGGTCCACCGGCGTCGCTATGCGGAGGCAGGCCACGTGCGCCGACAGCAGCTGTTCGTAAAGTGGGTGGCTCAGAATATCCGCCTTGCACTTCTCTTTCTCCCAGTTGGTGTTGTTCCCGCTGCTATTATTACCACCATTATCTCCGCCTCCACCGCCGCTGTCTTGGTTGTGATCACTGTTTTCCTGCGGAGTAAGGGGGCTGGGTTGACTTTGGGTGGGGAGCCACTGGTGGTGGAGGGTGGAGCTGTTGAGCCACGTGGAGGTTGTGATGGGGGGTGGTTTGTCGTCGGGTGAGTGGTGGTGATCGGGGAGGATGGAGCGGAAGACGGAGGCGACGGCGGAGGGATGGTGGTGGTGATCGGAATAGCGGGGGAGGTGGAGGGGCATTTCATCAGATAGGTGGTGGTCATCCTGGAATGCCATGTCTTTGTGTGTCTATATGTATGATGAGCCTATTTCCAAAGCTGCCTATATATATATATTAACAACACACAGTAGCTATGAAGGCTGAACAGAAAAGGAAGCCGAGGTGGGTGTAGGGGTGGGGGTGGGTGAGCATGGACGACGTTGAAACTAAGAGGAGCTTTTATTATTAATGGAAACGGAGAAAATAATTATCAGGTAAATTTTGGCAAAAGAATCTACTAATGTTGGAGTACAAAAATATATACACCCTTTTTATTTGTTATTATTATTATTATATATATTATAAGGAGGAATAGTCAGAATAGACCAGACTTATAGCCTAATAGGTGAATAATTGTAAATTTTAAACGAAAAAAGCTTTGATGTGCGTGTTTTTTATTTATTTTAATTTTATTTTTACTTTTTTGTTTTTGGTAAAATTAATTTTTATCGCTCAATCAAACTATAAACTTGAATTTATCTTTTTTGGTCCCCATCGTGCATTTTTCTGTAAATTATTATTGTTATTGTGTGTTTTTAATTTTTTACTGTAGTTATATTTTCAGGACCAATAGTAATTTTGACCAAGATTGGTAACTTTTTGAGCCAAGGTAATTTTTCGAGCCATTGTGAACAAATGAGTGCATTTGGATAGAGGAATTGGGAGATGGTGGTGAAAATTTGAAATCCTTACTAAATTCATATTTTTGTTTGACATGTAAATCAAAATCAATGGATTTCAAGCTATTTTTAAGTTTTAGTTCGTTTTAAAATGATTTTAAATCTCTCCCAAAATCTAGTCATTAAAATCTATTCTTTTTTTTCTTTATGCACATTTCCATATTCACACACAC
Source organism: Rehmannia glutinosa (assembly GCA_016081115.2). Lineage (NCBI taxonomy): Eukaryota > Viridiplantae > Streptophyta > Magnoliopsida > Lamiales > Orobanchaceae > Rehmannia > Rehmannia glutinosa. The sequence continues at coordinate 272,866 of JABTTQ020001031.1, read as the reverse complement.
TTTATACACTTATACACATTGCACACACACAAAACACACCGCACACACTTACACGCACTAGACACAATGTACACACTTACACACTTACGAACATTGCACACATTTTCACACATTGCACATATTTATATACACCGCACACATTTACACACACATTTATTAAATGTCAATTAAGAAAATGAAACAACAAAAATAACTTAAAACCGCAATCTAAATAATGGTCGTCTATTTCTAGAGAATTTTTGAATGACATTGTCTTGTGTTTATTTTGCGCGTGCTTTAGTATCATCCTAGTGGTCCACGATGTATCATGTGGAATGTCGGCCCATGATCCTCGAGCCACAATTGCGATCTTTGTAGCTTCGACGAATCACATGTGTGAAAGACAATCGGTGTAGTTGAGGAGTCGCCTAACTTAGTCGTTAAAGTTTTCAATTTGTCGCATCAACTAAATCTTCTTCATCCGCCATATCGACCAACGCGTTTAGGCAAAGAATGGCCATAGTCTTGAACCACTCGGAAGGAACATTGGAGCTAAGACGTAATCATTAAGAGGAAGGCTAGAAACCCTTTCCTTTGCGTTGCAAATTAGCATGTTCATGTTCCGTTTTCCTTATTTCCTATGCTTAGAAAGGAATGGGCCCAATTTTGTTGCAATCATCGAATCCTCAATAACCATTGCGGCGGTTGATAAAGAAGCGTGTTGCTAGTATATTACCTTCCTCAAGTAATAATTCGATTCTCATTATCGATTTTTGTACTCCAAATTCGTCTTATCACATGCCACGTCTTCTGAATAAACACATAACATCAAAAGAATTCTTATTATAAATACATGAAGAAGAAGGTTCACCCTTCTTAACACAACCTTGTCGTCCTTGCACCCAAGTTTCAGATGCAACCACCTTGTCCTTAGTGGTTGGAACACAATCCCGAACGGTGGAACGTCCACGAACTGGACTTTTTCCCCTGCGCTCAACGTCATCTTTCTGTTGTACCTCCTTAGATTTGACCCGATGACAATTTTTAATATAGTGTCCAATTATGCGACAGTTGACACAAAATTCCGGTAAATTTGAACTTAGAACATATTTATATAGAAAATATATCATATATAAACATATTTCTAATAAAATTAAAAATGGGAGCCAAAAATGCTCAAAGTTACTAGGAAGTGTAAATAAAAGTACAATAATGTCAGCAGAAGATACAGAGCACTTGAAATCAGGTTTTTTTCCTGTAACCAGTAAAAAAGTACCTAACAAAACAAAAAAAATAAAAATTACTGCGGCGTAGCCAATAGCTGGAGGAACGTTAAATGGAATTACGGATTACCCCAGCTTCGCGTGGTGGGTAACAAATGCCACGTCAAATAATTAATATTGTATTTGCCTTTCTGTCCCTTGTGCAAGAAGTAGTATTTTAATGAATCTGTCCGATTTCTGATCATTTATCTATAACAAAAATATTACTCCATTTTTTTTCACAAACATGTTTTTCAGCAATTTATGAATTCAAACATCCATTTTATAATTTTTTTTTCATTTTTGGGAAATAATACATAATTCGGTATCGAGTTATATACCGCATCAATTTTCTGAAAAATTGCCAAATATCTCATCATAGAAATACATAAAAGTTATAATCATCATAATTTAGTCAAAATAACTAAAAAACATATTTTTGAAGGCACATTACTATTGTTCATTTTTACAAACATAAATGACCAGTTTGTTCTATTACCAATATTTTAAATATGTGAAACGAGACAGTATAAACATCAATAATTGATTTATCAAACAACAAAAATAAATAAATAAAGTGTTTCATTTATTTATTTATTTTTGGGGTTGGTAGATAGAAGAAAAAGACATGAATGATTGACCGCTGATTGACGTTGGGGATACATATCAGGGAAATTTTGGGCTTGGTCCAAAAAGCTTGGTTGGTGTTATTCTAGTCGTGTCCCTAATGCCTATAAGATGATCAGAAGGTCTCTTGTGAGACGCGTGAGGCAAGTGAGGCGATTAAATACTTTTAGTGTAAATAATGATCTTTTAGTATCAAAAGTGATCTTCTCAAAATACACCGAATTTAGTGTATTTAAACAAGTATCACTTTTTACAATCGAAGGTATCACTTTTTACACTAAAAGTATCCCCTCTCACGGTCTCACGGAAAATCACCGTCTCACATAAGTTTTTGTGTAAGATGATTATGAGTTCGATTAATTTTGAACCAAAAGTTTTTAAGGTTGAAGAGTTTAAGTCGATTCTTGTTTTGATGAGATTGTGATAATGGACGATGGGCGATAATTATTTCTAATTCAATTAATTATCCAAATTCTAAATACTAAAGAAGACTTAATTAATTATATTGAAGTTCAATGAGATTATAAACCTTAATGTCATGAGATGACACATTTAAGGGTGGTGCTAAATGGCCATCAGGGATCGGATGAGATTTCCTATTCAAAACCGTTTTCATCTCTATTTAATAGTGTGGATGATTGACACGTGTATTACACTTACCATTTTAGAACCCTACAATTTCTCGCTTGATTTATGTTTGAAAATTAAAATGGTAAGTGTAATACACGCGTGTCAATCATCCACACTGATTTGAATAGAGAAGATAAAAATACTTTTTAAAATAGAAAATCCCATCCTAATCTAGCTGGCTAGAAAGATTTTGTTGTCTTTTTCATGGAAAAAGTAATGGCTCATCAGTAATTTGACCTTTTTTATGACTAATATACCCATGGGTTAATTTAACACCATTAATGTCGGACATTAATTACATTATTAGAAGAAAATTCTATGAAGATTACATGAATTTGCATGATCTTATTTAATATTTGGAAGTAAAGAAACTACAAAATTTGGAAGAGTGCGCGCGCACACACATACATATGAATGCAAAAATAACGATTAACATTGCTTTACCATATTTGACTCTCTTCTCGACAACATTCTCTAGCTACTAGGTGCAAGTGTCAGCATTTATCTCCGGGGTCCAACTTTAAGTGCAACATAGATGCTGCATTTTTCAAAGATCAGAATAAATATGGTGTTGGTATGGTTGTGAAAGATGATATAGATTCGTTCATAATTGGCCGTACCTGCTATTTTAGGGGGGATATTTCAGTCTGGAAGGTGAAAGCATAGGTCTCCTTGTTGTGGGTTTGAAGTGGATAAAAAATAATAGATTCACAAAAGTCATATTTGAGTTAGATGCTAAGGGGTTGTGGACACATTAATTGACTGAAGACGAGGAGGTCCAGACTGAATTTGAAAGACATATTCGTGCATGTAATACTATCTTTCGTTCTGAACCTTATTATTCAGTTTAGTTATGAACCTTATTATTCAGTTTAGTTTGTAAGTCGGCAAGAACATAGTTGCTTATGCTCTTGCAAGTAGAGGTGTGCATGGTCCCGAAGTCCGGAGATTTAGAAATCTCCACAACCGTCCCAAAGTTCGGAGATGCCAAAACTAAATCTCCGTAACCGAACCATAAAAAAATCTTCGTCCCGAAAGTTCGACGCGGTTTGGGACGGATATTCGGTTCTAATGGGGCGATGCAGGAACGGTTCGGGACGTTCGGAGAAATGAAGATTCAAATATTTCATAAATAAAACACACAAAATACATGAAAGGAAAAATTAGTGTAAAATTCATTAAACGGTTATACTTTTATCTTTTTAGTGTGATTTCAAAAATACATACTAAAACTATTAGTACTATACGAGTTTAACTTTTTGATATTTTATATTTAACTTATACATAAAATTTCTAAGTGCTAAATTTTTAATATTGTAATTCTAAATCTTTCTTTCATGATGTAGACTATACAACACATTAGTTTAATATCAATTTAACTTTTAAATCATTTTTATCTAATTTATAGTTAAAAGTATTGATTTTTCTTTTTGGATTTTAAAATAATATGTTTCAGATATTATATTAATTCGTATTAGTGGTAAATGTCTAGAATCTCAACGAATGACAAATTTAGTAGGCTCTATTAACACAATAATATTCTATAATCTTGGCATCATTGTCATGGACTCTTGACTTAGGAAAATATAATTGACTAATAACTTTGATAAACTATGAAACAAAAATTTTTAGTCTCAATATCTTAATTTCTTGGTTAGACGATTACTCTAGTTTATGTACAATGTACTAATCATTTAACTAATTTTAATTTAATTAATTTTCTTGATTAGAGATGAGTCTAGTTATGATCCTTAATAATTAAAATATCATCAAATTTAAATATTTCTACAAATCAAATATGATTTTATAATTTAATTTATTGGGTTTATTTAAATAAATTAATATGACGTATCTATTAGTGAATTAAATATATATTCAATTATTCATTTGATATATTGATAAAATATGTCAAATATTTTTACTTTGATAATTTTTAGTATTATATAGCATTGAATCTTAAAGGAATGCTTAGTTAATTTAATATCAAAATATAAATAAGATAAATCTATTATATATGTATATATAAAAATTATTGTAAATCGATTCTAGTTTCGGATATTCGATTCGGTATGGTCCTAGTATGGTTGATGCGGTTCTCGACGGATATTTGAAAAATCTCCGAACCGTATCATGAAAATTTTCGGGACGGTTCGGTTCGAGAAAGTCAATATCAATTCGTATAATTTTCGGTTCGGATATTGGAGCATCTTGTTCATACGCTAGTTCGACTACTTGATTGGAGCCTCCATTTATTGTGGTTACTCACCTTGATAAAATTTGTACCTTCATTTGACATAATGAAATTTCCTTTAAAAAAATCTAATATATATAGTTTCGTGTTGGATCAAAATTAGTACTATAACTATTGAAGAGAGAGAGCATTATTAGTGGTAGCCATCATCCAAAGAACCTACGAAATATAAAAGAGAGAGAGGCGGATAGAATAGCAGATAAAATCACCCGACAGACTGACAAGACCTCCGTACGACATCCACGCGTCAGTCGCAGCTTTCATGGACCACCAACAACTTGGGCTCCGCATCAAAGCACGCTATGGCTTAATCACTATTCACTACCACTACTACTTACAGTTACAGTCCCACCTCTAATTTATGTATAATTGAATGTACTTAAAAGACAAAAGAACGCAAGGTGTATTGTTTTTACAAAGCACATTTTGCTACGAAACACAAAGCACTTTTAAGATTTTCACATTTTGTCATTTTTAATAATATCCTACAAAATTTACTTTGTTCCAATAAATAATATTTTCGTTTATTAAAATCTTCAAATCGCTCGTCATGACCCACAATTGCAATTTTGAATTTTTCAAAGTAAAACAATAATTTAAAATTGGGATGATTGCATTTTGACAGTTAAAATATCGTGAGTTTTGCTATTTGTCTACTAAATTTTAATTTTTTTCTTTGGATAGTGAACTATGAACATTTTGCACTTAACTTCTTGGGAGCTGATTTGAATCTATCATGAGTTGTCACAAGTCAACTTTTGGTTTATTTAAGAGGTAAAATGCAACGAATCATGTAATTGACAGGGCACAATACATATTTCCAAAGTTTAGTGGGCAAGAAGTACCATGCAATTAACACTTTAATTAAAATTAATATTTAGTTGGATAGAATAATTCGATTTTAAAATCAATAAAATTACCGCGAAAATACACCACACAAATTACCCACTGTGGTCCATCCAATTTCACTTATTGATCTCATAACTGAGTAAATTCACCGTGTAATTTAACATTACACGTCATATATATGTAAATAAATATTTCTGACCGGAACCTCCAATATCTAAATTCTGAACCCTGTTTTTATGCAGGCGGCTGTTCTCTGAGGCGGAGGCGCCTGCAGCGGCAAGGGCCACCGCAGAAAGAGGGGCCCACTGACAATGGGTAAGTGGTGGACCGGTGGGTGCCGTGTTCTAATTCCAGGTTGGTCCCTACCTACTCAGTAATATCTGTTTGTTTTTTATACAGAGATTGACCTGTGTGGGTGGGTCGGCCCATTTCTTTATTTCTTTTACTGTTTCAAAAGTTCTTTCTTTTTACTTTTTCTTTAATCAAATTTATCCATATGGATCAAAAATGGGAAATGATAACATAATTATGGCAATCATGCCTTTTCGATTCTGGTCATTATGGAGATATTATATTAGTCATTAGAAGAGTGTATTTTTTTTTTTTTGAGGGAATAGAAGAGTGTATTTTGGATAGCGAATTGGGGAGCTGAGTCGTGAATCTCGTGATTAGAGAGGTTAAAAGGGATGTTGCCCACTGTTTAAAATGGAAAAAAAAGAGTGTTATGCCCAAATTATTTTGACTCATTTAAGTTTGGATCTTTTTAGCCTTGTACCGTTTAAATCGAAACTCATTAGAACTAGTCAGGGTTAATCGGGCTAGTATTTTATATTTACATTTATTATCTATCACTAGTAAATTTATTTTTCAAATTCACATTTCCTTTATCTTTAAGTTTAACTTTATTAAACAAGCTATATTTTTGACAAACTTCTTTATTATTTGTTTTATTTATTACTTAATTTAATTTTCTAATTTTTATTCGAATAAGAAAATATCGCATAGTTTTATTAGATTAAAGGGTGTAAATTATATTTCTATATAGTGCTAAATCTAATTTTATAATTTTGTTAATGCCATATAATTATAAATTATGCATGAATTTTTTATAATGAATAGATTAACTTTAAATGTTAGCGTAAATGCTATATATGCTCAAGTTTAAAATTTCATATTCAAATATCTAATTTTGAAAATTTTAACTTAGTTATATGAGTAATTACGAAAAAGTGTTAATTAAGTAGTTTGAATTATTATTATTTTATTTTCAAAATTTAGATCATAAAATATTTAATTTTATAAGTTTGTTAAAGCAATGTAATTAGAAACTTTACATGAATTTTATTTATGACAAATAGATTAACTTTAAATGTTATATATATTTGAGTTTAATTTAGATTTAAATATATAATTATAATTTTTTTGACTTACGACCGATAGTCCCGTTTAGCCCGCGCCCGCTAGAGTTAGGTTAGGTTCCAATATTGTCGGCCCGTTAACATCTACCCGTTTAGCCCAAAGCCCCGCTAAGACTAGTCAAATGTGGGGACCAACCCATTTAACATCTCAACTCGTGATCAAGATGTGTTTAATTAATTTATTCATAAAAATAATATTATGTCTTTTGAATTTTTTTTTAATCGTAAATGTTGCCATCAATGTCGTTTTGTTCAGTCGTTGTAGGTAGGGGTATATTATAATATAAAGTTATTTAAATAATATATTGAGAGCCTAGTATTTCAATGAATAAAAATATAATTCCTCTACATGCCAGTGGCAAATACAATTTTTGTCTTGAAACAAGAAAAATGAAACCAAACATAGCTCGTAGCTTTATTTGCTTGATTTAACTAATATAAAATTTTAGATGATGGTAAAAAGAAAAAAAAAAAAAGAATGCCTTTACAATTTTGATCGTAAACGGAGCGATAGAGAATTTGGTGTCATATCATTTTTTCAATGGCATGATACTTTTAAAAGGTGTTTTTTTTTCTCCCTAAGACATACATTAGGGGAGGAGAACACACATTCATATGAGATCAAATTCGGACTAATTGCCCTTAAATTACAAGCTATTACAACTAAAGCACAAAATTGATCACAAAACTTCAGACATTAATAAATTAAGACAAAAACTCATGTTAGGACGGTCTAACTTTTGAAAAGCCATTATACGGATCCCAAAAATCAACCCGGTGATGTTTTTATTTTATTAACAAAGACCGATATTAACAGTCCATCTTAAAAGTATTAGCATTCTCTTTGAAATGTATTAGTATTAGTTCACTTGAAAGTATTAGTTTTTGTAAATTGGTGTGATATAATATCACGAAAGACTTTGAAAAGTATTAGGATTTCATCCTGAAAGTATTAGTTGTCCCCATGAAGCGTATTAATAGTTCACTGAAAAATATTAGTTTTTCCCAAAAAGGTTTTCGTAATTCTCCTAAAAAGTATTAGTGTTTATAATAATACATATTAGTAGTCTAGTGAAAAGTATTAATATTTTGTTGGATCACTGGGTCGTTGGGCATTTGGGTTACCGGGTCGGTATATCTATTAGGTTGAATTCATTTAATTGTTAGACCATCTAACAAGTCTGCTTCATTTTCTTTTCTAATTATAAATGCTCGTAAATTAAAAGGATGCGATTAACTTTGTTTAAGGTAAAGAAAGAATACATGATATATGTTATTCCCAATGCTCAACTTAAAAGTGAAAATTTTATCAATCATATCCAATCATTAAAGTAATATTTATATTTAAGACCTGAACGATAATCAATTTTTTTGAAAAAAATCTAACACCCTTTGGTAGGGCTAATATTTGTTAATTTTCTTATTCCCAAATCAGTAATTGTTAATTGAAATGTATACTCCAAATAATTGTAGTCCCCATTAGGCTAATCTAATCAAGAATTTTGCAGATGAGCAAATTCAAGACCCAAATACACAAACCCACATGGGTCTTTGTCTTCCTATTAAGAGACTTATTTATTTGTCACTAATTGTTACTGAAAAAAAAAGGTAATGATGATTATAATTCTATAGGATCAGACAAGAAAGCTATATTTAAAAAAAAAAAAATTTCTGTTTTTGAAAAAAACCAAGAAAGCTATGTGATGTGTTTGGAAGCAGACAAGAGCGTAACAACAACATTGTCCCCTGTCCCATGTTTGTGGCAAATCATGTATATCTTAATCCTCATGAAAGTTGTAGATGCTTTCCACTAGAAAAATAACTTAATTATAACATAGTATCTTAATATTCTTGTAATGTTTATGCACTAAACTAATGGTGAGCTTATGTTTGCAGTAGAATAAGATTTTGCAGATAACGTTGAAAATTGATAATGTTCATTCATTTCTAACATAAGCTAGCACTTGGGCCACACAAAGAATTGGTAATAATTTAAATTGACCACTTCTTTTTGTGAAAATGAAAAATAGCCTTGTTTTTCAAACACGTGTTTTTAAATGGGTTTGACTAAAAACCGATCGGTCATATCCTTCGTGTATTATCTAGAAAAACATGGCTAGAAAAATTGGACAATTGAACTCAAAAATGGCTAGAAAAACATGTTGAACTCAAAAATGGCTAGAAAAACATGTTTTGAAAAACATGGATAAAAAGCATTTTTACGATTGAGAAAAGAGCAATAATCCGAGGGACTCAATTGGGTCTTTAGAATTGTCAATTATATTCATCTCGAATATCTCTTGTTTTTTTTGTTGCACAATTATTTGAATTCTCCCACGTATTACCATCAAAATAAACCTCCATCTCATTGTTACATTGTGATATGTGGCAAAAAGCCCACTTTGAGTGGCTCTTGAAAAGTAGTGGCGGAACCAAGAAATATTAATTGAATTTTAAAACTAGCAATCTCAGTCTCGAGTTTGTCTTACAAACAAACTTGAGTTAGAGTTCGTTGAACACATAAATTAAACTTGAGTCCGTCTTAAATAAAATAAAAAGTGTCATTTACTTAGGGTTGTAGTCCATGCCACCCACTTGGGTGCTACCTAAGCTAGGATAGGAATCGAGTCCCGATAACGTTCATGATCTAAATGCTTAGATTTTTGTACCATGAAAAGAAAAAAATCATCGGGTAATAACCTTGTTTGATGATTAATGTGCGGTTAATTTATGTTTTGTTTGGACATTTTTGAATTTCATTAGTTGGTGACTATCTTAAAAATTCGGTTTGATGAATCGTTTGGTAGCATAGTGGTAAGACGTTTGTAAAACTGGGACATATACGCTCTAGATTCGATTTTCATATAACTCCCTTTCATCTAAGTATTTGTACTAAAAAGAAAAGAAAATTTCGTTCAGATTCGTTAGGTTGGATCGCGAAATATTGGTGATCAATCCGATTTAGTTAGCCCTCGCAAACTTGTTGTTTGCAGTTCAACCGGTCAAAGTCAACCAAAACCGGCTAAACCAACCAAACCGTTCTCTTTAACTTTTGTAAACTCTTTTATGAAATTTACAGTTTCAATTTGGTACTGTGTGATATTTATGTGATTATTTTACGTTTAAGTTATGTTAGATACTTTCTAGTTAATTATTTATATATTTTTATCTTTTAAATGCATAATAATAATTTATCAATGTAATAACTTATTATTTTATATAATATAAAAGTTAAAAATTGGATCTGCGATTGAGTCGATCTAATAGATTAGACAGTGAATAAATAGCAAGACCGATTTACTCACCAATCTGATTTTTAGAACAATCGTCGATGTATCCACGGACATGCAAGAGCTTGCCAACTTGATTGCACACTCTTCATGTTGATCTACATATTCTTCAACCTGGATTGGGAGTTTAATGTATGCGCTGGCAAATGGGTCGGGCCGGTCCGGCCCGCCGGGCTAAAGGGGGAAATCTGGCCGGGCCACACAGTAACAGAGTCTCTAATGACTAATATGATAATATCATAGCCCAAGCCTGGACTATGCCATAAAATCACACTGAAAACCGGGCCGACCTGGTTTTCGGGCCTGAATTCTAGAGCCCAGTCTGACAAAAATACTGTGCTGATCGGGCCGAGCCAAAATTGAGAGCTGTGGGCACATCCACCCTCCTCCAAAAAAAAAAAAAAAGAAAAAAAATGAAAAAGTTAGAAACATAAGGACAGAAAACATTGGCATTTTTGGGGAATAGCTAGTAGATCTGTTTATATTCTACCTGTCTGGAAAATTTCAGGAGGGGCCATCTGCTACTACTGAACTAATTCCTAACCCTTTTATCTTCACAATTACTTGTCATTCTTTGTTCAGTGGATCCCCCTCTATTAACTTTTCGATTACAAATTTATAACAAAGAGGTGAAGCACAATGAGGTCATACCATGAAATGGACTCCTTTTAACTTCAGCAATGAATCAGTCCTTCAAATGTTTTAGGAAAAATTGCTATTTTGGTCTTGTATCCTTGGGTGGTAGTAAAGTTGGTCCCGTTAAAAACCCAATTTTGCCCCTCCCCCATCCCCCAAAGAAAACAAATAATTATAAAACTTGCGAATTGGATCATTTTTAGTCGGAAATTACAAAATCATCTTGAAAATTAGGGGATATATGGATGTATTTTTGTTTGATACATGTTTTTATCTTAATTTTGATGATTTTTATTTTGTCACCAAAACAATGCTTTTAAAGGTTGTCCAAATACTCCTAAATGATTTAAAATGGTTTTAATATTTTCCTGAGTATTTCCTCAAGTTTATTTTTGATAATAATGGACAACACTTTTAATGATTTTATATCAATGGATTTTTCACTCCTAAACAAGGTTCCTAAATGTTGTCTAAATACTCTCGATTGGTTTAAAATGTTTTTACTAAATTTTGAGTATTTCTTGGGTTTTATTTTCGACTAAAATTGGACAACATTTACGTCTCGTGGTCGACCTGGCCGCCTCTATAGGGCAACCCGTGACTGAAGATGTTTTTAGAAACAGAAAATGAGACGGAAGGAAAAAAGCAAGCGGTCGGCCGACTGCCCGGCGTCGGCCGATCGGTCCGGCCGACCGTCACTGCAAGTTTCATTGTTGAAACAGACTTAACCCCTTCATATTTTTGGTTAGGGAGACCGGTTGAGACAGGGTCGGCCGGTGAAGCTACGTCGGCCAAGTTGCCTGTTGTAATTTTCAAAGTGTTTCTTATTTTCTCTTATTTCGTGCGACCATGCACGGTGCATGTATTGGGACAAAAAAAATATGACCGTTTGGGACAGAGACATTTTCCTTAAAATGTGGGATTGATTTCTAACACTATATTCTTGATTTTAATTGTAATTTTCTCAGTAGATTTTCGGTCCCCAAGAGGAGCCTATGCTTGATCAATCATCTCCTATAAATAGAGGAAGTTTTGGAGCAACCAATACAACAATTGAGATACAACACAACAAGATACACTTCAAGCAAACACTTGGTCTTTCATTGTTATTATTCTTGTTTGTAAAATTGCTTAGCTTATCACTTTCACATCTTTGAGGTCTAGGCTTTTCTTGATTACACTTACCGCACTCAAATTGTAATATTCATTCTTGAGTTGTAATCTTGAATTTTTGGTTATCATTCAAACACAAGATATCCTTGTGAGTGTTCTTGTGGTAAGAGCACACTTGGATGATCTAGGTGATAGGTGAGGAAGATTGTGGTAATCTTCTTATTGAGGTGTTGAAGAATTTGGTATTCTTCAAGGTTGAAGATTGTGGTAATCTTCACAAGGTGCCGTTGAAGGAAGATTGTGGTAATCTTCAAGAGGAGATTGTGGTAATCTCCAAAGGTGGTGTTGAAGAAGAGTGTGGTGCTCTTCAAGGTGTTGTAAGTTGGATTTGTATTAATTTTGGTAATTAATAAAATTCTTTTTCTTTTCAAATTCATCCCTGATATCTTTGGGGTGGTAGAGGATTAGGCCCTGGTGGGTTGAACCTCTTTAAATCGACGTGTGTTGTTTATATTCCGCACCTTTATTATTGTATTTGAGCATTCGGTTTTAAAAAGAGGCAAAATCGAAAAGATGGAGATAATCTATTCACCCCCTCTAGATTATCGTGAGCGCTGGACTTACAAGTGGTATCGAGCCAAACTCTTTGGCAAGCTCGTTTCACATCGCGAGTGAAGAGGAACGATCGTCGGCTACGAATGAAGCTCATCTATCCGGCACCTCTACCACCAAGCCACCACTATTTGATTCCAAGAATTTTAATTTTTGGAAAAAATGAATGGAATGCTATCTACAAGTTGCGGGTTCGATATTTGGAACACCGTCATTAATGGAGAATCCATTCCGACGAAAGATACACCATACACCTCAAAAGGCTTCAAAAAGCTCAATGATGAAGAAAAGAAAATCATCTCCTTAAACGGTAAGGCTTTAAATATTTTGTATTGTTCATTTACTAATTTAGAATATGAACATATTGTAGGAATAAAGTCGGCACATGAAGTATGGCAAAAATTAGAAGCCATCTATGGAGTATTTGCAAATGAAAGGAGTCAAACAAAAGCAACTACTTCTCAAGATCATACAAGCTCAATGAAGAAGTTGAATATTGTTTTATGGGCATCAATGAAGAAAATGAGGTATGTCTTAAACCCTCTACTTCCTATGATATTGTCATTCAAAATGATTATAGTGATTTACAAAATGATTATGATGAACTTCAAAATGAATTCCAAAGCTTACTTGTTAGATACAAAAATTTGAAAAAGGAATTCAATATTTTGAAAAATGATAAGGATAGTTTATTTACTTCTTATGAATCACTATCATGTGCTCACACCACCACACTTGACAAGGTTAGAAACCTTGAAAAAGAAAATAGTACTCTTGTTGAGAATATTGATTGCATGAAAAAGGATTTATTAAAATCCAACTTGAGTACCAATAAAATGTCCAATATTGTTGATATTCATAAGTGTGATAAAGGACTTGATCATAAGCTAATGTTGTTAATCATATGAAAAAGGATCAAGTCACTATGCATGTTGGTCATTATGCTCCTAGAATTATTACTTGTTTTTATTGTGGCAAAAGGGTCATACGGCTAATTCTTGTCGGGCTAGAAATAGCTCTAAATATTGTTGGAGACCTAAAAGTCTCAAAGCTAATCTTAAAGGACCCAAACACATGAGGGTACCACAAAACAATGTGCTTTATTAGGTACCCGCAAAGCAAAAATCGGAGAAAATTCATGCCACCAAGAAAACATCAAATGAACGTTTCATTTGATCAAAGAAGGAGAAACTACTCTCAACAAAGCCAATTTCCAAGAAGAGCGTATAATCAAAAATGGGAAGAACAAAATCCTTGGAAATGGCAAAGACATCATCAACAAGATGATTTCCAAAGAAGAAAAACCATCAACCATGGGAAGGTAACCAATCTTGGAAATGGAGGAGTCATCATCAACAAAGTGACTTCTCAATGGGAAGATATCATCAACAATGGGAAAGACACAACCCATGGAAACGGGCGTAATTGGTAAACCGTATCTCCCCATTTGTATATGCATTTTTAAATCTATGCATACTTTTAATTGTGTCTTAATTGCAAAATGAATCTTCAAGTATTTATTTTTAATATAGGTCTCTTATATATTTATGAGTTTCAAATTTTTTAAAAGAGACCTTGCATGATTTTCTAAAACTCTTGAGCATTTTATTAGACTTATGTGGCTTATTATCTCTTATGAAATCTTATAGCATAAGCTCTTTTGATATCTCATATTACTTGCCTACACTTGTATTTTCTATGCAAATGTTGTCTAAGAATTGTGTAGATACATATTTCATACTCATTGGCTATTACGTCATCAAATTTCTTAAACCATCGAGGTATGTCTACTCGTATTTTTCTTTAAACTCGATTGTATGCTTATGCACATATCTTTCAAGATATTTCATTTTGATCCCTTAAGTGCCCCTAATTGATCTTGCAAATATTTTCTTTTAAAAAGGCACTACGTGTTTAGTCTCGATTTTATCGTTTATATGTTTTCCCAAAACCCATATTTGTTGGATATAGTCCAAACTTATATTTTTGCAAAGTTTTAAAACTTTTGGGGTGAAAAATCGAATTTTGGAAAACTATGGGAGAAAGAAAAATCACCTGGGGCGGTCAAAGCGGGGCACGGCCGTGCCGCTGCACATCGACGGCCGCCCCATACCTCGACCCGCCCAGGGTTATTTTTCAGATTATAACGGTCTGTTTCTTCACTTTCGAAAAGCAGAACAAACATTTCTCCAAACCCTTGTTCAGCGTATTTCACCCCTTTCTCTTTAAAATCTTCTATTCTTCATCATTTTTCACGATTCTTGTTGCTAATCTTCTTATTTTCACTAGAATCTTACATATATGCTCCTCCTAGAAATTCCACCGATCAAAATCCCACTTCTAAGAGAAGAAAGGGTGGAGAGGGCACTTCGAGAAATCGGCGAGACGGCCGAACAAAGGGATATTCGAGCGCTCAAAGAAACGTGGCTCAAGAAGGTGATGATGTTCAAAATCCCATTCTCTCTCGGGCCCAAATCACCGAGCTCCGCGAACAATTTCGCTCGAAAATTGCCGTTGGGCGAAAGGTAAAAATCTTTTGTTACTCAAGCTCCTAATTCCCGCAATGCTATTAATTTCATCAATAAGTATGCGGAATGGTACTATGAGGATTCGGGATGGGAGGTAAATCTATTGCTCGGACTAAAATATGTCGTTTTAGTTCATTTACAAATGAGTATCCTACTATAAGAGGATTTTTGAGGAACAATGTTGGATGTATCTATGGGAGCATGCTTATGTTTTGTATGATGATGATATTATCCAACTTTTTTATGCTAATATGTGGGTGCAATATGATAATGAAAGAAAGCCGATTGCCGTTAATTCGTTTATAAAGGGTCGTCATTTTAGATGGACTCCCAATGATATTTGTCGGCTTTTACATGTTAGAGAAGGTGGTTGGGATTATTTCTCTTGTGGGACTTGGAATGATGAAATGTTGGGGGTGTCGATGAAAGAAGTTAAGACGTATTTGGGAGTATGGCCAAAGTATTCTTTGTTGGCAATGACACTTGAGCATCGTATTTTATCGGTCATTGTCGCATATTGCATTTGTGGTAAGTCGGAAAGATGCCTAGCAATATGGATTATTTTTGACTTATAAGATTGCTAGGAGGAACCACTTAACTTTGGTGCCATACTTATTCAATGTCTAATCGAGTCCATTACTCAAGGTAATAAGAAGTTGGTTATGGGAAATTGGATTTGTAAACTTCTTATTCAATCGGGACTACCTTCGTCGGAGTGTAACTCGGAGGTATTTCAAAACGACTTTGACATTGATAACATCGCCCAAATAGTCACTATGCGCAAGAACATGGAAATCCGACCAACCAAAATGGCGAGAGAAAGAGGTCAAGAGTCTCCCGATCCTAATGACTTCTTTGATGACATCGAGGCCACAAGATTGGCGGAAGAGGGCGAACCGAGCAATTGGAGGGTAATACCGGTGCTCAACCGCCTAGAGGTATACTCAAGCCGAATTTGATGAGATGGGGGCTTTTCATGAGACGAGGTATGAGGCTTTGGAGCAAAAGACCTCCAAAATGCAAAAGTCTATCGGCAAGTTAAAGAAATTCATCAAGGACTTAATTCCCCGGATCTTGCTTCTCCTCGGATGAGGAATGATGTTACCCACCCCTTTACTTTCTAGCATTTTCATTTAAATTGCTTTGTACTTTTATGAACTTTTGTAAAACTCATTTGTACTAATGATATTTGCTTGTTTTTCTTTAAAGGGTTAAAATTGCAAGTTGATAATGACTTGTGAATGATCATGGAGTATTTGAGGGTAAAAATACTCTAAAGCATTGTTTGATAATTGGTATGAAGTACTTGATGGTAAAAGTGCTTCTCTTATTGCTTTGATCATTATGCTTAGTTGGATATGTTGGAATTTTTGACATTTGATACAAATATTGTGTAAGGCATGACTTATTACTTGGTAGATGTTCTATTTTTTTTTGGCATTTGTAATGCCTTGATCATTCTTAGCTTATCTCAATTGGGTTGAACCCTTGAGAATCTACTTTGAGCTCCTTACTTGATGAACTATGGTTGCATTTGTTGCATATGATCTTTTTGAGCTTTGGAATGAGGTTGATTGATGATATGAATTTTTTGGCTTGAAGCATTTACAAGGGCTATATACAACTCTTTTTATTTTTTACGCACACAATGTGTTTGATGAAATGTCACAATGAAAATCTCAACTTCTACATGATTCTCTCGCTTCCAAAAGTCTTATATACTCATTGAGATCATGTCTTGACTCTTAAACGAGCTTATGGATATCAAATGATACATTTCTCCCATTTTTTTCGGATTATAAGCTTATCCCCTCGAATGGTTGATAAATTGTCTCTTTGGCGCACTTTGTTATACTTGTATGATGTTTTCACCATCCTAACATTCTTTTTGATGATTCCAAAGGGGGAGAAAAACAGGATATTGGCTCATTAGCTCAAAGAAGCTAATAAAAGCTTGTCATAAAAGCTATAAGCTATGGCTCATAAAAGCCATAAGTTGTGATTTGTTCTTAGTTCAATTGTTGCTTGATGGACTTATAAAATTGATTAATGATGTTTTGTGGGACAGGGAGCTTATAAGCTCTTAAACAAATTGTAAAAGCTAAAGCTTTTAGCTTATGGAAAATTGCTTTTACATTATTCTTGATATGCTTGTTGATAGAGGAGCTTGTGCTTATTATTGAAAAATATTTACTCCTACTTGGTTGCTTTAATATTTTTGGAAATTTTGGTTGCTTCCAAACGGTCAAATGTTTTTACCGGAAAATCATTTCTAAAATTACTCTCTTAGTTTGTGTAAAAATTGTTTTGGTTTGTAATCATCAAAAAGGGGGAGATTGTTTGATACATGTTTTTATCTTAATTTTGATGGATTTTATTTTGTCACCAAAACAATGCTTTTAAAGGTTGTCCAAATACTCCTAAATGATTTGAAATGGTTTTAATATTTTCCTGACTATTTCCTCAAGTTTATTTTTGATAATAATGGACAACACTTTTAATGATTTTATATCAATGGATTTTTCACTCCTAAACAAGGTTCCTAAATGTTGTCTAAATACTCTCGATTGGTTTAAAATGTTTTTACTAAATTTTCGGAGTATTTCTTGGGTTTTATTTTCGACTAAAATTGGACAACATTTACTCTCGTGGTCGACCGGTCGCCCTATAGGCAACCCGTGACCAAGATGTTTTTAGAAACAGAAAAATGAGACGGAAGGAAAAACAAGCGGTCGACCGCCCTAGGCGTCGACCGTCCCGTCGGCCGACCACTGCAAGTTTCATTGTTGAAACAGACTTAACCCCTTCGTATTTTTGGTTAGGAGACTCGGTTGAGACAGGGGTTGACCTGGTGAAGCCTCGTCGACGGTTGCCTGTTGTAATTTTCAAAGTGTTCTTATTTTCTCTTATTTCTCAATGCACGGCCGCCTGTATATTGACAAAAAAATATGACCGTTTGATTTGCGAGACACATTTCCTTAAAATGTGGGATTGATTTCTAACATCTATATTCTTGATTTTAATTGTAATTTTCTGTAGATTTTCAGTCCCCAAGAGAGCCTATGCTTGATCAATCATCTCCTATAAATAGAGGAAGTTTTGGAGCAACCAATACAACAATTGAGATACAACACAACAAGATACACTTCAAGCAAACACTTGGTCTTTCATTGTTATTATTATTCTTGTTGTAAAATTGTCTAGCTTATCACTTTCACATCTTTGAGGTCTAGGCTTTTCTTGATTACACTTCGCACTCAAATTGTAATATTCATTCTTGAGTTGTAATCTTGAATTTTGGTTATCATTCAAACACAAGATATCCTTGTGAGTGTTCTTGTGGTAAGAGCACACTTGGATGATCTAGGTGATAGGTGAGGAAGATTGTGGTAATCTTCTTATTGAGGTGTTGAAGAATTTGGTATTCTTCAAGGTTGAAGATTGTGGTAATCTTCACAAGGTGCCGTTGAAGGAAGATTGTGGTAATCTTCAAAGGAGATTGTGGTAATCTCCAAAGGTGGTGTTGAAGAAAGAGTGTGGTGCTCTTCAAGGTGTTGTAAGTTGGATTTGTATTAATTTTGGCAATTAATAAAATTCTTTTTCTTTTCAAATCCATCCCTGATATACTTGGGGTGGTAGAGGATTAGGCCCTGGTGGGTTGAACCTCTTTAAATCGACGCGTGTGTTGTTTATATTCCGCACCTTTATTATTGTATTTGAGCATTCGGTTTTAAAAAGAGGGCGAAATCGAAAAGATGGAGATAATCTATTCACCCCCTCTAGATTATCGTAGCCGCTGACTTACAATTTTCATGTCCAATTTCTAGTTTCCAGATTATTAAGTACAATTTAACTGTTTAATTTTCACTATATTATAGTTCTAGTCTTTCTAACCTTGTTTGTGTGTTGCGGGATGGTTCCCTACATATGGATTGAACTTT
Source organism: Rehmannia glutinosa (assembly GCA_016081115.2). NCBI lineage: Eukaryota > Viridiplantae > Streptophyta > Magnoliopsida > Lamiales > Orobanchaceae > Rehmannia > Rehmannia glutinosa. The sequence continues at coordinate 253,730 of JABTTQ020001031.1, read as the reverse complement.
AAATTTTGACACATATACCTTGTTAGGAATTTTATTGTTTAGATTTTGATGAGTGCCATGTAAAACTTAGAATAGAAAGTTAGCTCCCCAATTCTTGCTTTGAAATGTATTGTAACAATTAGAGTCGCCAAGCCGAGTTAAGTCGGCCTACGCTCCAACTTGCAAGAAGACAAACAAGGCTTGAAGGAAAACTCTGCTTTGTGAGACAATGAGTACAACAAAGAAGAGAGAGGAACTCGAACTCGAAGAAGCGGTGAGATGCACTGAGTGGAACATCGATCAAGTCAACTCAAGAAAGACAAGTCTCAAGTGAAGTGACAGTAAGAGTCATCCATGATTGGAAGGCGACTCTAAGTCACCTGGGAAAGCGAGGAAATGCGATCAAGTCGAGATAATCGAAAAAGAACCGTTGCAAAATCAAGAGATTTACTTAAACAAGTAATATCTTCATACTACCTTTCTTGGAGTGCTCACCCGAAGCGTGCAAAGAAATGAACCAATGGGAAGCACTACACCGTGTCGAAACTCGAAAAGGTGATAAAACATTTCATACGAGGAAATGGCAATTCCAAGAAGTGCAAACCAACGATCGCAAAGTGATTTTCAAAAATGAGCCTATCTCTTCAACGGCAAATTTTTGAAAGTTCACTATAAAAGGCCGAGGAGTTTGATTGAGAAAATAATGATGCGTGGATGACACACACGTGAGATTTACAAGCTTATCAAAATTGAAATATTCTCAATCCTCAAGCCTACATCTCGAAGAACATCAATCCAACACTTACCTTGTGAAGGAAAGAGAACTTCAATCAGTTGAAGAGGAAACTATCGAAAACAAGGGGTCTACACTTCAAGAAGGATTGTAGAAAGGTTCAAGGTGAACCAAGTCTTAAGCGTTTGGAGGGCTTCGTGATCAAATCCAAAGTGCTTGAGCAAGCAAGTGAGTCAGTAGCAAGCGTGCGCAAACCGTGAAGAAGCCGAGTCGTCACGAGAAGCCAACCGAGTGATCAAGGCGTCTCATCGAGTCCCCCAAAGGATCAAGTCGGCCGTTGTGATCAAGACTTGTATCCGGACTGTTACCACTTTGTAAACCGATCATTACTTAGTGGATTCCTCCAGGAGTTGGAGAAGAGAGGAGTAGAAGAATTACCCCATCTTGAACCTCTATAAAAACTTTCTTGTGTCATTTACTTTCTGACATTTAAATATCCGCACTTTTAATTGCTTATATCTGTCGATAAATTTGCTATCCATCCGATAATCTATAAGTCTAAATCAAGTCGTAAAAACTTGCTTAAACAAACTTAAGGGTGTTAAGTCTTCCAATAAAACAAAACCACAAATAAGTCAAATTATAGCCAACAAATGAGTTACTCTACTAATGTAAATCAAATTGAGTCATTTGAGAGATTAACTCTCTTGAGTGACTAATTCGATTGTCCATCAAGACACAAATTGTGTAGAACTCAGAGATTTAAAAGGCCTAAATCGAAAATTTGGTAAGGTTTATTCAACCCCCTTCTAAACCTTACACTTACACCCCCCTTGGGACCTACAAGTGGTATCGAGCGGTTGGTTCATTGAACCCTCCGCACTGGTTATCTTGAACTAGATCTCCAAACTTTTCAAAAGTCTCGCTTTAGTACTTAAACTTTCAAAACTCTTTTCTTTCATTAAAAAGTTATCATCATGGAAGCAAATCTAACACGCATTCCTATGTTCACTATTGAAGAATTTGATGATTGGAAAATTCGTATGCGAGCTCATCTATCGGCATTACATGATGAGATGTGGATAGTGATAGAAGATGGGCCTCTGCAAATATTAAAGGTGAACACAAAATTGTCGAAGAGTTGCACTGAAGGGAAAGATGCGAAGACCTGTCATGGTTGAAAAACCAAGAACTCGAGTGGACAAATGATGACAGAAAAAGATACAACCTGGACAATGTAGCCAAGGATATTCTCTACAAAACCTTGGACAAAGCCATGTTCAATAAAGTGAAATCTTGCAAAACAAATGCTAAGGAAATCAGGACAAACCGACATTGATTTGTGAAGGCTCGAGCAAATCAAAGAAAACAAACTTTCGGTGGTCAGACAAAAATTTGAGAACTTTAAAATGATCTCGGGAGAAAACCTGGATCAACCGGATGCTCGATTCTACAAAATCGAAATGAGCTGTCTACACTTGGAAAGGAATATACACGAGAAAAATGTGTATGAAGATCCTGAAAAGTCTTCCAGCTGAATGGGAGATGAAGGTCATGGCACCGAGACATTCCATGGACCTATCAAAGACATCCAACCATGAGTTATTCTCGACCTCAAAGCCTATGAGTTTGAGCTGAGAAGGAAAGACCAGGAAGAGACAGTTGTACCCAAAACAATGCTCTAGTTGTCAAAGATGGAAGGAGAGTCAAGTCAAAGAGGCAATTGACCCGGAAGAAATAGCCGTAATGGTTAAAAGATTTAACAAGTTCTTTAACAAGAACTACAAGAGAGGAAAGGGTGAATCCTCCGAGAAGACACTCTCGGCTCCTCCAAATCAAGGGATGATAGGCCAACCAAGAGAACAGATCATCAACAAGTTGAGTATCAAAGGGTTGACAACTCAAGAATAGAAAGAGCTGAGCAAAAGGCTGAATATCTATGTTGGAATTGTAGACAACCAGTCACTATGCCATTGATTTGCTCATATCCTGTAGTCAACAAGACGAAACGAAGAAGAAAGAAAAGTCTTGAGAGAAAGAAGACAAGAAAAGAAAAAGGCAATGATGGTCTGCAGAGACTCACTGAGACAAATGCAAGTCAAGAGAGACAACACTCGAGAGCAAGCGGTGAAGCGACTACTCAAGTGACTCAAGAAGCCTTGATCCGCTTAATGGCCAAAGAACAAGATCAAGAAGATGAGGTACAATCTAACTCAACAAGCTCGACACTAGTGATAGTGATCGTGACACACACACTTCATCACCCACTCGATCTTTATGATTCATTAGGCAAAATGATGAAAGATTTTGAGCACATTAAAACCTCACACACACTATTGAATGAGGAAAACAAATTTACCTACTCAAAAGTCAAAACTCAAAGCCGACTAAGGAGCCGAGAACTCTAAGTCAAATAGGCGATGAGAATAAGAGTTTAAAGGCTGAAAATGCTAAATTAATAGCGAAAATTGCTGCTATAGAAAAGAGGAGAATGACCTCAAAAATGTCATTGCCTCATTCACTAAGGCATCTAAATCATTGGATGATCTTATTATGAGTCAAAGAGAATGTGGAGACAAGACAGCTTAGGATTTAATTCCTTTGAGCCATGTCAAACCTCAAGAGTAATTTTGGAAAAAGGATCTTCAAGTCATGAAGAGTCCGAAAAATCCAAAACTCTAAACGGCACACACTTTCAATCCAAAGCACAATACTAAGCGAACCCGGCCTTGGTTACAAAGGAAAAGGAAAACGACCGATTGAGAGTCTTTGAAAGGGACAACCGAGAAGAGATTCAAATGAGTCCTCAAAGCAGACTCCAAACGAAAAATACTCAGAACAAGAAGCGAGCTACCAAAAATCCCGTAAAACTCATAAAAGAAATACATATGATGGGAATGGTAGAAAATATCCAAGCCAAGTAGATCGAATAATGTGAACTATCGGCTAGACTTATGGAATACAAGCCCAAATGGCAAAGGCCTAGAACTCAACAAAGGCCATTCCAAAAGCATAAGAGCTTTCATCAAGACACATATGCACCTAGGCACTACACTCAAAGACACCACAATTACCCAAGAAAGGCAATTGCTAAAACACATTTGCAGCATACAGACAAAAGAGAGAGATAATTTGTATGAACCTGATTCCCAAGCAATTTGCCAGGATTGATTATGATTATGGCATCGATAGATGGCAACCTCTTAGAGTCAAATCATTTGGCTATAGGTTGGTTGGATCATCTTATATTTCTAACCCCTCGGACCCGGACAAGAATGGGTACCTAAAACTTAATTTCTTTGATTGCGGGTTCAAGGAATGCAGTGAGTGCCAAGGAACCTGGTACATGGATAGCGGTATTCCGGCATATGACGAGAAATAAGAGAAATCAGTCAAAATTCAAGGAAGTCAAAGGAGCCAAAGTCATATTCGGAGGAAATGAAGCTCCTGGTGAAATAAGAGGCATTGGATCCATCCGGAGGAATGGTTTAGAAATCACGGATGTTGCATATGTTGAAGGACTAAACTTCAATTTACTAAGCATTAGTCAACTCTGCGACAAGGGCTACAATGTTGGATTCAACATGGGAATATGCCAAATCAAAAATGTTGAAACTAATGAAGTTGTCTTTGCAAGGATGCATGCAGAGAAAATATGTATGTAGTGGATTGGTCAATCGCAACACCCAACACCCTCTACTAGCAAAAAGAGCACACCAAATCAAGTTGAATCAAGTTGGCACAAAAAGCCTGAGTCATCCAATTTCAAAACGATTAATAAGCTAGCAAGAAGTCATCTTGTGGAAGGACTTCCGCACTCGATATACTGAAGGAGAGTATATGTGATGCATGTCGAGAAGGGAAAACAAATCAAGTCATCGTTCGAAGAAAAGACTTGCCCATCCTCAACAAGAATATTGCATCCGCTTCATATGGATCTATTTGGCCCAAAGGGAACCAAAGAAGCATAAGTGGAAAGAAATACACCCTGGTGGTAGTAGATGACTACTCAAGATATACATGGACAATATTCATGTGCAAGAAGAAAGAAACTCTACAAAAGCTACCCACGGTGATGAAGAGGATACAAAATGAGAAGAGTCAAACCATTATCAAAATAAGATCGGATAGAGAACCGAGTTTGTCAATTGAATAATAACTCAAGATCTTGTGTTGAGAATGGTATTGGTCATGAACTATCACCGCAAGGACTCCACGTGAGAATGGAGTTCTGAAAGAAGAAACAAAACCCTCAAAGAAGAACAAGGACCATGTTAGGTGAGGTTGGGTTACAAAAGGTTTTGGGCTCAAGCAATCAACACGACTGCTACACCCAAAACAGATGTATGATAAATAGGCGGTGACAAAGACTCCCTATGAGATCCGGACCGAAGAAAACCAAATGTTGCATATTTCAGGATATTTGGATGTAAATGCTTCATCCACAATAATGGCAAAGATAACCTAAAGGCTTTTGATGCTAAAGGCCGATGAGGTATCTTCTTAGATACTCAATTTGAAAGCAAAGCCTCTGAGAATACTCAACAAAAGAACTATGGTTACTGAGAAGAATCCATTCATGTAGTATTCGATGAGCCAAACATAAATGGAGAAGACATTGAAGAGTCACCGATAAGTGAAACATCCAACCTTACGAAAGAGTCCCTATCTTTGAAGCAGGATTATCAATTGAGAAGAAGATGAGATAGTCAATCTCAAAAGCGGTGGAAAATCTGCCAAAATGAGTGATCACGAGAGAGTCACCACGACAACACAACCGTCGATCAATCGGCTAACTTACTTCAACCTGACGTAAGATGGTGAGAGAGACCATCCACCGTAACTTGTCATTGGAGACATGAGAGAAGGTGTCAAGACAAGATCCGTAACTCAACAAGAAGCAATGTTCACATGCTTCATCTCGCAGATAGAGCCCAAAGATGTGTCACAAGCATTGGATGACACACATTGGATTCAAGCTATGCAAGAAGAGTCAATCGGTTTGAGAGAAATAAAGTATGGGAATTAGTACAAAGACCCATACATCAAAATGTTATTGGAACCAAATGGGTATTCGAGAAATAAGATGAACGAGGAAGGATCTCGTGGTAAGAAACAAAGCAAGATCGGTAGCCAAAGGATATTGCGAAGAAGAAGAATAGATTTTGATGAAACATTTGCTCTCGTAGCAAGATTGGAAGCTATAAGGATGTTTCTTGCCTCGCACTCACAAAAATTTCATTGTATATCAAATGGATGTAAAAAGTGCATTCTGAATGGATTATTGGAAGAAGAAGTGTATGTTGAACAACCTCCGGGATTTGAGCGTAAGACTCTTGGAGACAAAGTGTACAAACTCAAGAAAGCCTGTATGGATTGAAACAGGCACCCAGAGCATGGTATGATACCCCGTCACAATTCCTAACGAAAATGGATTCACTAAAGGAAAAGTGGATAGAACACTTTTCTAATTCAAGACAAGAAGTATCTTTGCTTGTTCAAATATATGTGGATGACATCATTTTTGGATCCACTAACAAAGAGTCATGTGAAAAATTCTCAAACCTCATGCAAAGTAAATTTGAAATGAGCATGATGGGAGAGTGACATTTTTCCTTGGACTTCAAGTGAAACAAAGGAAGGATGGAACCTTTATAAGTCAAACAAAATACACCGAGATTTAATGAAGAAATTTGGTATGGAGGAAAAGTCTTCTCGTAAAAATACCAATGAACACATCACAAAATGGACATGGACGCCTTGATGGCAAGCACAGTAGATCAAACAAGATCTGAGCACTTATTGGATCAACGCTCTATCTCACAATTTGCGGGCCGACATCACCTTTCTTTGTAGGTGTATGTGCAAGATTTCAATCTGCTCCAAAAGAGAGCCATATGATCGCAATGACTAAGAGAATATTGAGATACTTAAAAGGAAGCCAAGTAGTAGGGCTATGGTATCCAAGGAAGGTGGATTCAAGCTAATTGGCTATTCGGACTCGACTATCTTTGGATGCAGAGTGGGCGGAAAAAAGTACTTGAGGCACATGTCAAATGCTTGGAAACAGACTAATTTCCTGGTATAGCAAGAAGAAAACTCAATAGCCACCTCTACAAACAGTGAAAGGCGAGAATACATAGGCTGCGCAACATTCTTTGTGCCCAAATCCTATGGATGAGACAAAGAATGAGAGATTATGAAGTTGAAGAAAAAGAAATTCCAATCATGTGTGATAACACAAGTGCAATTGCAATCACTCAAAATCCTGTGTTGCACTCAAGAACAAAACATATAGATGTCGGATATCATTTCATAAGAGATCATGTTGAAAAGAAGGACATTATCTTGGAATATATCTCAACCGATAAGCAACTAGCCGACATCTTCACAAAACCATTATGTGAGTCAAGATTTGAAGAACTCAAACATGAGTTGGGGCTAATTGAGCTAAGGCGAGACACGTAAGAGTCAAAGAAAAAATGGAACAGAAAAGAAGGTGAAAAAAAAAAAAAAAAAACAAAAATTAGCTCAATAAATCACCAGATTTCGGGAAAAGTTAGCTATACCAAGTCACCGTGATAATGTTGTCACTAAGAGAAATGTGAGAAGCGAGTTAAATCGGCTAAGAGATAAGTTTGAATAAGCGCAAAATGACAAAAACGCATCGTTTTGACTAAGCGGGAATGTTTTAAGGAACACGTCGAAAGATAATGATGATGTGTACGGACATAAAGCCGCACACCAAGCTTATGATTGGATATAAATCTTTGCCGCATTAAATACGAGACATGAATCGCTCAATATGCGTCACGAAATCCAAGCCGTTGATTTCGATCACGATTCAAAAAACCGTCTCCGCACGTCCCTTTCATAAACCATATTTAAACCATTTTTCGTCCGTTTTCTCTCTCACACTTCTAAAAACTGTTCAATCTCTCTCTCAAAAAGCAAAGGCAAACACTCTCGAAACCCTATCAAACTTCAAATCTATTTCTCGAATTTTTCTTGAAATTATTCTCGAAAATGGCACCAACATATGACTTTACCAAGTTGGGAAAACAAATCCACACCGGTTCGACCGTGGATTTCGACGAAATGGTGAAGCGGGGTCCGACGACACCCTGGTGAAGAAAATCGCGGAGAGAAGCTAAAACGGCAGGATCAAACCGTTTCTAACACCGGAGTATCCCATGACCTATGTGGAGGAGGTCGCACAATTCGTGAATGCCGAGATTCACGACGAAGGAATCAAGTCATCTGCTCACGGAAGCGGTGACTATCACGGCCAAGGATTTGGTGAATCTCGCTCACTACCGGCCAGAGGAGCATCCGAGATCAAAGAGGCTGATGTAAACTTGGGACGCATGGAAAGAAATAGCCAAGTCCGATGTTGCTTGACAAAATAATATACACAAAGAAACAAGAGATCTGCTTTGAAGGAAGATTATCACAAATTGTTGGACATTGTTGCCAAGTGTATCGACATCAAATTTGGCGACTTTGACCAATCACAAAGGCAAAATTGATCTGTGATGGCTGCAATTATCGAAGAAAAGAAGATAAACTGGGCTGAGTTTATCTACAATGCAGACTCTGCCAAAACGTGGGAAACAAGTCCTTCAAAGAAGATGGGTCATTTGGAGGATCCCGGGATATGGCCTAGTGATTGGCCGGCTATTGGAGTGAAAGGAGTACCTCTTAGACATGGGAAAGCTTTCCATGTTAACAAAGAGATGTTCGAGCTAATCTCTCTGGTGCTCGAAGCGTGCATACGCCAAGAGAGCGACACCGGTGAGGGGAATCACCACCCAAGACACACATGCCTCTCTCTCCAACCAAGAAAAAGTTTGCCCTGCAGGCTACCAAGAAATCTCACGCCCCACTGCAGAAAGAAAACGAAACATGCACTGCCCCAGCGGCGAGTCACCCGCCCAGCGGCCGTGTCACACCGCCTGCAGCCCGGCGGTCGAGAAGGACTCACAAATTCCTTCTCTCGATCGTCAAAAGAGGAGATCGACAAACCTAGACGGCCAGGCTCCTCGAAACAAACACAAGCACCGGCCCAGCCGCCAAGACTCGAGAGGACACCGTCTCAACTGTAAATCCCTCCGTACAAACCAAGAGACGAAGAAGACTTGTAAAGCAATCCGAGCGGAGAAACCAAATGAGTCGGCTACTCGGCTAGCACAAATCTGGAGACTCTTGGAGAAGTAGAGTCTCCGTAAGTAATTGATGAAACAAACTAAGTCTGCTGAAGGTGATCGTGAGAGCGCAACTGAAGACACAACTGTTTGCTCACACAAAAAACTCAAGAAGAACCAGCCAAGCGAGATAGTGATGTAATGATCCTATCTCCACCTTACCCGGACATCCGAATGCGTCTGCGTGAGTGGAGAAAATGGAAGTTGAGCAAGTCGAGGAACAGTTCCTACGGCTGAATTCATAGAAGAACAAGAGGAGTCTGCTAAATTTCCTCGGATTATCTATGTGCTCGGCTCTGATGAAGACAAGCTGCTTGAATATTCCGGATCTACAAGGACACGGAGAGAAAAGCAAGCTAAAGAAGCGAAGCACGAGAAAAAGGCAAGTATCCGCCTATCTCCCACCGCAACACTTCCATCCTCTCCTCGATGTCTTCTCTGCGAAAGTGACGAGGAACCGAGAGAATCTTTCTGCCCGGAAAGAATTGCGGTCACGCAGCAAGCATTGCGTGAATCAAGAATCCTCCACGAGCAAAGAAGATGGAGGGACCAGAGAGTCCTCGAACACAAATGAAATCGATCCAATGGGAGTGGTTCAAAATATACCACCATATGTTCTTCTACCACTTCCCTAAACTCGGAAAAAAGCGATAAGGAGATGGCGATGAAATCCGGGGGCTAGTGGGGACCCCACGAGCCAACCCCTATTGAAGGTGTGCCACCACCGCCCCAACGGAACCATCAATCGCAACAAGGGAGTTTGGAGACGAGTGACCCCACTCCAAGTCACTCACCGGTGCTCCACCGTGAGGGAAACTCCCTCCACTGCAAAGCAAAGGTCGGAGGATCTTTGCGAGATGACTCCACAAAGAATGTAGGAGGCGAAAGCAAAGAAAACACAAACACAAGAAAAAACGACAGAAGTTGCCATCAACGAAGCTCGCAGGCGATTGAGATCGCTGTCTCGGTGAGGTGCCAACGACTCACGAAAGGCTAATGACGTTCTTGATGCGGTCGAAACGGGAAGGAAACGCGAATGTACAGGAGTTAACACTGGGCGATGAAAGCGCAATCCATGGGGTTGAGACTCCAATGGATGCCATGTAGAAGACCCTAAAACAAATGACAATCGTCGAAAGGAAGACCAAGGCCTCGCAAAGATAGAGAGATCGCTTGGAGGAAATGAAGGCCCACGGGAGGTTGAGACTTCCGGGGTAACACAAACAAGTAGAGAACATCCTCCCGCAACCATCGATCCATCTCGAGAAGGAGATCGGGCGCACTTCATGATTCCCAGGACAACCACGATGTCACCTTTCTCGGGATCGAGAAGGCGAAGAAGGAAAAGTTCGAGTCAACTCCCATGACAAATCCAAAAGACTCACCATGCGGATGTTCCAGTGCGAGCAAGTCGATCCCAAGACTACTCGTCGGACCTTTAATTTTGATGATGAGCCACCAATGGAAATCTCATCATCGTCCGATGACGCGCTTCGATAAGGCCGAGGACGGTCTACTCAAAAGGAGAAATCACCGAGACCAACGAGAACGGCATGTTAAGATACCGAGGCTCAAGCAAGCCCTCTCGCACCACAAAACCAATTTGAACCGAGACCACCGCTCCGGCTCCTCAAGCTACAAATGGATCTATTCCCGAGAAAAGAACTTCACGTCCACCGCTTATCATCGAACAAATCCCGGATGGCGGTGATGAATCATTTGTGGAATCTTTCCCATTCTCACCGGAGATACGAACTACTACGAAGAGTCGAAAATGAGCAAGCACGCTACCACGCACTCCCGCTCCTGTTTTCCACTCGGGCACCATTGTCCCAGTAGATTTCGATTTCGACGACTTTGTATGGCCATCACCGCAAATGAAGAAATCACCAATGCAGGGGAAGTGTTCAAGGCACTCTTTCTTTGAAGTTGAAAAGATGGAGAGGCATCGAGCCTCCTTGGATATGCGCCCGGACAACAGAGATGCCAACCTTACAAACCGACTTGAGAGGCATCACAATCGAGGATAAGGGAATGGTGGCAACAGCAGAAGAATCAATGCGTGTGGAACAGGTGAGATACTTGACACAATTATTCAACAAGTTCTTGGTGTGGAGAGAGTCTGAAAATGTTGACGCGAAACGAAGTGCGGGAACACATTGAACATATGCAAGCTCACACCGCCGAGATCAAGGCTGCTGCGTGAAGCGAAATGCAAATGATATACGGCGTTTGGAAGAACACATGACAAGAAAATTCAGCCTTCTCATGGCCGAGATGAAGCGATTTGTGAGAATCCAACGCTACTCGATCAATTCCGTGCGGCGATACAACGCAGCGACTTGAAGCAAAATTCAACCATCGAAGACTTCGACTTCATGCTTGCCAAGATGTTCCCAGGGTTCCTCTATCCTTTGATGATGCCAAAAAGGGAAGATGAATACCTTAAAGCGAGAAAATCTGAAGGCGAGAAGAAAGGAGCAAATGACAAGGAACAAATTGAAAGGAAAATCACCGAGGAAATTTTGAAATCAAGAAAGGAAAATCTGAGGGGGGAAGGATCAAAGAATATGACCTTGATGATTGCACAAACCCCAACAGAGTCCTGTCACGGTGACATTATAAGCGGAAACTCCCGTGACTCGCGATCCAACACTCTGTATTTGTATCTATGGTGAGAAGAAAAGAAATTGAAGCGAGGATGAAGGAGGTGGAAGGAAGAATGGATGCCAGGGTGATGAACATTTTGAAAGAACACGGAGGCATTCCGGTTAGCAGAGACACGTATGCCATTTCGGATGTCGGGGCAGAGCGAAGATCGGTTGAATTCAAAACGCTCGAATCTGAAGGTTATTTTGCAAATTTGTCCTTGCTCAAGCTTGGGATCATCTTGGGAAAAGGGTCTCACACTATGTGAAGAAGGCGACAGGCAATGAGACAACCTAAGCGATCCTCTGCTTTGTCACTCCGCTGGGCACTCAATTTGGAAAGAAGAAGGCCCCAGTCAAGATATACACCAGAGTAGAGGAAGAAGCGGCGATGGAGGAAGAAGCTTGCACTGGCCTCGCCCAGAATATTGAATACGTAGATCCAGGAAGAAAGGAGGGATCTCCGGGCTTTGACCATGTGGCGAACTTGCAAGTGGCCAAAACCAACGCCGAGTATGCAAGAAGGATAGAAGAAGAAAACAAGAGACAAACTCGGCTATGGCGGGAGAGACAGAAAGAATAAGGAAAGATGAAGCTGCCAGGAAGGCATATGAGAAGAAAAAGAAGCAAATGATGATGAGAAGAAGAAGAGAAGAAGAGAAGAAGATCTTGATCAAGATGAAAGAAGGAGACAAGGAGATGAAGTGTTCTTTGTCAACCCTTCGTGTATTTTATATGTAAATACATACAATGTAAGTCTTCCGTAATAATGCCATAAATTTTTTTTTGGACATACTCGATACACCTTAAACAGATTGTGTTAAGTACAAGAATGATATGATCAATAAAAAGATTGATTATGCGCATACATTCTATGTCAATACACTATCTCAGTATGTATCTTTGTTATTTGCATCTTTGTATGATTTAAGTTTTGGCATCATCAAAAAGGGGAAATTGTTAGGAATTTTATTGTTTAGATTTTGATGAGTGCCATGTAAAACTTAGAATAGAAAGTTAGCTCCCCAATTCTTGCTTTGAAATGTATTGTAACAATTAGAGTGGCTGGCCGAGTTAAGTCGCCTACGCTCCAACTTGCAAGAAGACAAATCAAGGCTTGAAGGAAAACTCTGTGAGAGACACCGAGTACAACAAAGAAGAAAGCAGACAGAACTCGATCAAGAAGCGGTGAGATGCGGTGAGTGGAACATCGTCAAGTCAACTCAAGATAAGACAAGTCTCAAGTCAAGTGAGCGGAAGAGTCATCCAATGATTGGAAGTCGACTCAAGTCACCTGGGGAAAGCGAGGAAATGCGGTCAAGTCGAGATAATCAAAAAGAACCGCGTTGCCGTAAATCAAGAGATTTACTTAAACAAGTAATATCTTCATACTACCTTTCTTGGAGTGCTCGATCCCGAGAAGCGTGCAAAGAAATGAACCAACGGGAAGCACTACACCGTGTCGAACTCGAAAGGTGATAAAACATTTCATACGAGGAAATGGCAATTCCAAGAAGTGCAAACCAACGATCGCAAAGTGATTTTCAAAAATGAGCCTATCTCTTCAATCGGGCAAATTTTTGAAAGTTCACTATAAAAGGCCGAGGAGTTTGATTGAGAAAATAATGATGCGTGGATGACACACACGTGAGATTTACAAGCTTATCAAAATTGAAATATTCTCAATCCTCAAGCCTACATCTCGAAGAACATCAATCCAACACTTACCTGAAGGAAAGAGAACTTCAATCGAGTTGAAGAGGAAACTAAAAACAAGGGGTCTACACTTCAAGAAGGATTGTAGAAAGGTTCAAGGCTGAACCAAGTCTTAAGCGTTTGGAGGGCTTCGTGATCAAATCCAAAGTGCTTGAGCAAGTGGTTGTAGTAGAGTGCAAAGCGGCGCCTGTGAAGAAGAAGGCGAGTCGTCACGAGAAGCCACCGAGTGATCAAGGCGTCTCGCATCGAGTCCCAAAGGATCAAGTCGGTTTCTTGTGATCAAGACTTGTATCTGGACTTACCACTTTGTAAACCGATCATTACTTAGTGGATTCCTCCGGAGTTGGAGAAGAGAGAGTAGAAGAATTACCCCATCTTCGAACCTCTATAAAAACTTTCTTGTGTCATTTACTTTCTGACATTTAAATATCTCGCACTTTTAATTGCTTATATCTCACGATAAATTTGCTATCCATCGATAATCTATAAGTCTAAATCAAGTCAGAAAAACTTGCTTAAACAAACTTAAGGGTGTTAAGTCTTCCATTTGAAAACAAAACCACAAAATAAGTCAAATTATAGCCAAACAAAGAGTTACTCTACTAATGTATTCAAATTGAGTCTGTTGAGAGATTAACTCTCTTGAGTGACTAATTCGATTTGTCCATCAAGACACAACTGGTAGAAACTCAGAGATTTAAAAGGCCTAAATCGAAAATTTGGTAAGGTTTATTCAACCCCCCTTCTAAACCTTACACTTACACCCCTTGGGACCTACATACCTTAACTTGGAATATCTTGACTCAATGTGTGTTGCTCACCGATCTTTTAGCAGCATCACTTAACTATATTGTTTTTATACATATTTTAGAGTTAATTTATTATTTTTGGACTCTTGAATATTTCTACCCCATCAACGATGATGATGACAAACTCGATTGATAGACTTTTTGTCTACATGGAATTTCAGTTAGAAAACTATAAGTGTAATTTGTTCATTTCTAAATGTCCATTTAATTATATAATATAATGTCCACCACCGTACTTTTTGGTTGATGACTTTGGTATTACAAACTTTAATGGTTGCAGTAATTGTCTATGTCAATTTAAAAATTATTTATTCCTACATCTGAAAAGAATACTTAAATTGACTTGCAAACTTGCAAGACATTCAACTCATGATTGAGGCAATATTATGCTTCCCCATATTGTTAAACTTAAATTTATCTCAAAACGAAATGCAAACATTCTCAATATGCAATCTCCTTATTTTTCCTAATATTTAACAGGAATGAAATTAGGACTTGGAAGTTGGAACAAGGGAGAATTTGGTTGGTGTGTTGGCGATCTCAAAACCAGAATCTCGGGTAAAGAGCCCAATTAATATTAATATAAAAAGAGTCCATCGGATTTTTTGCCACTTCTCCATAATAAGAATAAGTTTAACCATATTTTCTTAGCCATTTTTGAGTTCAAATTTCCACTTTGTCTTATTTTTCCTTTCTCTAATCGGTTCATGACTCGATGCAAAAAATATACCGCATCAATTTTCTTAAATATAAACAAGTACCTCATCATAGAAATATAGAATACAAGAAGGGTATAACCGTGTCAAAATAGCTAAAAATATGTTTTCAAAAAATATGAATATTTTTCATTTTTAACAAAACATAAGTGTAAAATATGTCCATTACCACATGTAAAAATTAAAAACAATAATCAAATTTAAAATAACTAGAAATTTTGATTAAGTCATTGTATTAATTCAATCACATCTTAATATTAAAAAATAAATAACAAAATACAATCACATCAATATACAAAAAGGGACAAATAGAGACACACGAGTATAATGCAAAAATTCAAATTAAAGTTTATGGTGGAGCTTAAAAAATGTACAATTTTTTTAAAAAGTGGGCAAAATGACCAAGACTCATAGTTTTCAAATTCACAAATGAAGGTAGAAAGAAGAATGCAAGATAATTGAAGACTTTTTTTTTTTTTCTTTCTTTCTATTTTTCTATTTATTTTAAGATTAAAAAGTGAAAGGACCAAAATACATCTATTTCTTTTAAAATTTAGGGGGTGGGGGGTGGGTAAGTGCCCCTTGACCCATACATGCCTTCGTCCCCGTGTAGGACGCTCCCCATATTGTTATACTTAATTTACTTCAAAAATAAATAGTCATGCAAACATTCTCAATATGCAATTTCCTTATTTTTTCCTAATATTTTAACAGAAATGAAACTAGGACTTGGAACAAGGAGAATTTTTTATTTTTTTTGAGCAAGAATGAATTTCATTCATAAAAATGGAAAAACTTACAATCGGTTACAACAACAAATGTAAAACAATTGCAAGCCTACGGATTATAGACCTCTACATATCTAAAAACATATTTTAAACCGCAATGATCGACTAATCCATAGATTCGAACTTCGCAACTAGGCGCTGACAAAACACGTGCAAAACTTGATCTCGTTTTTGTCACATATCATCTGATAATAGCACATCTGAGTCTTCTGAGCAAATCCACAAAGGGACACATTTATAAACTGAAAAAAGCCACTTATTGGGACAAACAAACCACCTATTGGGGACAAGTAAAAACACAATTACGAGAAAGACAAAAGATCAAAGGCGAAAAGATTGGCCTCTCCTCCTCGATCCATACCGCAGTCCATCTCCGCCAAAGAACATCCAAAATCGCCACCACCGCTCTCTTCACCTCACGAACCTGCAAGCCAAGTTCGGAAGAAACCATACCGCAAGAGAAGAAGCATCCACCGAGAAAGGAGGAGCTAGTGACCGGATCGGAGACCATGAAATTTCTCGTCTCCGGCCGGTATGAAGGAGAGGGGGGGGGAACCAGTGGGATAGAGGGGGAGGGAGGCGGCGATCGGTGTTTGCTTAGGGTTTTTAGAGAGAGATTTTTTGTGAGAAGAGAACAAGTTTTGGATTAAGTTTCTATAAACAATCGATATTTAGACTACATGAACAAGGGAGAATTTGGTTGGTTGTGTATCCTACACGATAATTATAATACCTTTATAGAAAAGAGTTTTATAAATAAAATTAGGATGCCACTAAGTTAGGTTTAGACTGGTCCACTCGGGTTCGAGACCCAACCCATTAGATACACAAGATCCATATCCACCCTATTTGACTCGCTTTAGACCCCAAATCCACCCTAATACATACTCGTGTATAGTGGATAAGACCCATAAGACCTGCTAATAACTTTATAGATTTGGCAAAATTTGCATGATTTCTACTCATAATATTGTTACAAAAGATTGTGTCAAATATAATATTTATATAATTTTGTATATATTGTATGAATTATATTATAAACAATAATAAAGTATATAACCAAGAGTTCTAGAACAACAATATATACAAATATATATATATATACTAATTATATGGGTCAAGTCTGGCTAAACTCACATTACTCGATCCACACCCGTTCGAACCTAAAAACTCATACATATTACGCCCTAGACCCATTTATATATCCCAAATCCACCCCAAATGTGGCGGGTCCGGTCCTACATGGACCAATTGACATCCCTAAACATAATACTCTATCATATATATACTTTAGAGTAAAATGCATTTTTATCCCTAAACTTCGATATCAAACTCCCCTCTAACTAAACTTGCACACGACTTTGGAGATTATCGAAATTAAACCGCTATTCGAATGGAAAGAATTCGGACCAAAATATCCATTGATTTTTGACTTTCCACAAAACCAAAATGTCTTGAAAATCTTTCTTATACAATTCTCGAGATTTTCTAAATATCTATACCGAAACCGTACCAAATCGAAGATCCGAAACTAGGACCAATGTTAAAGAATTTTTTTATGTATGCATACTACAATATAAATGACATTAGGTAACACTCAAAAATGTTACCTAATAGCCATAAAATGTTACTATAGACAATAGGTAGCACTTTTATGGCGCCGCACTTGTGTGTGTTAGGAATTTTATTGTTTAGATTTTGATGAATGCCATGTAAAACTTAGAATAGAAAGTTAGCTCCCCAATTCTTGCTTAGAAATGTATTGTAACAATTAGAGTGGCCAAGCCGAGTTAAGTCGCCTACGCTCCAACTTGCAAGAAGACAAATCAAGGCTTGAAAGAAAACTCACGTGAGAGACAAAATGAGTACAACAAAGAAGAAAGCACGACGAACTCGATCAAGAAGCGGTGAGATACTGGTGAGTGGAACATCGATCAAGTCAACTCAAGAGAAGACAAGTCTCAAGTCAAGTGACAAGAGTCATCCATGATTGGAAGTGACTCTAAGTCACCTGGGGAAAGCGAGGAAATGCGATCAAGTCGAGATAATCAAAAAGAACAGCTGTACGTAAATCAAGAGATTTACTTAAACAAGTAATATCTTCATACTACCTTTCTTGGAGTGCTCGACCCCGAAGCGTGCAAAGAAATGAACCAATGGGAAGCACTACACGTGTGTCGAACTCGAAAAGGTGATAAAAACATTTCATACGAGGAAATGGCAATTCCAAGAAGTGCAAACCAACGATCGCAAAGTGATTTTCAAAAATGAGCCTATCTCTTCAACGGGCAAATTTTTTGAAAGTTCACTATAAAAGGCCGAGGAGTTTGATTGAGAAGAATGATGATGCGTGGATGACACACACGTGAGATTTACAAGCTTATCAAAATTGAAATATTCTCAATCCTCAAGCCTACATCTCGAAGAACATCAATCCAACACTTACCTGTGAAGGAAAGAGAACTTCAATCGCCTGAAGAGGAAACTACAAAACAAGGGGTCTACACTCCAAGAAGGATTGTAGAAAGGTTCAAGTGAACCAAGTCTTAAGCGTTTGGAGGGCTTCGTGATCAAATCCAAAGTGCTTGAGCAAGTGAGTGTAGTAGCAAAGCGCAACCTGTGAAGAAGGCTTCGAGTCGTGCGAGGCTTGGTGAGTGATCAAGCGTCTCAGGCCGAGTCCCAAAGGATCAAGTCACTTTGTTGTGATCAAGACTTGTATGTCCGGATTACCACTTTGTAAACCGATCATTACTTAGTGGATTCCTCCGGAGTTGGAGAAGAGAGGAGTAGAAGAATTACCCCATCTTCGAACCTCTATAAAAACTTTCTTTGTGTCATTTACGTTACAACATTTAAATATCTCGCACTTTTAATTGCTTATATCTCACGATAAATTTGCTATCTATCGATAATCTATAAGTACTAAATCAAGTTTGTAAAAACTTGCTTAAACATACTTAAGGGTGTTAAGTCTTCCACTGAAAACAAAACCATGAAAGTCAAATTATAGCCAACAAATTGAGTTACTCTACTAACAAACAAATTGAAATCATTGAGAGATTAACTCTCTTGAGTGACTAATTCGATTGTCCATCAAGGACAAAATGTAGAACTCAGAGATTTAAAAGACCTAAATCGAAAATTTGGTAAGGTTTATTCAACCCCCCTTCTAAACCTTACACTTACACCCCTGGGACCTACAAGTGGTATCGGAGCGGTTGGTTCATTGAACCCTCCGCATGGTTCTTGAACTAGATCTCCAAACTTTTCAAAAGTCCGCTTTAGTACTTAATCTTTCAAAACTCTTTTCTATCATTAAAAGTTATCATCATGGAAGCAAATCTAACACGCATTCCTATGTTCACCATTGAAGAATTTGATGATTGGAAAATTCGTATGCGAGCTCATCTATCATCGATTACATGATGAGATGTGGATAGTGATAGAAGATGGGCCTCTGCAAATATTAAAGGTGAACACGGTACCGCACGAAGAGTTGCAACAAGGGGAAGAAAGATCGAAAGATCGGACGGTCATGGTTGAAAAACCAAGAACCGAGTGGACAAATGATGACAAAAAAGATACAACCTGGACAATGTAGCCAAGGATATTCTCTACAAAACCTTGGATAAAGCCATGTTCAATAAAGTGAAATCTTGCAAAACAAATGCTAAGGAAATGGGACAAACCGACATTGATTTGTGAAGGCTCGAGCAAATCAAAGAAAACAAACTTTCGGTGGGTCAGACAAAAAATTTGAGAACTTTAAAATGATCTCGGGAGAAAACCTGGATCAACTGGATGCTCGATTCTGAGAAATCACAAATGAGTCCGCTCTCTGGCTTGGAAAGGAATATACACGAGTAAGAAATGTGTATGAAGATTAAAGAAAAGTCTTCCAAATGAATGGGAGATGAAGGTCATCACGGCACCGAGACATTCCATGGACCTATCAAAGACATCCAACCATGAGTTATTCTCGGACCTCAAAGCCTATGAGTTTGAGTGAGAAGGAAAGACCAGGAAGAGACAATTGTACCCAAAACAATTTCTTTCTAGTTGTCAAAGATGGAAGGAGAGTCAAGTCAAAGAGTAATTGACCCGAAGAAATAGCCCTAATGGTTAAAAGATTTAACAAGTTCTTTAACAAGAACTACAAGAGAGGAAAGGGTGAATCCTCCAGAAGACACTCGGCTCCCTCCAAATCAAGGGATGATAGGCCAACCAAGAGAGCAGATCATCAACAAGTTGAGTATCAAAAGGCCGACAACTCAAGAATAGAAAGAGTGAGCAAAAGGTGAATATCTATGTTGGAATTGTAGACAACCAGTCACTATGCCATTGATTGCTCATATCCTCGTAGTCAACAAGTGCGAAACGAAGAAGAAAGAAAAGTCTTGAGAAAGAAAGAAAGAAAAGAAAAAGCGAATGATGGTGCAGAGATCTGGCTGAGATGTAATGTCCAAGTCAAGAAGACAGGTGACTCGAGAGCGGTGAAGGCGACTACTCAAGTGACTCTGAAGAAGAAGCCTCCTGATCCGCTTAATGGCCAAAGAACAAGATCAAGAAGATGAGGTACAATCTAACTCAACAAGCTCGGACACTAGTGATAGTGATCGACACACACACACTTCATCACCCACCTCTTTATGATTCATTAGGCAAAATGATGAAAGATTTTGAGCACATTAAAACCTCACACACACTATTGAATGAGGAAAACAAACTACTCAAAAGTCAAAACTCAAAGTGACTAAGGAGCCGAAAGTACCCTAAGTCAAATAGGTTGATGAGAATAAGAGTTTAAAGGCCGAAAATGCTAAATTAATAAGCGAAATTGCTGCTATAGAAAAGAGGAGAATGACCTCAAAAATGTTATTGCCTCATTCACTAAGGCATCTAAATCATTGGATGATCTTATTATGAGTCAAAGAGAATGTGGAGATAAGGCAGGCTTAGGATTTAATTCCTTTGAGCCATGTCAAACCTCAAGAGTAATTTTGGAAAAAGGATCTTCAAGTCATGAAGAGTCCAAAAATCCAAAACTCTAAATGATGCACACACTTTCAATCCAAAGCACAATCTAAGCGAACTGGCCTTGGTTACAAAGGAAAAGGAAAAACGGCCGATTGAGAGTCTTTGAAAGGGCAACCGAGAAGAGATTCACCGAGTCCTCAATGAGACTCCAAACAAAAATACTCTGTAAAGAAGAAGCGAGCTACCAAAAATCCCGAAAACTCATAAAAGAAATACATATGATGGGAATGGTAGAAAATATCCAAGCCAAGTCGATCGAATAATGTGAACTATCGGCTAGACTTATGGAATACAAGCCCAAATGGCAAAGGCCTAGAACTCAACAAAGGCCATTCCAAAAGCATAAGAGCTTTCATCAAAGACACATATGCACTCTGGCACTACACTCAAAGACACCACAATTACCCAAGAAAGGCAATTGCTAAAACACATATGCAGGCATACGACAAAAGAGAGAACTGTATGAACTGGACTCCCCAAGCAATTTGCCAGGATTGATTATGATTATGGCACGATAGATGGCAACCTCTTGAGTCAAATCATTTGGCTATAGGTTGGTTGGATCATCTTATAATTCTAACCCCTCAGGACCCGGACAAGAATGGGTACCTAAAACTTAACTTCCTTGATTGCGGGTTCAAGAGAGCAGTGAGTGCGGAACCTGGTACATGGATAGCGGTATTCCCGGACATATGACGAGGAAATAAGAGAAATCTGTCAAAATTCAAGGAAGTCAAAGGAGCCAAAGTCATATTTGGAGGAAATGAAGCTCCTGGTGAAATAAGAGGCATTGGATCCATCCGGAGGAATGGTTTAGAAATCACGCAGATGTTGCATATGTTGAAGGACTAAACTTCAATTTACTAAGCATTAGTCAACTCTGCGACAAAGGGCTACAATGTTGGATTCAACATGGGGATATGCCAAATCAAAAATGTTGAATCTAATGAAGTTGTCTTTGCAAGGATGCGATGAGAAAAAATATGTATGTAGTGGATTGGTCAACCATGCAACACCCAACACCTGTCTCTACTTAGCAAAGAAAGCACACCAATCAAGTTGGGGCACAAAAAGCTGAGTCATCTCAATTTCAAAACGATTAATAAGCTAGCAAGAAGTCATCTTGTGGAAGGACTTCCGCACTCGATGATATCTGAAGGAGAGTATATGTGATGCATGTCGGAAGGAAAACAAATCAAGTCGTCGTTCCAAGAAAAGACTTGCCCATCCTCAACAAAGAATATCGTGACCGCCTATATGGATCTATTTGGCCCATGGAACCAGCAAGCATAAGTGGAAAGAAATACACCCTGGTGGTAGTAGATGACTACTCAAGATATACATGGACAATATTCATGTGCAAGAAGAAAGAAACTCTACAAAAGCTACCCACAAATGATGAAGAGGATACAAAATGAGAAGAGTCAAACCATTATCAAAATAAGATCGATAGAGGAACTCGAGTTTGTCAATGGAATAATAACTCATCTTGTGTTGAGAATGGTATTGGTCATGAACTATCACCGCAAGGACTCCACAGAGAATGGAGTTGCGAAAGAAGAAAACAAACCCTCAAAAAGCGGCAAGGACCATGTTAGTTAAGCAGGGTTACCAAAAAGGTTTTGGGGTCAAGCAATCAACACGACTGCTACACCCAAAAATGATGTATGATAAATAGGCGGTGACAAAGACTCCCTATGAGATCTGGACTGGAAGAAAACCAAATGTTGCATATTTCAGGATATTTGGATGTAAATGCTTCATCCACAATAATGGCAAAGATAACCTAAAGGCTTTTGATGCTAAAAGGCGATGAGGTATCTTCTTAGATACTCACCGAAAGCAAAGCCTCTGAAATACTCAACAAAAGAACTATGGTTACAGGAAGAATCCATTCATGTAGTATTCGATGAGCCAAACATAAATGGAGAAGACATTGAAGAGTCGGTGATAATCAAAACATCCAACCTTACGAGAAAAGTCCCTATCTTCAAGGCTGACGGGGATTATCAACTCGAAGAAAGATGAGATAGTGAATCTCAAAAGCGGTGGAAAATCTGCAAATTGAATGATCACGAGAGAGCCGACCCACAAAGAACACAAAATACAAGTCGATCAATCCGATTAACTTACTTCAACTTTGGCGTAAGATGGCCGAAGACCATCCACGAAACTTGTCATTGGAGATATGAGAGAAGGTGTCAAGACAAGATCGAACTCAACAAGCAATGTTCACATGCTTCATCTCGCAGATAGAGCCCAAAGATGTGTCACAAGCATTGGATGACACACATTGGATTCAAGCTATCAAGAAGAGTCAATCGAGTTTGAGAGAAATAAAGTATGGGAATTAGTACAAAGACCCGTACATCAAAATGTTATTGGAACCAAATGGGTATTCGAAATAAGATGAACGAGGAAGGATCTGTGGTAAGAAACAAAGCAAGACGGTAGCCAAAGGATATTGCCAAGAAGAAGGAATAGATTTTGATGAAACATTTGCTCCTGTAGCAAGATTGGAAGCTATAAGGATGTTTCTTGCCTCTGCACTCACAAAAATTTCATTGTATATCAAATGGATGTAAAAAGTGCATTCCTGAATGGATTATTGGAAGAAGAAGTGTATGTTGAACAACCTCCAGGATTTGAGCGGGAAGACTCTTGGAGACAAAGTGTACAAACTCAAGAAAGCCTGTATGGATTGAAACAGGCACCCGAGCATGGTATGATACCCTGTCACAATTCCTAACTCGAAAATGGATTCACTAAAGGAAAAGTGGATAGAACACTTTTCGTAATTCAAGACAAAAGAGTATCTTTGCTTGTTCAAATATATGTGGATGACATCATTTTTGGATCCACTAACAAAGAGTCATGTGAAAAATTCTCAAATCTCATGCAAAGTAAATTTGAAATGAGCATGATGGGAGAGCGACATTTTTCCTTGGACTTCAAGTGAAACAATGAAGGATGGAACCTTTGTAAGTCAAACAAAATACACCAGGAGATTTAATGAAGAAATTTGGTATGGAGGAGAAGTCTTCAAAAATACCAATGAACACATCGATCAAAATGGACATGGACGCATGGCAAGCCTCGTAGATCAAACAAGATCTGAGCACTTATTGGATCATCGCTCTATCTCACAAGCGCCGGACATCACCTTTCTTTGTAGGTGTATGTGCAAGATTTCAATCTGCTCCAAAAGAGAGCCATATGACCGCCATGCTAAGAGAATATTGAGATACTTAAAAGGAAGCGAAGTAGGGCTATGGTATCCAAAGGAAGGTGGATTCAAGCTAATTGGCTATTCGGACTCGACTATCTTTGGATGCGAGTGGACGAGAAAAATTTCAGGCACATGTCAAATGCTTGAAACAGACTAATTTCCTGGTTTAGCAAGAAAAAACTCAATAGCCACCTCTACAAATGAGGCGAGAATACATAGGCTGCGGGCAAACCGCGCTTAAGTCCTATGGATGAGACAAAGAATGAGAGATTATGAAATTGAAGAAAAAGAAATTCCAATCATGTGTGATAACACAAGTGCCATTGCAATCACCCAAAATCTGTGTTGCACTCAAGAACAAAACATATAGATGTCGGATATCATTTCATAAGAGATCATGTTGAAAAGAAGGACATTATCTTGGAATATATCTCAACCGATAAGCAACTAGGCGACATCTTCACAAAACCATTATGTGAGTCAAGATTTGAAGAACTCAAACATGAGTTGGGGCTAATTGAGCTAATCTGAGACACGTAAGAGTCAAAAAACGAAATGGAACAGAATCAAGGTGAAAAAGAGTCGAAACAAAAATTAGCTCAATAAATCACCAGACGGAAAAGTCAGCTATATACCAAGTCGGTGATAAATGAGTCACTAAGAGAAATGTGAGAAGCGAGAGTTAAATCGGCTAAGAGATAAGTTGAATAACTTATGAGCAAAATGACAAAAACGCAAATCGTTTTGACTAAGCGGGAATGTGTTTAAGGAACACGTCAAAGATAATGATGATGTGTACTGGACATAAAAAGCTGCGCCAAGCTTATGATTGGATATAAATCTTTGCCGCATTAAATACGAGACATGAATCGCTCAATATGCGTCACGAAATCCAAGCCGTTGATTTCGATCACGATTCAAAAACCGTCCGCACGCCCTTTCATAAACCATATTTAAACCATTTTTCGTCCGTTTCTCTCACACTTCTAAAAACTGTTCAATCTCTCTCTCAAAAAGCAAAGGCAAACACTCTCGAAACCCTATCAAACTTCAAATCTATTTCTCAATTTTTCTTGAAATTATTCTCGAAAATGGCACCAAAATATGACTTTACCAAGTTGGGAAAACAAATCCACACCGGTTCGGCCGTGGATTTCGAATTTTATGGTGAAGCGGTCCGACGACACCCTGGTGAAGAAAATCGCGAGGTTTAAAACGGCGGATCAAACCGTTTCTAACAGTATCCCATGACCTATGTGGAGGAGGTCGCACAATTCTACGTGAATGCCGAGATTCACGACGAAGGAATCAAGTCATCTGTTCACGGAAGCGACTATCACAAACCGATTTGGTGAATCGCTCACTACCGGCGAGAGGAGCATCTCGAGATCAAAGAAAGGCGATGTAAACTTGGGCCGACGCATGGAAAGAAATAGCCAAGTCCGGCGTTCTTGACAAAATAATATACACAAACAAAGGCTAGACGAAGGAAGATTATCACAAATTGTTGGACATTGTTGCCAAGTGTATCGACATCAAATTTGGCGACTTTGACCAATCACAAAGGCAAAATTGACCGTGATGGCTGCAATAATCGAAGAAAAAGAAGATAAACTGGTGAGTTTATTATCTCTGACAGGTGCCAAAACGTGGGAAACAAGTCCTTCAAAGAAGATGGGTCATTTGGAGGATCCTGGATATGGCCTAGTGATCGGCCGGTTATTGGAGGTGAAAGAGTACCTCTTTAGACATGGGAAAGCTTTCCATGTTAACAAGAGGATGTTGAGCTAATCTCTCCGTGCTCGAAGCGTCGTCGCCAAGAGAGCGACACATGAGGGGGAATCGGTGACCACCCCAAGACACAAAATGCTTCTCTCCAACTAAGAAAGAAAGCGCCCTGCGGCTACCAAGAAATCTCTTTGCCCCTGCGTGAAAAAGAAAACCAAACATGCACTGCCCCTGCGCAGCAGAGTCACCCGCCTGCGGCCGTGTCACCCCCTGCGCAGCGGTCGATCGAAAGGACTCACAAATTCCTTCTCGATCGTCAAAAAGAGGAGATCGACAAACCTGCAGACGGCCACTCCTCGAAAACAAACACAAGCACCGGCCCGGCCGCCCAAGACTCGAGAGGACACCGTCTCTCAACCGAGAAATCCCTGCAGTGCAGACAAGAGACGAAGAAGACTTGTAAAGCAATCCGAGCGGAGAAACCACCGAGTCGGCTACTCGGCTAGCACAAATACCGGAGACTATCGGAGAAGTAGAGTCTCCGGATGTAATTGATGAAACAGCCAAGTCTGCTGAAGGTGATCAGCAGAGAACTCAAGACACACAGTTGTAGCTCACACAAATTAAACTCGAAGAACCAGCCCAGCGGATAGTGATGTAATGATCCTATCTCCACCTTACCCGACATCCGAATCGTCTGCGTGAGTGGAGAAAATGGAAGTTGAGCGGTCGAGGAAAAGCCAACGACCGAATTCATAGAAGAAGAAGAAGAATCTGCTAAATTTCCTCGGATTATCCACTTGTGCTCACTCTAGATGAAGACAAGCTGCTTGAATATTCTCGCAGATCTACAAGGACACGGAGAGAGAAAAGCAAGTCAAAGAAGCGAAAGCACGAGAAAAGGCAAGTATTCCGCCTATCTCCCGGCACCACGTAACACTTCCATCCTCTCCTTGATGTCTTCTCACGAAAGTGACGAGAACCGCAGGAGAATCTTTCTTTGCGCCGCGGAAAGAATGCGATGCAGCAAGCATTGCGTGAATCAAGAATCCTTCACGAGCAAAGATCGATGGAGGGACCAGGAGAGTCCTCCGAACACACTGAAATCGATCCAATGGGAGTGGTTCGAAAAAATAGCCACACGATGTTCTTTGCTACCACTTCCCAAATGACTCGGAAGAAGCAATAAGGAGATGGCGATGAAAATCCAGGCTAGTGGGGACCCCAAATGAGCCAACCCTATTGAAGGTGTGCCACCACCTTTGCCCCAACGGCTGAACCATCAACTCGCAACAATGGGAGTTTGGAGACGAGTGACCCCACTCCAAGTCACTCACCGGTGCTCCGGTGGGAACTCTCCTCCACCGCAGCAAGGTCGGAGGATCTGCGAGATGACTCCACAAAGAATGTAGGAGGCGAAGCAAAGAAAACACAAACACAAGAAGAAACGACAAGTTGCCATCAACGAAGCTCGAGGCGATTGAGATCGTCTCGGTGAGGTGCCAACAACTCACGAAGAATAATGACGGCTATTGATGCGATCGAAACACGAGGAAGGAATGTACCGGGAGTTAACACTGCAGGCGATGAAAGAGCAATCCATGGGGTTGAGACTCCAATGGATGCCATCAGAAGACCACTAAGACAATGTGACACTGTCGAAAAGGGAAGACCAACCTCGCAGCATGAGAGACCGGAGGAAATGAAGGCCACGGGAGGTTGAGACTTCCTGGGGTAACACAAACCGGGCGTAGAGAACATCCTCCCCGCAACCATCGATCCATCCGAAGGAGATCGGCGCACTTCATGATTCCCGGACAACCCCGATGTCACCTTTCTGGGATCGGGAAGGCGAAGAAAGGAAGTTCGAGTCGACTCCCATGACAAATCCAAAAGACTTCGGTGCGGATGTTCCAGCACGAGCAAGTCGATCCCAAGACTACTCGTCGACCTTTAATTTTGATGATGAGCCACCAATGGAAATCTCATCATCGTCCGATGACGCTCGATAAGGCCGAGGACCATCTACTCAAAAGGAGAAATCACCGAGACCAACGAAGTCATAAGGACAAATGAGGCTCGACAAGCGAGCTCATCGCACTTAAAACCCAACAACCAGAGACCACCGCTCCGGCTCCTCAAGCCACAGTGGATCTATTCCCGAGAAGAACTTCACGTCCACCGCTTATCATCGAACAAATCCCGGATAGGCGGTGATGAATCCTTTGTGGAATCTTTCCCATTCTCACCGGAGATACGAACTCCATGAAGAGTCGAAAAATGAGCAAGCACGCTACCACGCACTTACCAGCTCGCTTTTTCACTCGGGCACCATTGTTCAGTAGGCTTGATTTATTCGGGACGTATGGCCATCACCGCAATGAAGAATCAATCGAGGCACGAGAAGTGTTCAAGGCACTCTTTCTTTGAAGTTGAAAAGATGGAGAGGCATCGAGCCTCCTTGGACATGCGCTGGACAACGAGATGCCAACCTCACAAAATGACTTGAGAGGCATCACAATCGAGGATAAGGAATGGTGGCAACAGCGGCAATCAATGCGTGTGGAGCAATGAGATACTTCGGACAATTATTCAACAAGCTGCTTGGTGTGGAGAGCTGAAAATGTTGACGCCAAAACGGCTGCGGAACACATTGAACATATGCACGCAAAGCTCACACCGCCGAGATCAAGGCTGCTGCGTGAAGCGAAATGCAAATGATATACTGACGTTTGGAAGAACACATGACAAGAAAATTCAGCCTTCTCATGGCCGAGATGAAGTGATTTGTGAGAATCCAACGCTACTCGGTGCAATTCCGTCGTGCGGCCTCATACAACGCAGACTTGAAGCAAAATTCAACCATCGAAGACTTCGACTTCATGCTTGCCAAAGATATTCGCAGGGTTCTCTATCCTTTGATGATGCCAAAAAGGGGAAGAGGAATACCTTAAAGCAAAGAAAATCAAGCCGAAAAGAAAGGAGCGGTGACAAGGAACAATGAGAAGGAAAATCACCGAGGAATTTTGAAATCGAAGAAAGGAAAATCTGGCTTTGAGGGAAGGATCAAAGAATATGACCTTGATGATTGCACAAACCCCCAACGGGGTCCTGTCACGGTGACATTATAAGCGACAAACTCCCTCAGACTCTGCCACTCCAACACTCTGATTTGTATCTATGGGTTGAGAAGAAAAAAGAAATTGAAGCGAGGGATGAAGGAGGTGGAAGGAAGAATGGATGCCAGGGTGATGAACATTTTGAAAGAACACGGAGGCATTCGGTTAGCGAAGACACGTATGCCATTTCGAGATGTCGGACAGAGCGAATCGATTGACGAATTCAAAACGCTTCGAATCAAGGTTATTTTGCAAATTTGTCCTTGGCTCAAGCTTGGGATCTGTCTTGGGAAAAGTCTCACACTATGTGAAGAAAGGCGACAGATGATGAGACAAACCAATGATCGCTCTGCTGTCACTCACTCCACTCACCGAAAAGAAGAAGGCCCATCGATATCGCCCGAGGTAGAGGAAGAAGCGGCGATGGAGGAAGAAGCTTGGACTGGCCTCCCCCAAGAATATTGAATACGTAGATCCAGGGAAGAAAGGAGGGATCTCTTGGGGCTTGACCATGTGGCGAACTTGCAAGTGGCCAAAACCAACGCCGAGTATGCAAGAAGGATAGAAGAAAACAAGAGACAAACTCGGCTATGGCGGAGAGACAGAAAAGAATAAGGAAAGATGAAGCCGCCAGGAAGGCATATGAGAAGAAAAAAAGAAGGCGGTGATGACGAGAAGAAGAGAAGAAGAAAGAAGATCTTGCGATCAAGATGAAAGAAGAGGCAAAGGAGATGAAGTGTTCTTTGTCCAACCCTTCGTGTATTTTATATGTAAATACATACAATGTAAGTCTTCGTAATAATGCCATAAATTTTTTTACAATTACATACTACGATACACCTTGTAAACAACAGTGTTAAGTACAAGAATGATATGATCAATAAAAAGATTGATTATGCGCATACATTCTATGTCAATACACTATCTCGTATGTATCTTTGTTATTTGCATCTTTGTATGATTTAAGTTTTGGCATCATCAAAAAGGGGGAAATTGTTAGGAATTTTATTGTTTAGATTTTGATGAATGCCATGTAAAACTTAGAATAGAAAGTTAGCTCCCAATTCTTGCTTAGAAATGTATTGTAACAATTAGAGTCGGCTGCTGAGTTAAGTCGGCCTACGCTCCAACTTGCGAAGACAAGCGAAGGCTTGAAAGAAAACTTCTGTGTGAGACAATTTGAGTACAACAAGAAAGAAGCGACGAACTCGACGAAGAAGCGGTGAGATACTGGTGAGTGGAACATCGGTCAAGTCAACTCAAGAGAAGACAAGTCTCAAGTCAAGTGTGAGAAGAGTCATCCAATGATTGGAAGGCGACTCTAAGTCACCTGGGAAAGCGAGGAAATGCGGTCAAGTCGAGATAATCGAAAAAGAACCGTTGCACGAAATCAAGAGATTTACTTAAACAAGTAATATCTTCATACTACCTTTCTTGGAGTGCTCGGTCCCGAAGCGTGCAAAGAAATGAACCAATGGGAAGCACTACACCGTGTCGAACTCGAAAAGGTGATAAAAACATTTCATACGAGGAAATGGCAATTCCAAGAAGTGCAAACCAACGACATGCAAAGTGATTTTCAAAAATGAGCCTATCTCTTCAACGGACAAATTTTTTGAAAGTTCACTATAAAAGTGAGGAGTTTGATTGAGAAGAATGATGATGCGTGGATGACACACACGTGAGATTTACAAGCTTATCAAAATTGAAATATTCTCAATCCTCAAGCTACATCTCGAAGAACATCAATCCAACACTTACCTTGTGAAGGAAAGAGAACTTCAATCGTTGAAGAGGAAACTACGAAAACAAGGGGTCTACACTCCAAGAAGATTGTAGAAAGGTTCAAGGCGAACCAAGTCTTAAGCGTTTGGAGGGCTTCGTGATCAAATCAAAGTGCTTGAGCAAGTGAGTAGTAGCAAAGCGCAAGCCCTGTGAAGAAGGCTTCGTCCGAAGCGGTTGGTGAGTGATCAAGCGTCTCAGGCCCGTCCCAAAGGATCAAGTCATTTGTTGTGATCAAGACTTGTATCCGGACTACCACTTACCACTTTGTAAACGATCATTACTTAGTGGATTCCTCCCGGGAGTTGGAGAAGAGAGGAGTAGAAGAATTACCCCATCTTGAACCTCTATAAAAACTTTCTTGTGTCATTTACGTTCTGACATTTAAATATCGCACTTTTAATTGCTTATATCTGGCGATAAATTTGCTATCTATCGATAATCTATAAATCTTAAATCAAGTCGTAAAAACTTGCTTAAACATACTTAAGGGTGTTAAGTCTTCCATTGAAAACAAAACCACGACTAAGTCAAATTATATAGCCAATTTGAGTTACTCTACTAACTGACTCAATTTGTGAGTCGTTGAGAGATTAACTCTCTTGAGTGACTAATTCGATTGTCCATCAGGACACAATTGTGTAGAACTCAGAGATTTAAAAGACCTAAATCGAAAATTTGGTAAGGTTTATTCAACCCCCCTTCTAAACCTTACACTTACACCCCTTGGGACCTACGATGTGTCTTTATGTGCTACCTATACAGGTATCACTTTTATTAGCTTTTAGTAACACTTTTTCTAAGTGTTACATTAAGTTTTCTATTGGTAACACTTTGAAGCAATATTTCTAAAGTGTTACATATGAATCTTATATAACACTTTTTTGTAACACTTTTTATATTTGTAACACTTTAAAAAAAAATACTTCGTAGAAATACTAATTTTTGCCAACAAGTAGATTGGAACCCACGACCTGTTATGTATGGAAGTGGCAATTTGCCACTAAGCTAAGTTGATTCTTATTATAACTTTTGTTTTGCTTCATATATACACATACACACACACACATATATATATATATATTATATGTATATATAATATATTTTATATAATAAAGATTATATTTTATAATATATGTATTAAATTATATTATACACTTTGTATATATCAAATTTTATATTGTATAGTATATAGTTTGAAAATCATATTATATTATATATTAAAGGACACAACAAATTAAAAATATCAAAAATATATAAAATAAATTTATCGATCGATAAATATTCAATCGGTAAAAATAAAAAATATATAAAAATATAAAATTAATTTAAAGATAAAAAAGTTTTAACAGTAAAAAAAAGTAAATAATAAAGAAAATAATGAAAATATAATTTACCGACGGTAAAATTTCTAAGTAATTACCGACAACATCAATTTTCATTGGAATTTTTTTTTAAAAAAGTAAAAAAATATAAAAAAGGTTAACGATGAAATTAGTTTCCGTTAGTAAAAATTAAAAAATAAATAAATAGTAATAATAATTTATATACATGCGCATTTTCCCTCGGTATTAAGACGGAATTAATTGCCTTCGTAAAAAATAAAACAATAAAAGCAAAACTAAAATACTTTGTAAAAAGAAAATAAAAATTCAGTTAACAAAAAACAGTACATGATGTCTACAATTTTAGGTTTGATGACATTAATTAATTAAATAAATCTTTGACATGATTTAATGATAGTTATATAATTTTGTGTTACTAAAATATAACTTAAAAAGTGTTACAATCAATAAAATATAGTGTTGCCAAGAGTCTTAAAAAAAAGTGATACCTATTTGCGTTACAAAAGAAATAACAAAAACAAAGTGATACTTAAAAAGTGTTACTTATATAAAAGTGTTACATATAAAGCGTTACATATTGATAAAAGTATTACCTATTTGCGTTACAAAAGAAATAACAAAAAAAAGTGATACTTAAAAAGTGTTACTTATATAAAAGTGTTACATATAAGTGTTACATATTGATCAAGTCTTCTACAAAAGTGTTACATAAATATTGTAGTGTAAAAAGTGTTACAAACATGTGTTACATATGTACCTTATGTAAAAAGTGTTACAAAATTTGTGTTACCTAATGTCATTTATGTTGTATATATATTAGTTTTATCTTTTAATATTGAATTAATTACATATTCTTTGAAATTCAATACTACACAAAACATAATACCAAAAATACCAAATTAAAAGTTTAACATACTTTATCAATATATCAAATGAATAATTGAATATGAATTTTAATTCACTAAGAATTACATTATAATAATTAATTTATTTAAATGTACGCAGTAAATTCCAGTTACTATGTAAGGGGATGATAACAATTTTTTTAAGAATACAAATTACATGTCACACTATAATCTATAATAAATAACAATAACAATACATAAAAATCCCAATAAAATCCATCCTAAAATCTTCTCAATAGAAACAACTGCACGAGGGTAATGCCTCATTAGCTAGGGATGACGGATGAATGATAATACATACAGTACAGTACTTATAGCCGGGGTACAATTAGTTTCGGAAGTATTTGATAGTATTTTGACCGTTAATTTAATCTTAGATCGATCAAAGTGCAGTTGAAACGTTAAACCTTAGTATTTTAAAACCTATATATTACACATTTAAATACCATTTTTCTAAATGGATTTATATATATAATTCTAGATCTCATCTCAATTTTGTTTATTATATAGTAAATTAATTTCACCGTACGCGTTGGCTTTACGTGTTCCTTCAGAACCCATTACACAAAATAAAAAATCTGACATCAGCATGATGGCAGCATCTCTACATCATCTCAATATTAATATAGTGAAATACTCAAACGGGTTTACGTCCACCACTCTTTCCTTGTATTTTCCTTTCACCCCAAGAAACTTAACCCCCAATTAATCCTATTTCATTCTTTATTCTCTATATAAAACAATATATATCCCTATATATGGTCTCCCATTGGGCCCTTCTTTCTATTTCGCATTTCCTTCATTTTCCTTTCTAAAAATGGAAGCAGGTGTAGGTCCATATTCATCACTGGTTAATCATCATGAAAAAGAAGAATTAGATCATGAGTTATTAGCGTCACTTGAGCTACCTCCAGGGTTCAGATTTCATCCTACGGATGAGGAGATTATCATTTACTATCTTCTCAGTAAGGTTATTGATAGACGGTTTTCAGCCATAGCCATTGGAGAGGTTGATCTCAACAAGTGTGAACCTTGGGATTTACCCAGTAATTACTATTCTACCCCTCTTACCTTTTTTTCTATTTTGCTTCATGGATGTCAGTATGTGTGTGTATATATATGATTAATTCTCTCTGTCAAATATTTTTCTACTTTGATTCTTTTTTTCCAGTGATTAAGTTGGTAAAAAGTTTGTTGTAATTTCTAATCTTTTGACTTGCAAAGGTAGAATAAGTCAATATTCTTTTGTTGCCAGAAAGTTGACAACTGAAAAATCTGGAAATTTTATTTGAAGCATTCATTTTTTTTTTTTTTTTTTTGCTTCATGGACGTGTGTACATGTGCGTAGCTGTGATTTCTGATCGGTCTTGGTCGAATTTTTCGTTTTAGTGGGATGATTGTCGGGCCGAAATTTTTTCGAAAATGGAAAAAAAAAGGCAAATCTAAAAGCCGATACATTGCAACAATATTTTGTGGGTTTTCATAATCTCGCCTGACTTCTCTAGAATAAACTTTTTAGAGAAGTAATTTATCCAAAAGTTCATTCTAAATTAATCACCAAACAACTATTAATAGATTTTAGATCAAAAAATTCATTTTAAAAGTGCTTCCAAAAACACTATTCATTATCAAGTTCGAACATATCTCTCTATATAACAAACAAGGTAATAATTTATCCACTCATATACCTTAATTGGGCGAGATAATTCTTAATTTTTTGGTCAAGAATGTTTAATGGCCTTTTTAAATTTTAGCTCAATATTTTTTACATGAACTAGACCTTCGGTTGAATTTTCATCTTGGTCCAAATCAAATTTAACAGATCACTCCGACCTTTGAGTGCGGTCCACCGACCGAACTCATCCTAAGGTGGCTACGCCAATGTGTGTGTGTATATATGTATGCAAGGAGTAGCCAGCCGGCTTGGCTACCTCTAGCCCAATTTTTTCCTTATCCCAACTATTTTTTCCAATAAAAAAACATATAATTTTTTTAGTTTTTCTCAGTAAAGATCATGTAATTATTTCACAAATGAGATAAAGCAAGATGACAGAGGTGTTTGTAGATGTTTCAGTTATTTATCAAATTATGAACTATATATTGCTAATTTGATTGTTTATTTTGTGCTGATTGTGCAGACAAGGGTAAGATGGGAGAAAAAGAATGGTTCTTTTTTTGCCAGAAAGACAGAAAGTACCCAACAGGCATGAGAACTAATAGAGCAACAGAATCAGGATATTGGAAGGCTACTGGCAAAGATAAGGAGATATACATGAAGGGTAGAAAATGGCTTGTAGGGATGAAAAAAGACTCTTGTTTTCTACAAAGGGAGAGCTCCCAAAGGAGAAAACCAATTGGGTCATGCATGAATTCAGACTTGAGGGCAACTTTTCTAGTTACAACTTCTCTAGGGCTGCAAAGGTACTCTATTTTCGAACACGATACTTTTGGTGTCACACTAGCTTGATGTTATATCTATGCATGCATACACTGGAAAAATCCCAATTTTCTTTTTAATATTTGCGATTCAATATTAATACTTGTCAATAGATACATGGGGCTGGTGTAACAGAAATTAAAAGGCTAAATTGTATATATGGTCCACTAACTTATACCAACTTGTACGTGCTTTATTCCACCAATTCAGATTGTGGCAAAATAGGATGCTAAACTTATGATGTTTTGCACATTGAGTCCAATCACTGTCGGCAATTGCGAAATTAACTGGAACTGCTTCCAAATTTTTGGGATTTCAACCCGTCTACGTGGAACTAAAAGATAATTGATATGCGAATGTCATTGAAATCTCCAAAATTGGGAAGCAAATCCTGTTGATTGTGCATTTGTCAGCATAGATTGGACTCAAAGTGTAACAAATCAGAAATTATTATCTTATTTTACCTCACTCCTAAATTAGTGGACGAAAGTGTAACTCGGTATAAGTTAGTGGACCAAATATGCAGTTTAGCCCAAATTAAAATGCGATAAAGTATAGATTTTTGCTTTTAAAAAGTTAACTTTCTTCACCCCCACCCCCGTACATTTTTGTAATACTTTTTTCTTTGTTTTGTGACACCCTATGACCCTACTAATAAAATTGAACTTTGTGATGACAGGAAGAATGGGTTGTTTGCAGAGTTTCCCACAAGAAAACTAAAATGAAGACAAATGTAGGTGTACAAGTAGCAAAAATGGACTCTTTTGTGGATCACCTCATGGATTTGGACAGCCCTACACTCCCACAATTGACACACTATTCTTGTTCCACTGATCAAGCACCTAGTCCAAGTTTTGCAACTGATAAACATGAATTCACAGCAAATTCGATCAACCATCAATCACAAAAATTGCAAGCTGACCAAAATAATTTCTTCATGCCCCATAATCTGGAACCAAATCCCATTTTCATTCCCCAAATAGTTCATCCAAATCCAGTGTTTCCTTATCGAACATCCTCTCCGCATTGTAAGGTAGACAGTACTGAAAACAGGAAGCAATTTGATGATAAAGAAGTTGAGGTTCTCTCTTTCAGTCCCAATATTTCAGATTTGGAATATTCCTTGTGGAGCTACTGAAGTCAACAGACATATATACATGATTTTTTTCTGATTTGTTTTTAATTTTATTTACATCAGAGTACAATATCCTGTTTTGCCTGCAGGGCAGTATTTGAGAGCATAGTAAATTATTGTAGCATCTAATTTTTAGGAAAATTATGTGTACTTTTTCTATAAATTAGGTTGTAGCTGGTTATCTAGGTGATCGATTGCTGACATGGTGTCTTTGTATAGATATTGATTCTTTAATATTTATTAGTTGATTTGTTCTGTGGTTGTTCCAATGAAAGATGAAATCAGATTGTATAGAGGAATGTGATGTATGTTAGTATTTATTTCGGAAATATATTTTGAAGTGTGCTGATTAGGATGTTTTGAAATATTGTGAAAAGGAGCCAAGAGTATTTTGAAATGTTTAGTTTTATTCTGAAAGAACCAAACTGCAGCTAGATATACTAAGAATACCTTTCAAGAACATTAACATATGGAAAACAGAATGATTAATGAATGATTGTTCAATGTCTATACTTAATTAATCAACAATGTCAAACAAAAAATTGAATACCACAATTTAAAAATAATTTCAATCACCTCAAACACAACATTATATATTACTTGAAGTCTTTAACAGTACAATCCTACCAAATCATAAAAAGTTATCCAATCCCAATAAAAAAAATAAAAAGCAAACGCACCCTTAGGCTATATGCTTCTAGTTCTTATGATCACCAATATCTAACACATTAATAAAGAAAATGAAAAATTGTTTCTCAACCCTTTCAATAATTCGTGTTAAGGATATTTCTCAGCTCTTAACCGACCTTCCATTATCCGTGTTTTCGGATTGACCCATAATAGTTGGTACATTTTTAAAATCTAAATAATTCATTTATTTCATATGGATTGTATGAGTTAATTTAATTCTGAAATTATATTTATATGCATTTGATAATTTCTTAAATTCAATATTATATATACTAACAACATAACCAAGTATTCAAAAATATTATAAAAATAACATAATAACAACATAATTGGGTCACGGGTTAATCGTGTCGTGTTAGAAATTATGACCATTGGCGCCATTGGAGAAATTAACAAACATTGAGAGTGTTCAGTTGTAATTATAGTATTACAAACTTATAAAGCAGTGACAACTAAATGTCAATCACTGATAGAAAGAAAAACATGAATGCAGAGTCACAATAGGCCTTGTAACACTGCAGATTCTTTTCTATCCTGAATTTTACTCATGCAACTGCTGTTGCTTGAGAAAATATTGGCAACAAACTTAAGTATATGCAAGAACACAATAGAGGAGCCATATCGAAATAACATAGCAGTATCAGGGTAGAGTTGGGGAAAGGGTAGGCTTTGCAACTTTAAGCACTCCACAATCACTAATATACAGAGTTTTAAGAGGTCTGTTCCAGATTGCACGAGCAGTTTTGGCTCTTCCGTCTCCAATAAACTCTGCAAAATCATTGTATTGCCGGATTCTTTCACCTGGTTTATAAGTGGGAATCGAAGCTATAAGCGGTCACAACGTCCAACCCTGTCAGTTGAAAGTTTTTCAGTTGTGTATAGCAGATTATTGGGGAAGTTAAAACAACCGGATTGAATTCGTGGATGATATAACATGTCAAGTCACATACCCGATTTTTGTACTAAGGAGAGGTCCTAATTTTTTTTTCCAAGTTATCTTATTGAAGCCACATAACATTACCAAAATAAAATGGAATACTAGAAAGAGAATCAGAACATAGATTCTAACTCTTCTCCATCAAGATAACACCACTGTGAATTTTGCAAATGGAAATCAATAAATTCAGAACTACCTCAGAGATATTGCAGGCTCACTTGGTTACCAATGAAAGTACTACTATAATTGACAAGTAGGCATGCAAAATTCGATACGTGTATAATATTCAGTTATTAAAAGGTCTAGGCCTCCATATACAACTCATTCTGGAACTCATGTTTGGCATGAATCAGATGAATTTGGTTATCCCGCCCTTTTCCCAACTCAAAAAGGCAAGTAAACTAAGTTCAAAATAATCATCAGAAAGATATTAGCAACTATTTGCCTGGTACAAGTCTATCCAGAGGTGACGCTATGCCATTAAAAGAGATGGAATTGACAGAGAAATAGACTACAGATGTTATGACCTTGAGTTCAAATCTTATTAGGAATTCAAGACTAGATTATTTGGCAACAGTGACTTTGAATGTAAAATCTGGCATTTAATTGATTTAGCATGAATTTTTCATCAAATTGATCTCATTAAGGAACTAATCTAGTTTTAGGACTACAACTAAACCTTTACCTTGGTTCGCATTTGTATCATAAAATTAACAACCTTCTGTTTGATAGTTTTAGAAAGAAAATAAAACTCATTTCTGTGCAAAATGGAATAGCCCGACTCAACATACTATTACTGCAACATGATCTAAAATATCTGCGAGTTCGTGTCTTAAAAAGCATGTTACTGGTCTAAATTAGTACTGAATATGGATTTCCAATGGACCATGGGATTGGTTCAACCTAACTTTCATTTACCACAAAGCAAAGATCCTGATACAACACTTGGTGGCATAAAACCAAGCCATTAAAGTAGAAATTGGTCACCGACCTATGCAAATTTATTTGAGTAGTAGTAAAAGTGATCTTGACTCTTGAGGTACCATTATCATGCCATCTAATGCATTCCACCAATAACGTCAGCAGTAGAAAAGCACCAAAGCTCCTAAAAGCAGTGGCATACATACCGTACAAGTAAACATAGCAAGCAGCTCAAGCAGAATCCTCTTCAAAAGGTTTTGCATTAAACTAAATAGCAAACTCTAGGTGATAAGAGTCTGTGTTTGATAGGAAAATACAGCGAAGATGTGACATGACCATGATTTAAAATCTCACCAAGATTTGATTTGAACCATCTAATTTCTCAAGTTATGCGAATTTCAGAATTTTATCTTAAAAAAGGTAGAAATGGATGATCTGAGTGTTACAATTAAGTGCTTGCCATTAGGCCAAAATGCTATTACTACTGGTAGAGGCAACTTTATTTCCTTAGCTACTTGGCACTTGGCAGCGCTAACCCTTAAGTATGCAACAGGAGGCATGAGGTGCTGCAACCCAAATAAGCACCACGGGTTGGGCAGTGACATTCTCTCGAGTCAAAAGATGCTGCTGATAATAAATGCCAGCATTTAGCTATTAACTCATTCAGTATCAATCTAAGTTGTAGAAGAACTAGCTCACGGAAAATTCAAAGTGTTCTTTTTTTCCTAATTTCGGAAACTTATTTTAAATTAGCTTTCTGTGCCTCCACCATTTTCTTTCTAGAGTTCCCATACTGCGAATTAGAATTATCATCATATTATGTTGAGACCTTCATCTTGATGACTTTCTTGACCTTCTAATCAGATTTAAGCACGACCACTTCATCCTATAACTAATGCAGCCGGGTACCGAAACTTTCACTAATTTTGACCAGAATGTAGAACAAAATGGTTTAGTATATAGAACTACCAAATAAGTATATGACGGACATACTCAGAATATGCATCCTTAGTGTTCAAGATTTGCGTGAAAGGTTGGATTGTCTGACTGCCAAAATCACTGAAGCTATCTAAACCTTGGTCTCTCAGCACTAAGCGTAACATAACCTGATGTATAACTTGGTGTTGCCATGTAGAAATTTGCAAAGCAGTGATGCAAATTCAATTGAATAGCTTCGATTTTATGGACCAACTACAATTCTATGCCACCAAAACAATCCTCGTTATAAGTCCCAAGCGAACAAAAGCTGCAAGAAAGACAGCCGCACTAGAATGAACAAAGGTACCTCACCTTATTCCTCTCTTTCTGACTGTCATAGACTGTCGAATTAGAACAACAACTCGTATCAAACTTCAATAGGAATCCAACAATTTCTCATGAAAATTAACACCTTAGAAAGTTTTGCATTTTGAGCTCCATACTCATTAAGTGACCACAACTTCAAAGTTCAAACAGGCAGCATTCGTATCATATTCATTCATAAATAAGGAATCTAATCGCAAATAAACATTATCATTTGAATTCAAATTAAAACAATAAGTAAAAGTTAAATTGCAGCAATTTAGAGAAACTCACCTTCAAGCACAGATCCAAACACGATATTCTTGCTATCAAGCTGCGGACACGGGCCCGGCCCAGTCGTAATCAAGAACTCTACGTTATGATAATTAGGGCTGAACTTCAAATCATCATCGTCATCATTTTCCGACAAGCACAAAGAAACTAAACCAGGCCTCGAGTGCTCCAACAGAAACGCCTTGGAATCAACCGTCTCGGTGTTTCTAACCAGCTCAACCGG
The DNA here is from genome assembly GCA_016081115.2 of Rehmannia glutinosa. Classification (NCBI taxonomy): domain Eukaryota; kingdom Viridiplantae; phylum Streptophyta; class Magnoliopsida; order Lamiales; family Orobanchaceae; genus Rehmannia; species Rehmannia glutinosa. The sequence goes on along the minus strand of JABTTQ020001031.1, from coordinate 213,073 downwards.
CGGCTTAACCTCTCCTTTATCTCTTCGGCCCTGTCGTCCCACCACGAAGAACTCGCCTGGGAATATTTTCTGGACCAGAGTGCCCTTGTAGGTTGAGCCCGAGGAGCCATTGCACATGGATTTGAAGTTGGAGACGGTGATCGGAACGAGGTTTCCGTATAGGCCGAGGATGACGCGGCCGAGGGCTCAGACTCTGCGCACTGGGAGAGGTCGTACTCGCCGAGAGTGCGGTTAGAGAAGAAGGATGGGCAAACGCTGAAGTCTAGAAACACTCTGTCGGTGATGGTGGTGTCTGGTTGGGGAGGGCGGCGGCGGAGGCGGAGGTGAGTGGGGTGGAGAGGGGGAGGGTGGTGGAGAGGAAGAGAAGGGAGCGACGGTTTAGGGGGAGGCGGTTGTGGTGGTGGTGTGGTGGAACGGGAGTCGGGGAAGGCAGCGAGTGGAGGAGCAGGCCATGGTCAATGTGGTAACACATGGCGGGGTTGGTGGAGTTGAAAGGGAAGAGGGAGAAGGTGTGCTTATGTGGAATACTCGGATGCCACACAACTCAACAAGTGAGATTTCCCTCAAAAAAAAAAAAGTGAGATTGACTGTCGGGGTTATGTGACCGCCTGGTATGGGACATTTGGGTCGACAATTTTTTTTTTTTTTTAAAAAAGATTATTGTTTTCAAAATTGGATAGTTAATTAAATTAGTTTTATTGTTGGTTAGTGGTTGTGTGTGTTTGTGTTAAGTTGAAAGATTTTAATTTGATGTTGTTGGTATTATTATGTAAAACTACAAATTAGATAAGTTGTTTTAATTATTTGAATAAAGACTAGATAAGATTTAATAGAAAGAGATTTGAGGAATTATTGGAAATACATTTTCCAATAAAATATGGAGGACTTTTTTTTGTTGTCGGCGAACTCCATGACGTCGATAATCGACGGGGAAGCTTTTTTTGTTGGAGATTTTCATCCCCGATCTGGTTCGTGCCCTAATATGTCTTCTCCCAAACTTTCAAATGGCAGCGCTATTGTCTTTTATTGGAAACAATTTTAAGGCAACACGACTCTTCCCGTCATGCGGATTCATCCCTAAGCCACCATAACGCGCTTCGCACCACCCACCCCAGTGCGCACGATCGTAACGTTCTTCGATTGTTGTGGACTCTTTCCTAATTGACTTCCTTGGTTGTGTGTTAACCAACCCAAATAAAGAAGTAAACATGAAATGTCAATCTCGAGACAATCTACCGATGAGTCATGAGAGCTCAAAATAAGTCTCTAAAAGACTAAATACCAATGAAACTAGAAGTGATCTCTCCAAGACTATGTTCCTTGAGGACTAATCTCCCATGAGAGACTCTCATCTACTAAGTAGAACTAAGAGTCGAAGGGCTCTAACTTGCTAAATCGGTAAGACTCCTCTCTACCAAGCACTAAGAAAGTTAGGAGTTCCTACCAAAGTCTCCTAAGGACTAACTCCATCCCAAAAGCTTAATTTCCACACTTCTCTCTCTCCGAATGTTTAAAATGATTACCAAAACTCTCTCTTTCTTTTGCTTCTCTTTTTTGCAAGGGTGCGAAAATTGTTAAGCGATTGTTGGGTGCCTAGGTCACCGAGAATAGTACTTTTTTTTAAAATTTTGACCGATTTTGGACCACCTAGCTCGGTTGGTTGAAATATTTTTTTCCGATTTTTACAATCTTCGCTTTCTTGTCATTCATTGCCACGTTCGATCAAAGCATTGGAAAATTTAATACAAAAATACCCCTTCCCCAAAGGAATTAATTTCCAATAAGATTTAATTTGCCATAATTCGAATGAGACGAGTATGTAAAGACAACAACGACCAGGGTTTAGTTCTTTTACCAAGCATAACCCATCCAACAAGGGAAAAAGAGAACTTCGTAATCCTTTATTGATACAAGTTTTCATCAATGGAAAAATAATCACTCATTTTAACAGGTGCGAAGTAATATGAGAATTGCTAGTGACAACAACCACAAGAGATCGAACTAGATTGAAAGTCGCGGGCTACAACGGATGAACATCGGGTATGGAACTTCATCGAAGTCGGAACACGAAAAACTCCATGTTCGCCGTTTTGAGAAACCTCCACTTGAGGCATTCTGAGGGAATTCATGGGGATGTGTAGATGTCGATTCTCAATGATTTTGGGTTGTGCATTTTTGGAGATGGCCAATAGATGATGGCTTGGACCGAGAAAATTTCTTATATGCAAAGAGGAAGACATGAAACCCGGCGGTTTGGAGAACATGACGTCATAGCGAAGTGTGGATCTCCTGAAATGGGAGTCGGCGGCGGGAGAGAGATTGGGAAGATGTAACCAACAATTATGAAGCCTCCATCGTGTGGATAGTCACGATTTGGGCGATAGATTTCTTGTGAAAATCATTCTTGGGGATAAAACCAATGGTCCGCAAAGAGGAGCTAACACGAGAGAAATGAACGGATGGATCTATTATGTTGGAAATTTGGTTTTGATAAAGCAAAAGTCGACCTAATTTTGACCAAATTTTCGGTAGATTATGGAGGAATTAAATTATAAATTATTAATCTATGTTCCGTGTAGATATTCGTAGTATTTTTATTTCTCAAAACCGAATTTAAACAAGTGAGAAATTAATATACTGAATTGGCCACACAAATGAGCAATATGTAAAGGGAGATGAAAAGTTTTAGCCTTGGATGTTTTTTAACGCAACCTTTTTGTTGTTCGATCGTCAATGCTTCCTCTCGATACATGATTAACTAACATGACTCTGACTCGATATACTTGGCCTTTAACATCAACTTGGCCACTCAAATGACTCAAAACAATGAAAATCAACGGTTAATCTATGATAAACAAATACAAGAACTCAAGAACTCCATTACATAGTCATCAAGAACTTGAGATAACTTTGCATTTTGTGTTATGCGGATCCTTCGTGGATTTGGATTCACATCATTTGTCACTTAGCTCATAAAATGTTTAATTATTATAATTTATGACTTGACTCGCTTCTCTCTTCTTTTCATTCGATTGAATGATACTTGGTTGTCAAGCTAACTCGATTTTGTTGAACAACTATAAAAGTTGTTTCACTTGGCTGAATGAGTAATACTCTTCTTTTCTACGACTGGACACTACAAGAAAACTGTTGATAGACACTACCAAAAAGACAGTGGTTTTATGACTTTCTTGGTGTCTTTTTCTTTTTAACACTAGTTTTGTAAGAAACCGGTGTCTAATCATCTTGTCGTTTGATAAACAACACCGGTTTCCTAGAACCGGTGTCTATTGTAAAATAATTTCCCAAATAGGCGGTTTTGGCATCGGATTTGGCCGTGTCAATTTATACAAATTTATTTAGATTAGACACCAAATTTTTGACACCTATTATAGAACCGGTGTCTATAATATTTTAAAACCACATTTTTCGACACCTTATAGAACCCGTGTCTTTATTTTTAAACACTAGTGTTTAGGGTTTGAACACTGTTCTAAAACCAAATGTCTTTCGACGCTAATTAATTAGCTAGGTTTTTCTTGGAAAATGGAACAATAGTAAAATTAAAGTTGTCTTCTCAAAAATGATCTCTGGCCGTCGCCCTCACACCTCCCCCCTCTCCCCTTCGCCGCCGCGCCCGTCACCTCTCCTCCGTCGGCCAAACCTCGGCGTCTGTTTCTCTTCCGCCAACCTCAACCTCTTCTTGTCGCCGCTCGTCAACCTCTGCTCGTCGTTGTTAAAGGTCAACTCCTCCGACACCGATTCCATCTCGCGAATGATCTTCATCCGTCGGACGATCTTCCTCCGTCGGAAGGTTAACCTCTGCTCGTCGTTGTTAAAAGGTAAATCTCGCATCTCTTTAGAAATTATTACGAATGAAATTCTTAGGAATATTTTATATGGAGCAAATTATTTCGTATTTCCTAACACTAGTATTTCTGGTTTAAAGCATTTAACCCTAATTTTTTCCCTGCTGCGAATTTAACCTATTTTTCCCCTGCGAATTTCTTCATTCCACCTACCGATTATTAGGGTTTTCGTTCGTCTTCAATTGCTAGGAAGTCCCAAAAAAGACAAATAGAGGCACGAGAGAATAATGTCAAGATTCGAGCTCAAGTTAGTGGAGCAAAAAAAAGTACAAAACTTTATGAAAGCCTTAAAGATTTTTCAAGATTCACAAATGGGAAGGGAAAAAGAGAATCAAGAAATTGAAGACTTTATTTCTATATTATAAAATGTTCAATAATAGTTATTTTTCCCTATTTTCTGTAATTTTTTCTTTTTTAGATTATATGGTAAAATTGCCAAAATATCCCTAAATTTTTTTCAAAATTCAAGGGGGCCCAGTGACCCCCTTGGCCCCAACGTAGCTTCGTCCTTGTGTGCGTATATCGCAGGGGTTAAAGACTAATTTATTCATAAAGGGAGTACAAGGGGTACCACCATCACTTACAAATCAAAGGGAAAGTACTGCAATTTAGTAAAGGATCTATGCTAAGCAAGCTACAGGGTTTGAAACCCAATCTGAAAAGGAGAAACGGAAAGAAGGATCAAAACCTTTTACCCAGACCCTTGAGTTAATCTCGATTTTTTCGATAATATATTCTGGATTTACTTCCGACAATTGATCGATCATATCAAGATTTGTCGTGTCCCCAAAATTTTACACCTGTTTGTCGTCATAAGTTTAACTATATTTCATTACATTCACTGTAAGGAAAAATTAATAATATTGAAGATAAAGAGAGAATACGGCATATTATTGATAATGTGTAAATGAGAGGAGGATACATGTATTTATAGAGGTGCTCGTGAGAGTTAGTTAGAAACTAACTATTGTAAACTAACTACTAATTGTAATAGTAAACTAGTAGACAGTAGGCTAACTAAGGCCTTTTTAACAGAATATCACTTTTTTTTTCCTTGTTACACAAATGAACCGAAACAAAAAAGACTTAAAAATATAATCAAAAACGGCTCGGACATGTCCGACTTTAAATAAAGTCGAATTTCTGGGCGACATTTTCTGCTTATTTGCAGAAGTGTGCGTAATTAATTTTTATTTAAATTTTAATTATAATAAAGTCGGCCAAATAGTGGCGACTTTTACAACAAAAAAATGAAATTTAACAACTGTTACATATTTTTTTATTGTTTTGACTAATCCAATTAATTATGTTATAATTAGCTGTTTAGATAATGATGATATTATATTTATAGCAACATAATTATAACGCAAAAACTGTTACATACTTGTATGACATTGTTATTTATTTTTAAAGAACCTTTCATTCTTTATTTACTCATTTTAATTCTACACTCATTTCAATAATAATATTAGGCAAAAACTTGCGTGAGACGATCTCACGGTTTAGATCCGTGAGACGGAGCCCTTACACAAAGTTTTAAAGGTTTTTTTTTTCAGATTTTATTTTTTTTTAGGGTTTATATTTGTTTTTCTAGGGTTTATTTTGTTTCTTGGGTTTATTTTTAATTGATTTGGGTTTTTAGGATTTTTAGTTTTTTAGGGTTTATTTTTTATTTTTGGGTTTATTTTGTTTTTTTCGGGTTTATTCTTCATGGTTCATGTTTTTAGGGTTTATTTTTGTTTCTTCATGGTTCATGTTCTCAAGACGGAGCCGCTTAGGAGGTCCGTCTCACGGATTTAGATACGTGAGGCCATCTCACAAAGACTTGCTCATAATATTATATTTTTTTACGATTTAACTTCAATAGAGGTTATTGCCAACTCTATTTTGACAGCTATACCTCCAGCCTCTACGCCAAATTTCGATAGATATTACTACAAAATTAGAAACATGTTAATTTAATATATTTAATTTATTCTATTAACTAACACATAATATAATTTTTATTTAAATTTAGTTGAAATGATCAATACATAGATACAAAAATTCTATAATTTAAGTTCCATTTAATATCATTCTATACAACAAAATTGACATAAAAAACTAAAGAAAAGAAATTCAGAATAGAAGCAAAGAAGACATGATTATGAAGTGTGCAAATAAACATAAATTTGCAAACTAAAAGTCGGCCACTATAATAAACATAAATTTGCAAACTAATTCGCCAAAGTCGGTCACACAGTGGCCGACTTTATTATAATTTAAATATTAAAAAAGAAACTGCACACTTCTGCAAATAAACAGGAAACGGCGGTTTCAAAGCCGATTTTGTTTAAAGTCGGACATTTGCGGGCCGTTTTTGATTAAATTTTTATGTCTTTCTTTTTCGGTTCATTTGTGTAATAAAAAAAAAAAGTTATATTCTCATTAAAAGGCCGGCTAACTAATCGGCTAACAGACTAACGGACTTCATGCGCTAATGTATTAGCAATTATTATTAATCCCCACGAATGCAAATTAATACCTCTAGGCGACTCGGCCTTTTCCCCGTGGAAAGTATTAGCAATCCATCGGAAAAGTATTATAATCCGTGAAAAAGTATTAGTAACCCCTTGAACAATTTTTAGTAATCCTCATGAAGAGTATTGATTTTTTCCCGCAAAATTATTAGTATTCTCCCTAAAACGTATTAAGTCTTATTGAAAAATATTAAGTTTTTCGATTAAAATTATTTTGTATTTCTCTTATAAAGTATTTATAGTCCTCCCAAAAAATATTAGTGGCCCTCCCAAAAAGTATTAGCGGCGGATGTGGTTGTTGTGATCTTTAGTGGTTATGCGGGTCAATAGGCGGATTGATCGGCGGTATTTGGATTAGATCCGTTAGAAGATCCGACCAAAGACTAACCCTTATTTCTTCTTTGCTTCTCCATGCGGGGGCGCTCCTTCTATTAGTCGAAGGAGTCGGCCCGACTCGGGCCCTGGAAAAACTATAAAATTTAGGGGCTCAAATTTTTGTATACCCTTTTATATATATGACATATACAAAAAAAAAAAAAAAGAAACTGAACAAAGAGATAAGTGTAGTATAATGGTTATTGTTTATTATGTCAAAACCTAAAAATTTCGAGCACCTTGTTACTGGAAGCACCTAGTAGAATAATTTTTTAATATTTTGTAGTTTAAGGGCCCAATATTCCTTTGGGCCTTATAACTTATTAATTGCTAACAAAACAATCACATTAAGTATTTTTGTTTCATGTTGTCATGGGCTCATATTCCCTTGGGCCTTATAAGCTTGTTAATTGCTAATAAAACAATCAACATTTAGTATTCTTGTTTTATGTTGACTTTAAATTTGTATGATAAGAGGGCCCAATTTTAAAATTCTACTCGTGGCCAAAAAAATGTGTCGGATAGGCCCTGTCTCCATGTATGACATTGTCGAATTTTTCAACATTGTTATTGTTAGGAAATTTATTTGATAGATTTTGATGATACCATGTAAAACTTAAACTAGGAATTTGGCAACCCATTTTCCTTGTAATCTGTATTGTAATAGATAGGACTGAAAAAGCTGAGTCAAGTCAGCTATGTCAAAAAATACAAGAAGTCAACTGCAGAATGTATGAAGACTCTATTGCGTGTCAGCTGAGTAAAGCCATGAAGGAAGACAAGAACATGGTGAAGAAGAGTCAATGAGGAACAAGCTCAAGTATCAGTCAAGTCAACTCAAGAAGCCAAGTCTACCAGTTGAAGTGACAGTTGAGTCAATCTAATGATTGGAGCAGACTCAAGTCATCTGGGTAAAGGTAGCAGTCTAGTCAAGACAACTGACTTAGATCCGTTGATTAAAGTCAAGAATATTACTCAATATAGTAATATGTCAAAGTGCCAGTCTAAAGTATTTGTCCCAAAATTATGCAAAGGAATGAACCAATGGGAAACACTTTGCACCTAGTGTTGAAATGACTTGCAAACGCTAAAATGCCATTAATACGAGGAAATGTCAACATCACCAGGCTGCAAACCAAGACAAGACAAGCCAACGAACACAAAGTGACATTTGAAATTAGCCTATCTCTTCAACGGGTAAATTTCAAATGTACACTATAAAAGGCTGAGGAAGCTATTGAGAAAAGGTAACCTTGCACACCGAGCCACGAGCGAGCAAACAATATTCAAGAAATTAACCTGCAATACTCTCAAAGCTTATCAAGATATTCCTCAAGCTTAAAACTCGAAGGAACTCGATCCAACACAAGCTGTGAAGGAAAGACAACTTCAAATCTGTTGAAGAGAAAACTTTTGAAGAAACAAAAGGAGTCTACTTTCCAAGTTGGGATTGTAGAAAGGTTCAAGGTCGAACCATTATCAAGTTTATTGGAGGGCTTCGTGATCAAATCCAAGAACTTGAGAAGTGGGCTGAAGTAGCAAGACAACGTGCTGGCTGTGAAGAAGTTGAGTCGTAAGAGAAGCCCGTGTATGATGATAAAGGCCGTCTCAGGATCCTTCACCGCTTTGTAAACCGATCTATTACATAGTGGATTCCTACGGGAGTTGGAGAAGAGATGATTAGAAGAATTACCCCTCTTCGAACTTCTATAAAATATTTGTGTCATTTACTTTCAAAGACAATTACTTTCTTGCATATTTCTTTTATATCTGCTTTGTTAGTATTGTAAGTCAGCGATTCACGATAATCTAGAGGGGGTGAATAGATTATCTCCATCTTTTCGATTAAACCCTCTTTTCCGAAACAAATAAGCCAAGACAATAATAAAGGTGCGAGAAGTAAAAACAACACGCGTCGATTTATAGAGGTTCAACCCACCTAGGGCCTAATCCTCTACCACCCCAGGATGGATTTCAAAAGAAAAAATAATTTATTAATTACCAAAATTAATACAACACCTTACAACATCACCTCAAGAGCACCACACTCTTCTACAACATCACCTTTGAGATTACCACAATCTCTCTTGAAGATTACCACAATCTCCAACGGCACCTTGTGAAGATTACCACAATCTTCAACCTTGAAGAACACCAAATTTTTCAACACCTCAAGAGCACCACACTCTTGAATAAGAGATCACCACAATCTTCTTTGCACCTATCACCTAGATCATCCAGTGTATTTTTACCACAAGAACACTCACAAGGATATCTTGTGTTGAATGGTAACCCAAATTCAAGATTACAACTCGATAATTAATAATACAATTTGAGTACAAGTGTAATCAAGAAATGAAAGCCTATACCTCAAGAGAATGTGCAAGTGAAAGTGCTTAGGCTATCAACAAGATTTATGACAAAGAGTATGCTTGTGTGCTTTTGCTTGTATGTTGTGTTATATTTTGTTGCTTGAATGAAGCCTTTATTTATAGGAGAGGTCTTAGCTTGATTTCCGGACATAGGCTCCTCCTCATTGAGGGAGTGATTTTCTGCAAAAGAAACCATTTAAAATCAAGATTATAGGTGTTAGAAATCAATCCCACAAATTAGGGAAAAGATGTATGAAAATGCAACGGATAGTTTCTTTGATACAAAGGGGTGTGACCGGTCGCGCGAGAGATAAGTTTGAAATGAGTTCTCTGCGAAGTTTACACGGGGGGACCTGGTCGACGAATCCGACCAGGTCGACCCTATGTTGAACTGTCGGGGTGTTAAGATATTGAAACAGAGAGTTACATAATTGAAACCAATGTTCGAGGCACCGGTCGACCTCGCCCATCACCTCGACCTCCTCCTTTTCACTTCCGTCCCATTTTCTGTTTCAAAACTCAACTCAGTGCGGGTTGCCCTATAGGGCGACCATCGAGCTTGAAACATAAGTGTTGTCAATTTTTATCGAAAATAAACTTCAAAAATACTCCCAAAAATAGTAAAAATATTTTAAATCGATCGGAAGTATTTGGACAACATTTAGGGATATTGTTTTGGTATAAAAACTCATTTGAACAAAATCATGATAAAAACATTTATCTAACAAACTCCCATTTTGATGATTACAAACCAAAACAATTTTCAAGAGGGCGATTTTGAATACAAAATAATTTTCCGGTTTATGAGTAAACTATCCATTTAAAAATATTTTACAAAAGCTCCCCCTATCAACAAGCACATCAATAAGAAATATTGCATAAGCTAGAAGCACAACCTTTTACAAGATAAACATAAACAACATGAGCTTAGAAGCTCCCCTGTCAAAAATACTCATAATCCGTGCAAATAAGTCCATAATACAAGCCATGTACTAAGTATACTACCACACTTTTGGCTTTAAGAAGCCATAGCTTATAGCTTTTATTGCGAGCTTTTATTAGCTCCTTTGAGCTAACGAGCCAATTTCTGTTTCTCCCCTTTGGAATCATCAAAAGAATGTTAGCACGATAAAAACATCATATATCTATATTAAAGTGTGCAATTTAACCAATTTATCTAGCTATTTGAACGTTGAAGCTTATAAACCAAATAGGAGGGAAAAGTTGATCATATGACTTGCGAAGCTTATGAAAACTCATTCGATTTGCAAGAACATGATCTCTATAAATATATAAGACATTTGAAATCGAGAGACTCATGTAGGTGATGAATTTTTTTCATTGAAACGTTTTATCGAGCACTTGACGGGCGTCAAAAATTGAAGAGGATATATATTGCCCTTGTAAATGTAATCAAGCCAAGTTTTCATCACCAAAAGCAATTTTACAAATATAATCCAACAACAATCATCATTCACAACACAATTATATAAGAATTCCATCAATATATCAAGTGAAAGTATTTTCTCAAGGGTTCAACCCAATTGATATAAAAGGAGTAGAATTCTTACCATTTAATCGGTGAAGATGAGTAATAATGATGATATACGAGCAATATAATCCCCAAAATATGTAATATATACAACAAAACTCATTTGAAGTGAATTGAGCGTGAAATTTGCAAAGGGGACGAAAAGTAGAAGAACAACGCCAAAATGGCTAAGTGGGAAACATAATGAATTTTAACCAAAATAAGGCACATGGCGACCGGTTGGGGGTGTGGGTGACCTGGTCGAGGTATAGGGTGACCGGTCGGCCTCACCCCAACACGCACGGATCAATCTGCTTTACAAAAATCCAAAATTTGATCCAAAAATCCGATTTTTCGCCCCAAGTTTTGAAAACGTGCAAAATGCAAACGTAGACCTCATTCAATATACATTATGTCATAATTAAGCTCGAAATGAGGTAAAAGACTTCGGCGGTAAATAAACGGATGTCCGAGTTATCTTTGAGACGGAAAACACATCTCAAATTTTCGTTTTTAAAAGCAATCCCTTAAAAAAAAATGTCGAATCTCAATATGTTTAGTTCAATTATGACGAACCATATTTTGAGAAATTGTAATCACCGGACTTGTTATCCCGAAAAATATGAACGTTTTAAAATTTTGGATATACAAGCCATAAGAAGAAGTGCCTTTCAAATATTTGAAAATTTCTTTTAACGACACTTTAATGAGATTCGTTGGGATAGTTTTGAAGTCGAGCATATAGACATAAGGCATAGAAGATGTCGAGTCTAAAGAGTAATAAACAAAGATAAACATACCTCGATTTTGTTTGTCACCCGATATGCCTTCCTCAACCTTTGTCAATCTTTACATTGGTAGCCATAGAGATTGAGATGATTCTTCCTTCTTCAATGCCTAACTTCTTCAAAGGTTTTATTGTATACTTTGAATGTGAAAAATAACCACCTTCTTGGCATTGTTTAACTTGAGTCCAAGGGAGAAATTAAGCTCCCCCATCATGCTCATCTCAAATTCACCTAACATCAACTTAGAAAACATCTTGCACAAAAATTCATTAGTGGCACCAAATCAACTCAAATATGTACTAATAAGCAATCTTGCCCTTTTTCAAAACACAAAGAGAGTAGTATCAACTTTACCTCTTATAAAATCATTTTGCAACGAAATATCTAAGTTTATCAAACAAAACACGGGATGGTTGTATCAAATGTACAAGGCCTTTTACAAAAATCATTTGGCTAGAAAAATTTTCAAACCCCAGGTTGTTATTTTTACATAGACTTCTACTAGAATAAAACCATTTAGAAAATTGGATTTAACATCCATTTGGTAAAGCTTGAAATTTTCTTAAAAACAAGAATGCAAGTAAAATGCGAATAGTTTCAAAAATATGCTACGGTGCAAGTGTTTCATCAAAATCAATACCTTCTTCTCGACATTACCTTTGAGCTACTAACCTCCCTTGGTCATCAAACTTGTTCCAAAATATTAAAAAAAAAAGACCTGCAAAATCTCAACAAGACATCTTGCACAAAAGCATAGTAATCGAATAATAGAGACACAGTAGCAAGTAACACATACTATGATTTCAAACAAATCATCAATAGTTTCATAAAACATGTAAGTTCAACTAAGCTTATAGGAGGCTATATAAGGTCTTTTTTTTTTTTTTTTCGAAATATGAAAATCCAAGAGCATATAGTTAAGACCTTATTTAAAAGAAGCATTTGAACAATAGTTTTGACAAGAATGAATATGAGCAATCAAATGTATAATTTTGAGGTAAGGTGAAAATCAAATATTTTTATCAAAAACAAATTATAATCCATTACAAAACTCGGATAAAACAAGCTTTATCGAATAGTGCCTAAAAATCAAAAAATCCTCTTAATGGCACTTGTATGAGATACTTTGAAAAAACTTGAAAAGCAAGCACATAGGCATATGGCAAAAATATATCGAGTCTATAAGATGAATACCAATGATGAGCGTACCTCGATAGTTTAAGCATCTCTTGAAGAAGATGAAGAAATATATATCCTACACATATCTTAAACAATTCTAGCACAAAACAAATATGATACAAGTGTAGGCTAAAAGCAATAAGATATATCACAAGTATGCTTATGCCAAAAAAAACTATAGATAATAAAACATTTTAGCCTTAGTAAATGCACAAGATTTTATTAAAACATCATGCAAGGTCTCCTTTTCAAAAGATTTTAAAAACACAAATATGTAGAATACCTCTTTAAAAATATTTTGAAAAATCATTTAGACAATTAAGGCACAAATAAAAACATGCATAATAACAAAATAAAATGCATATTTAAATAGGGAGATACGATTTACCAATTGTTCGCCTTTATTTTTAGTTCACCGCAAGTGTACAGTGTGTTACATAAATATTTTTATCATGATTTTGATGATTTTGTTCGATTTTGTTCAAATGAGTTTTAAAACCAAAACAATGTCCCTAAATGTTGTCTAAATACTTCCGATCGACTTAAAATGTTTTTACTATTTTTCGAGTATTTTTGGAGTTTATTTTCGATAAAAATTGGACAACACATTTGTTTCAAACACTCGACCGCCGCCTATAGGGCAACCCGTACTGAGTTGAGTTTTGAAAAGAAAATGGGACGTAGAAAAAAAAGGAGGGAGGGCGATCGGTCGACCCCGGGCGGCCGGTACTGAAGTGCCCTCTTGAAGCCTGTCTTCTTTGTTTCGTTTTTAAAGCACCCCAACCGGTCACGATCAAGGGCGACCGGTTGCACCCTCCGACAAATGGTCCCCCTGTGTAAAAATCACAGAAATTCAATTTCAAACCTATCTCTGCGCGACCGGTCGCACCCTTTGTTTATCAGCAAACTATCATTACATTTTCGAACAGACTTTTCCCTATTTTGTGGGATTGATTTCTAACACTCTATTGATGATTTTAAATGGTTTCTTTTGCAGCAAATCACTCCCCGAAGGAGGAGCCTATGTCTGGAAATCAAAGCCAAGACCTCTCCTATAAATAGAGGCTTCATTCAAGCAACAAGATACAACATTCTACACAAGCAAAGAAAGCAATCAAACAAACACTTTCATATATCTTGTTGTATTAGCCTAAAGCACTTTCACTTGCACTTATTTGAGGTCTAGGCTTTCAATTCTTGATTACACTTGTACTCATATTGTATCAATCATTATTGAGTTGTAATCTTGATCTTTGGTCATCATTCAACACAAGACATCCTTGTGAGTATTCTTGTAGTAAGAATACACTTGGGTGATCTAGGTGATAGGTGTTTGAAGGTTGTGGTAATCTTCAAAGTGTTGTAAGAGGGTTGTGGTAATCCTCAAGGTGTTGTATTAATTTTTGGTAAATTAATAAAATCCTTTTTCTTTTTTTTGAAATCCATCCCTGATATCTTGGGGTGGTAGTAGATTAGGCCCTAGGTGGGTTGAACTACTATAAATCGACATGTGCTATTTACTTTCCGCTCTTATCATTTCGTATTTGCTTAAGTTTTTCGAAAAAGAGGGTAAAATCTGAAAAACCGAGATAATCTATTCACCCCCTCTAGATTATTGTAGCCACTTGGACTAACAAGTGGTATCGAGCCAAACTCTTTGGCTAGCTCGTTCGAGTAAAGAGGAAAGATCTATGGCTACGAATGAAGCTATCTCACCACCGGTGCCTCAACCAACAAGCCACCACTATTCGACGCCAACAACTACGCATTTTGGAAAGACCGTATGAAGTGCTTCCTACAAGGGTGTGGGTTCGACATTTAGAATGTGGTTGTTGAAGGAGTTGATCAACCAACCAAGAAATTGGAGGATGGCATCCCGGCTCCAAAACCGTTCAAGGAGTTCGATGAAAACGACAAGAAAACTTTTTCTCTAAACAAGAAGGCACTTAAATATTTTGCATTGTTCTCTTACCGCCACCGAGTACAATCGTATAAGAGGCATAAGGTCGGCACATGAGGTTTGAGAAAAATTGGAGACAATTTATGAAGGGACTAAGAAGGTCAAGCAAGCAAGAAAGACCATGCTTGTTAAAGATTTCAAAAACTTTAACATGTATGATGGTGAAAACATCTCTATGATGGTGGAAAGACTTGACAACATTGTCAATCCACTTGTGGCCCTTGGTAAAGTCATCTCCAAGAAGATAAGGTGACTAAGGTACTAAATGCTCTTCCCGGTTTATGGTCCGAAAAAGTGACGGCAATCACGGAGGCACAAAATCTTGAGACACTCAAGTTACGAGCTCATTGAAATCTCCTCATCTATGAAGTCTATCTCAAGGAGAGGAAAAACTCCAAACCATCCACAAATCAATCGGGTATACAAATTATTCCTAAAGGTCTTGCTTCTTCTTCTAAAATACATACTATGATAATGATGATGATGATGAGGAGACGGCCGCACTTGTTCGAAAATTTGCAAAATTTGTAAACAAAAATAAAGCAAGAAAGCCAAGAGATAGTGCTTGCTTTAAATGCGGAAAAAACCCGGCACTTCATTGCCGATTGCCCAAAGCTCGATGAAGAGGAACAAAAGAAAAAGAAGCCTTTCACGAAAAAGAAGGCTCTAAATGCATAGGTCAAAACATGGGATGAACTACTCAAACAACCGATGAGGAAGGAGAGACCGAACATGGTCTTATGGCCATAAACGGTGAAAATAATGAGGTAATAGGGGCTATAACAACAATGGAAGATTCAAAATGGCTCGTGGACGGGGTGTTCGCGCCATATGACCGGAAGGAGAGAACTTTTTACCAACATCAAGCTCCAAGAAGAGGTATGGTCATGTTCGGAATGGCAAAGGAAGA
This sequence comes from Rehmannia glutinosa, assembly GCA_016081115.2. Taxonomy (NCBI): domain Eukaryota; kingdom Viridiplantae; phylum Streptophyta; class Magnoliopsida; order Lamiales; family Orobanchaceae; genus Rehmannia; species Rehmannia glutinosa. Next base: position 197,570 of record JABTTQ020001031.1, on the reverse strand, counting down.
ATTCTTGGAAATGGAGAAATTGGTAACTCTTCTTTTACTCTTAGTAATGTTCTTTTGGTAGAAGGGCATAAGTTTAATTTGATAAGTGTTAGCCAACTTTGTGATTCAAATTATGATGTTTCCTTCAATAAAGAAAAATGCCTTATACTTAAAAATGGTGAAATTATTTGTGAAGCTAATAGAAAAGGCAATCTTTACAAAATTTGTACAAGTAATTTGGTTAGTCAAAATGTTTCTTGTTTAGTCGCCAATAGTGATTTAACTAGTCTATGTCATAGGCGACTGGACATGTTGGATATAAAAGTTTGAAAATATTTACAAAAATCAACATGTAAAAGGACTACCCAAATTGAATTTTGAAAATCTTGGCTTATGTGACACTTGTCAAAAGAACAAATTAGTTAAGAGTAGTTTTAAGCCCAAAAATGAAATTTCCACAACCAAACCCCTACAATTGCTTCACCTTGATTTGTATGGGGATATTGGTACTGGCTAGTCTAAATGGAAAACATTACACTTTCGTTATTGTTGATGACTTTTCTAGATATACTTGGGCTCTTTTTCTTACCAATAAAAGCGATGCCGTTAATGAGTTTGTTAAGTTGTGTAGACTTATTGAGAATGAAAAAGAAAATACTATTAAGTCTATTCAAGTGATCGAGGTGGAGAATTTGATGGTGAATTCCGAGTCTTTTGTGAAACCAAAGGATATGCTCATAATTTTTCGGCTCCAAGGACACCTCAACAAAATTGAGTAGCCGAAAGGAAAAATCGAACACTCCAAGAGATGAGTCGGTCCATGCTCAATGAATTTTCACTTCCAAAATATTTTTGGGTCGGCCGTAAAGTATCGCTTGCTATGTCATTAATCGAGTTTATGTTCATCCTAAAATGAATAAAACTCCATATGAGCTTTGGAAAGGTAGAACTCCAAATATTAGTTATTTCAAGATATTTGGTTGTAAGTGCTTTATTTTGAATACCAAGGATCAATTAGACAAACTTGATCCTAAGGCCGATGAAGGGATATTTATGGGATATTCAACAAAGAGCAAAGCATATCGAGTTTACAATAAAACTAGTGGAGTTGTTGAAGAATCCATCCATGTCAAATTCAATGAAGCTTCGGTGTTGAAAGAATACCCAATGATGAAAGTGATGAAGAGGACATTATTGAACCCATTGTTCAACTTGATGCTCAAAATGTTCAAACTTCTACATCAAATGATCAACCGTCTACCTCAAATGTTCCTCAAGAAGACAAAAGTGATACTTCGAGATCTTATTATTGGTGATCCCCTTGATAAAGTGATGACCAAGAAAATTTGCGGAGAAAGCTCTTATATCTCAAAAAGAGCCTAAGAATGCTAAGGAGGCTATTGAAGATGAGGATTGGTTCTTGGAAATGCAAGAGAGTTGAATCAATTTGAAAGAAATGATGTTTGGGAATTGGTACCTTGTCCTCCATCTCAAACAATTATTGGCACAAAATGGGTATTCCTGGAACAAAACTCGATGATCAAGGCAACATTGTTCGAAACAAGGCAAGGTTAGTAGCTCAAGGGTATTGTCAAGAAGAAGGTATTGACTATGATGAAACTTTTGCACCCGTAGCATGTTTAGAAGCTATTCGTATTTTACTTGCCTATTCTTGTTTTAAAAATTTCAAACTTTACCAAATGGATGTTAAATCCGCTTTCTTAAATGGTATTATTCAAGAAGAAGTCTATGTAAAACAACCTCCGGGTTTGAAAATTTTTCTAGGTCTAATGATGTTTATAAACTTAAAACGGCCTTGTATGGTTTAAAGCAAGCACCCCGTGCATGGTATGATAGACTTAGCTCTTTTCTTTTGCAAAATGGTTTTATAAGGGGTAAAGTTGATACAACTCTCTTTGTTTTTGAAAAAGGGCAAGATTGCTTACTTGTGCAAATTTATGTTGATGATATTATCTTTGGTGCTACTAATGATTCTTTGTGCAAGAAATTTTCTAAGTTGATGCAAGGTGAATTTGAGATGAGTATGATGGAGGAGCTTAACTTCTTTCTTGGACTCCAAATTAAGCAATGCCAAGAAGGTATTTACATTTCACAATCAAAGTATACAAAAGAACTTTTGAAAAAGTTCGGCATTGAAGAAGGAAGAACCGTCTCTACTCCCATGGCAACAAATGTCAAAATTGACAAAAATGAAAAAGGCAAGTCCGTGGATGAATCAAAGTATCGAGTATGATTGGTAGTTTACTTTATTTAACCGCTAGTAAGACCGGACATTCTTCATGTCGTATGCCTATGTGCTCGTTTTCAAAGCAATCCCAAAGAATCTCATATGAGTGCCGTTAAAAGAATTTTTAGATATTTAAAAGGCACTATTCAATATGGTTTATTCTATCCAAAGAATGAAAATTTTTCTCTAAAAGGTTATAATGATTCGGATTATGTGGGAAATATTGATGATCGTAAAAGTACTTCCGGATCATGTCAATTTTTAGGCGATTGCCTAGTTTCTTGGTTTTCAAAGAAAAAAGCAAACTGTGTTTCTCTTTCAACGGCGGCCGAATATATTTCCGCCGCTTTTGTTGTACTCAACTTCTTTGGATGAAACAAACCTTAGCGGATTACAAATGCTCTTTTGAAAATGTACCTATCTTATGTGACAATATATCCGCTATAAATATTGCTCAAAACCCGGTTCATCATAACCGTACTAAACATATTGAGATTCGACATCATTTTCTAAGGGATTGTGTTTCCAAACGAAAAATTGAGATATCTTTTGTACCATCTCAAGATCAATTAGCGGACATTTTTACAAAACCGCTATCTTCCGAGACTTTTGCGTTGATTCGAGCTCGGTTAGGCATAATGCATATTGAATGAGGTTTATGTTTGCATTTTGCACGTTTTAAAACTTAGGGCGAAAAATCAGATTTTTGGTTGAAAATTCGGATTTTGAAAAACTTGACAAAACAAATGGTCTGAAGAGGTTGAGGGCAACCGTCGCCCTCAACGTCGACAGTCGCCCTCAAGCACGACCGGTCGCCCTAAAGCCAAATTTTGGATTAAAACCGTTCTGTCTTCAAAGATTCGTTATTTGAACTTCTTTTTGCCATTTTTCGTTCCCTTTGCCAAATTCACAAAAATTTCACTCAAAACTTGTTTTCATGCATTTAATTCACAACTTGGACCTTATATAGCATGTTTATCATCATCATAGCTCATCTTTTCCGATCTTATGGTAAGAATTTTCCTTCCTTTGCTCAATTGGGTTGAACCCTCGAGTTTATTTCTCTCTTGTATATTTCTTGATATATTTTGCATATGATCTTGATGAGCTTAGTTATTATGTTGTATTGTATGATGTTTGATGTGAATTGGTGATGAAATTTTTGGCTTGAATCATTTACAAGGGCTATATACAACCTCTTTTAATTTTCACGCCCACAAGGTGTTCGATGAAATGTCACAATGAATATTTCAACTTCTACATGATTCTCTTGCTTCCAAAAGTCTTAAATACTTATTGCAATCATGTTTTGGCAAATAAAACAAGCGTATGAACTCTTCATGATACATTTCTCCCATTTTCCTTGATTTTAAGCCTAAATTGCTCGGTGGTTGATAAACCGTCTCTTTAGCGCACTTTGATGTAATTGTATGATGTTTTTATTATCCTAACATTCTTTTTGATGATTCCAAAGGGGAGAACCAGGAAATTGGCTCGTTAGCTTAAAAAGCTAATAAAAGCTAGTAATAAAAGCTATAAGTTATGGCTTCCTAAAGCCAAGTATACCTAGTCCATGGCTTGTATTATGGACTCACTTGCTAAAGATTATAAGTATTGTGACAGGGTAAAAGCTCGTAATAAAAGCTATAAGTTATGGCTTCCTAAAGCCAAGTATACCTAGTCCATGGCTTGTATTATGGACTCAATTGCTAAAGATTATAAGTATTGTGACGGGGAGCTTCTTAGCTTATGATGTTTATATGCATCTTATATAAGCTTGTTATAGCTTGTCTTCTAGCTTATGCAAATCTCTTGTTTATTTGCTCATAGATAGGGGAGCTTTGTATGGAATGTTTTTAACGGATAGTTCACTTGTAAAACCGAAAAACCGATTTGTTTTTTAAAATCGTCCTCAAGAAAATTGTTTTGGTTTGTAATCATCAAAAAGGGAGTTTGTTAGATAAATGTTTTTATCATGATTTTGATGATTTTGTTCGATTTTGTTCAAATGAGTTTTTAAACCAAAACAATGTCCCTAAATGTTGTCTAAATACTCCCGATCGACTTAAAATGTTTTTACTATTTGTTGGAGTATTTTTGGAGTTTATTTTCGATAAAAATTGGACAACACATTTGTTTTAGGCTCGACCTTTGGCCGCCTATAGGGCAACCCGCACTGAGTTGAGTTTTGAAACAAAAAATAGGGCGTAGAAAAAAAAAAGAGGAGGGGCGGCCGGTCGACCAGGTGGTCGACCGGACGACCGGTGCACTGGAAGTGCCCTCTTGAAGCCTGTCTTCTCTGTTTCGTTTTTAAAGCACCCCAACCAATCACAAATAAGACGGCCGCACCCCCTCCGACCGGTCCCCCCTGTGTAAAAATCACGAAAATTCAATTTCAAACTTATCTCTGTGACGGCCGCCACCCCCTGTTTATCGAAAACTATCCGTTGCATTTTTCGGACATCTTTTCCCTATTTTGTAGGATTGATATCTAACAGCTCTATTGATGATTTTAAATGGTTTCTTTTGCAGAAATCACTCCCCAAGGAGGAGCCTATGTCCGAAATCAAAGCCAAGACCTCTCCTATAAATAGAGGCTTCATTCAAGCAACAAGATACAACACTCTACACAAGCAAAGAGCAATCAAGCAAACACTTTCATATATCTTGTTGTATTAGCCTAAGCACTTTCACTTGCACTTATTTGAGGTCTAGGCTTTCAATTCTTGATTACACTTGTACTCATATTGTATCAATCATTATTGAGTTGTAATCTTGATCTTTGGTCATCATTCAACACAAGACATCCTTGTGAGTATTCTTGTGGTAAGAATACACTTGGGTGATCTAGGTGATAGGTGTTTGAAGGTTGTGGTAATCTTCAAAGGTGTTGTAAGAGAGGTTGTGGTAATCCTCAAGGTGGTGTAAGAGGGTTGTGGTAATCCTCAAGGTGTTGTATTAATTTTTGGTAAATTAATAAAATCCTTTTTCTTTTTGAAATCCATCCCTGGATATCTTGGGGTGGTAGTAGATTAGGCCCTAGGTAGGTTGAACTACTATAAATCGACGTGTGCTATTTACTTTTCGCTCTTAGTATTTCGTCTTTGCTTAAGTTTTTCGGAAAAGAGGGCAAAATCGAAAACCGAGATAATCTATTCACCCCTCTAGATTATCGTAGCCACTTGGACTAACACGTTGAACGTTATAGAAAAGGGTAGCAAGGTAGTATCCACGAGACTAATAAATTTATGCGCTAAGTATTGAACTAAGATAGCCTTATTTTTATTTAGATGATCGTAATTTGATGATTGTTGTTGTGAGATTAAGACAATTTAGACTACTAAAAACACAAGATTAAGATAATATAAATGATAGAAGTATCAAGATGATGAAATGGATTCCCGAGTTAAGGTTTCGATTAATATCCCTCTTGTTGTCCGATTTAATCAAAGCCAAGTTATTATCAATATTCCTATAAGACGATCACAAAGATATTTTATCCTCCCTTTCGAGATGCATATAAAACGTAGATTGAAATACTTATGCTAGTATCTCTACTCAACATGAAGTATTCAACTCCCAAAAGTTCAAAAGATCAAATATCCTCACAAATATTTACAAACCTCTCGATTTATGCAAATATTTGTGTCGAGTACTCAAGATCTAATATCGAAACTCATCTCTCGAATTATAAATCAATATATCAAACAAGTTAAATCATTGACCAAGTGATAAAACAAGAATAAGCTCAAAGTACTCAAATAGGCTTTAAGACAATGACTTCAACTAAGATTAAAACATCAAACAAGAGTTCATTAATCTACTTCCAAAACCCGGAAATCTCAAGAGTTTAGCTACACATGATTTCTAAACAACTCATAGACAAATTGTTCATAGCCATGACAACTAAAAATGAAAGATGAAAACTACAAGAGAAGCAAGAAAAACTTAGGAAAGTCGACAATCTCTCGATATATCTCCGTTCCTCAAGCTCCGATGCAACCCGATTGTCTCCTTGATGTCTTCTTCCAAGAATAGACCTTTGTCTTGTGTGGTAGATCCCAAAATGTCAGAATATCCCCTGGTGTGCGCCCCAAAAAGTGCTTATATACCTCCTCAAAAGTCTAGGGCATTTCTTTGTCATAATACTACAAGAGCAGGGACGCATGGGGGTGCGTGGACGCCGCACGTTACCCGTGCATCATTCCGCAGCAAGTTCTCGCTTTTCACCTACCCGGTGCACGGGTCGTGCGTGGTGGGGCGACGGGTTACCCGTGCACATTGCCGTAGAGACTTCCAATTCTTCATGGCGCACGGGTGGTGCGTGTACGCACGGTGGTGCTCAGGGCGTGCGCCTACCCGTGCGTCTTCTATTTTGCCTCATTTGTGGTATTTCTTCTCCGCAATGCTCGTATTTGTCTCCAAATTACATCAAATATCGTTAAATTCCTACAAAACGAGCAAAGCATAATATCTTTCCCACAAAGAGCGAATATGAACCATTACATATGAGTTTATGCACGTTTAATCGCCATTTTAGCCATAAATACGCCCCAAAATACATGCAAAACTCACACCTATCACCAATTACGTCATTTCCATGGGTTGTGTCTTTCCCATTGTTGATGATATATTCCTCTTTGAAAGTCATCTTGCTGATGATAGCTTCTCCAGTGATTGTGTCCTTCCCTTTGTTGATAATATTTCCTTCTTGGAAATTCATTTTGGTGACGTCTTCTCCTTTGATCAAATGAAGTGGGCATTTGATGTCTTCTTGGCGGTATGAATTTTCCTTGATTCCGCTGGATACCTAATATTAAATTGTTTCGTGGTACCCTCAAGTGTTTGGGTCCTTTGGGATTAGCTTTGAGACTTTTAGGTCTCCAATAATAATTAGAGTTATTTCTAGCCCGACAAGTATTAACCGTGTGACCCTTTGTACCACAATAAAAACACGTAATAATTCTAGAAGCATAATGACCAACATGCATAGAGACTTGATTTTTTTATATGATTGACAACATTAGGCTTATGATCAAGTCCTTTATCACAATTATGAACATTAACAATATTGGTCATTTTATTGGTACTCAAGTTGGATTTTAATAAATCCTTTTTCATGCAATTAATATCCTCAACAAGAGTACTATTTTCTTTTTCAAGGTTTCTAACCTTATCAAGAGTGGTGGTGTGAGCACATGATAGTGATTCATAGGAAGTGAATAAATTATCATTCTCATTTTTCAAAACATTGAATTTCTTTTTCAAATTTTTATATTTAACAAGCAAACTTTGAATTCATTTTGAAATTCATCATAATCATTAAGCAAATAACTATAATCATTTTGTAATTCATTATCATAAGAAGTAGAAGGTTTAGAACTTACCTCATTTTCTTCGAAGTCCATAAGACAACGTTCGTTTTCATCGTCGTTGGAAATTGTAGGAAGCTCATCATTTGTTGTTGGATTTGATGTTGTATCCATTTGAGAAGTAGATGCTTTTGAGTGACTCCTTTCATTTGCATATACTTCTTCTAATTTTCTCCATACTTCATGAGCCGATTTAATTCCTACGAGATGATCATATTCCAAAATGGTAAGTGAACAATACAAAATATTAAGAGCTTTACCATTTAACGAGATGATTTTCTTCTCTTCATCATTGAACTCTTTGAGGCCTTTGGAGGTGTGTGGTGTGTCCATCATCGGAATGGATTCTTCATTTACAACCGTGTTCCAAATATCGAACCCGCAACCTTGTCGATAGTATTCCATCCTTTCTTTCCAAAATGTATAATTTTTGGAATCAAATAGTGGTGGCTTGGTGGTGGAGGGGCCAGTAAGGTGGACTTCATTTGTAGCCGGTGATCGTTCCTCTTTACTCGCGATGTGGAACGAGCTTGCCAAAGAGTTTGGCTCGATACCACTTGTAAGTCAAGCGGCTACGATAATCTAGAGGGGGTGAATAGATTATCTCCATCTTTTCGATTATGCCCTCTTTTCGAAACAAATAAGCCAAGACAATAATAAAGGTGCGAGAATTCAACAACACGCGTCGATTTATAGAGGTTTACTAGGGCTGATCTCTACCACCCCAAAGATATCCGGGATGGATTTCAAAAAGAAAAAGAATTTATTAATTACCAAAATTAATACAACACCTTACAACATCACCTTGAAGAGCACCGCACTCTTCTACAACATCACCTTTGAGATTACCACAATCCCTCTTAAAGATTGCCACAATCTCCAACGGCACCTTGTGAAGATTACCACAATCTTCAACCTTGAAGAACACCAAATTCTTCAACACCTCAAAAGCACCACACTCTTGAATAAGAAGATCACCACAATCTTCTTTGCACCTATCACCTAGATCATCCAAGTGTGTTCTTACCACAAGAATACTCACAAGGATATCTTGTGTTGAATGGTAACCCAAATTCAAGATTACAACTTGATAATGAATAATACAATTTGAGTGCAAGTGTAATCAAGAAATGAAAGCCTAGACCTCAAGAATGTGCAAGTGAAAGTGCTTAGCTAATACAACAAGATTTATGACAAAGAATATGCTTGTGTGCTTTTGCTTGTATGTTGTGTTATATCTTGTTGCTTGAATGAAGCCTCTATTTATAAGAGAGGTCTTGGCTTGATTTCCGGACATTTCCTCATTGGGGAGTGATTTTCTCGCAAAAAAACCATTTAAAATCAAGATTATAGTTGTTAGAAATAAATCCCACAAATTAGGAAAAAAGCTGTCTAAAAATGCAACGGATAGTTTGCTGATACAAAGTGCGGCCAACTGTCGGTCGCTAAAAGATAAGTTTGAAATGAGTTCTCTCCTCGCGAATTTTACACAGGACCGTCGACGGGGTCCGACCGGTCGACCCTATCTTTGCTGAACGGTCGGGGTGTTAAAAAATCGAAACAGTTCCGTAATTGAAACCAATGTTCAGCACACGCCGCCCTGGGGCCGAGCGATCGCCCTAGGGGCGAGCGCGCCGCCCTAGGTGACGATCGCCGCTTCTCCCTTTTCACTTCCGTCCCGTTTTGTTTCAAAACTCAACTCGGTGCGGGTTGCCCTATATGGCGACTGGTCGAGCTTGAAACATAAGTGTTGTCCAATTTTTTATCGAAAATAAACTTCAAGAAATACTCTGAAAATAGTAAAAACATTTTAAATCGATCGAAAGTATTTGGACAACATTTAGGGACATTGTTTTGGTATAAAAACTCATTTGAACAAAATCATCAAAATCATTATAAAAACATTTATCTAACAAGTATTATATTTGATATCCAACTGATAAATAACTAAGTGCTAAAATCAAGTGTTAAAAACAAGCTTAAAATTAAACAAAGAGTGTTAAGTCTTCTCACGTTAAAAACCAATCAGCCTTAAGTTAAGTATTTGGCTTGAAAGCGTTGAGAGTTATATTATCAACAGCTCTATCGAGTCCGTTGAGTGGGTAACTTAGCTAAAAAGCCAACTTCGCTGTCCATCAAGGACACATTTGTTAGAGTCAACTCGTTGAATAATTTTAAAGGACTAAAATCGAAAATTTGGTAAGGTTTATTCAACCTCCTTCTAAACTTTGCTTCACACCTCTTGGGACCTATAATTATGTATGCCGATGCAACTGAGAAAACTCGATCCCTCCCCGCTTTCCATTGTTAGTGATCTTTTCCAGATGGTTAGGGGTAAAAATCGATAAATTAGATTAATTAATGAATCGATCATTTCTTTTTCCCATCGAAATAATACTCTTCCCACTACAAGAAAAATGGTCTATCCCAACACAAATTTAATGACACTACCAAAAAGCGTCATTTTAAATAAATATTTAATGACGCTTTCTAAAAAGCGTTGCTAATTATAAAAATTAGTGACACTTACTTTTAGTAAATAATTTAGAATTTCAGTTATATCTTTGCATAAGGCGTGGAGTGCCTTATTAGTTATTGTAACTTTTAAGTTCATGAATCTAGAGTATGTAGAAGAATGGGGAATGTTCTAGATTGGTTAAGGTGCATGTAGATGGATGAGTCCATTGGTTTCTTCGTATTAAATTAGCTAGTTTGAAGGGTCTTTTATGCATCTATAAATATCCATTTGTACTTAGAATTTTGCAAGACATCAAGTTAATAAAATTCCTCTTCCTCCTACAATTGTCTTCTACTTTTATATAGTTCATTTTTCTAACACTTAATAGAAAACATTAGCATTTTAGTCACTTTAATGATACTTTTATGAAATATTATTAAGTATCACGATAATTATAGAATTTAGCTAGGCTTTTTTTTTATTTGTGTCCTTAAAAATGACAACACTTAGTAAAAATGGTCATAAAATTGATGACACTTTCTAATTTACTTCCACATTTTTTTAGGGCAAAATACAATAACACCCCCGAACTTGATGCTATGTCTCATTTATCCTTCCGAACTTATCAATGTAACGCTTACCCTCCTCAATCAAAATATAATTTAAAGTATTGAACAAAATTGCCCTTAACAATAATTATATTTTAACATGTTTTAATAATTGTATCTCAATTTTGATTTTATGGTCTTTACTTAAATCATGTTTCTTTTTTGAAAAAGCAATTATTAACTTACCTAGTAAAAATATTAAAAATATTTCAATAATAAATGAGTATAACAAATATACAAAAATATTGAATGCATAAATTATTTTGATTATTTGAGTACAATGTATATATAACTTTTAGTTTTTAAATTCTTTCAACTAATACGAATAAATATATTTTTGTATACTATATATATATAAAAATTTAATTATTGATAATTTTATATTTCTAATATAATGATACATGTAATAGTTTAGTAAGGAATAAAAAAATATATAATTTATTTAATAATATTTAAATATTTTGAACAATCTTTTTTTAAATAACATGATTTAGTGTCTAAAATATTTTAATAAAACTAGTTGAGTGTGCTTTGAATTCGTTTTCATTAATAATATTAAATATTCATTAAAGAGATCAATTTATTAATGATGTGTTTGGGACTATGAATCATATTGATTAAGCAAAATGAATGAAGAAGTGTAAAATATATAACCAAATTAGATTTAAGAAAATATATTTATTCGTCTTTTTCTAACATTGAAAGTTTATTTATATTAAATAGTTAATACTTTATTCTTTTCATTCATCATTCATATTTAAGTTTTTTGATTCTAAAAAAAAATCTTTTTGGGTATTTATTGTATGTTGCTTTAGTTTTTTAAAGTTTAAATTACTTAATATATAATTGAAAAAAATCTTTTTGAGTTTAATAAGAATATAAATTAAATAGGATACAAAATATTCAAAGTTTACTAAAAATAATGTGGATTCATTTTTATTAAGGGTAGTTTTGTCCATGCATTATATTTTAATTTAGTTGAAGGGGGTAAGTGTTACATTTTTATTTATCGCAAAATTTTCAAAATTTACTTACACTTTTATTGTTTGTGTCATTAAAATGACGACACTTATTAAAAAGCGTCATAAAATTGATGACACTTGTTATTTATTGTTTGTGTCATTAAAATGACGACACTTATTAAAAAGCGTCATAAAATTGATGACACTTTTTATTTTACTTACATATATTTTTATTTGTCGCCAAATTTTCAAAATTTACTTAGACTTTTATTGCTTGTTTCATTAAAATGACGACACTTACTAAAAAGCGTCATAAAATTGATGACACTTTCTATTTTACTTACACATTTTATTATTTGTCGCCAAATTTTCAAAATTTACTTATACTTTTATTGTTTGTGTCATTAAAATGACGACACTTATTAAAAAGCGTCATAAAATTGATGATACTTTTTATTTTACTTCCATATATTTTTATTTGTCGCCAAATTTTCAAAATTTACTTAGACTTTTATTGCTTGTTTCATTAAAATGACGACACTTGCTGAAAAGCGTCATAAAATTGATGACACTTTCTATTTTACTTACACATTTTATTATTTGTCGCCAAATTTTTAAAATTTACTTACACTTTTATTGTTTGTGTCCTTAAAATAGCGACACATATTAAAAAAATGTAACAAAGTAAAAATTAGAATATCTATCACCATTAAAATATTGTAGTGTTGAGAGTAACATTGAGAGTTAATAAAGAAAGACTATGTGTTGTATAATTGACTAACAACAAATATATTCAGAATAAGTCAAAAATCAAATATTAAGCTTAAATTTAAAAATAATAAATAATTGATCTTAATAAATTTTACAAAAGGTAGAAATGTAAAATCCGTCATGATTTTAATGACATTAATTTTCAAAAGCGTCGCGACTTTGAAGACGCTTAATAGCGTCCCTAAATTTTACAACGCTTTTAGCGTAAGCAAAGCTTCATTTAAAATATATTAAATCCTTATTAATTGTGACAGAAAATAGCGTCACCACATAATGACACATTTGATAAAAGCGTCGGAAATGGGAATTACCTACGCATAGATCTTCTTTGTTAGTCAAGTGGCTACAATAATCTAGAGGGGGTGAATATATTATTCCGATTTTTCGCAAATCACCCTCTTTTTCGAAACAACGAGTAAATAACAAAAATATAAATACGGAAAATAAACAACACTCGTTGATTTAAAGAGGTTCAACCCACCTAGGGCCTAATCCTCTACCACCCCAAAGATCTACAGGATGGATTTCAAAAAGAAAAGAAAGATTTTATTAATTTACCAAAAATTAATACAACACCTGAGGATTACCACAACCCTCTTTCACCACTTTGAGGATTACCACAATCCTCTTACACCACCTTGAGGATTACCACAACCCTCTTACAACCTTTGAAGATTACCACAACCTTCAAACACCTATCACCTAGATCACCCAAGTGTATTCTTACCACAAGAATACTCACAAGGATGTCTTGTGTTGAATGATGACCAAAATCAAGATTACAACTCTATAATGATTGATACAATATGAGTACAAGTGTAATCAAGAATTGAAAGCCTAGACCTCAAATAAGTGCAAGTGAAAGTGCTTAGGCTAATACAACAAGATATATGAAAGTGTTTGCTCAATTGCTCTTTTGCTTGTATATTGTGTGTTGTATCTTGTTGTTTGAATGAAGCCTCTATTTATAGGAGAGGTCTTGGCTTTGATTTCCGGACATTGGCTCCTCCTTGGGGGAGTGATTTGCTGCAAAAGAAACCATTTAAAATCATTAATATAGTCATTTATTAGAAATCAATCCCACAAAATAGGAAAAGTCATGCGAAAATGCAACGGATAGTTTCGATAAACAAGGGGTTCGACCGGTCACAGAGAGATAAGATTGAAATTGAATTCTCGCGAATTTTAACACGGGGGGACCGGTCGAAGGGGTGCGACCGGTTGCCCTTAGTCAGACCGTTGCCGACGCGTTTTACTGAAATGCAGAAGTGCGGAACAAAAATCCAACTTGCGCGTGGTGCAAGTCGCCCATCGGCCGACCGGCCGACCAAACCGATCGCCCACCCGGGCCGACCATCCGCCCGCTTGTTTTTCTTACGTCCCATTTTCTTTCTTAGCTCAACTCAGTACGGGTTGCCCTATAGGGAGCGGCCGGTCGAGCCTGAAATAAATGTGTAGTCCATTTTAAATCGAATATAAACTTCAAGAAATACTCCAAAAATAGTAAAAACATTTTAAGTTGATCGGAAATATTTAGACAACATTTAGGGACATAGTTTTGGTTTGAAAACATATTTGAACAAAATCGAACATAATCATCAAAATCATGATAAAAACATTTATCTAACAAACTCCCCCTTTTTGATGATTACAAACCAAAACAATTTTCTTGAGGACGATTTTAAAACCAAATAAAATTTACGGTTTTACAAGTAAACTATCCGTTAGAAGTATTTCATACAAAGCTCCCCTATTTATGAGCATATCAACAAACGATAATTAAATAAGAAGCACAAGCTATAACAAGCTTATATAGATTGCATCATGAGCTAAGAAGCTCCCCCTATCACAAGACTTATAATCAATGTCATGCGAGTCCAAGGTTCAAGCCATGGACTAGGTATTAGAGTCCACAATACTTATTACGAGCTTTTATTCACTGTTCAAAATACCGCACCATCGCCGCCGGTTCAACCGGTTATACCGGATACCGGGTGGTCGGAGCGTGCGGTAAGGTCCTAATAACCGTTTTAATTTAAACCGTCAATACCGGTCAATACCGCCAAACCGGACAATACCGCCATACCCGGCCTAAAAACTAGTTGAACCTAATTTGCTTTTTTGTTTTTGTATTTTTTCACTTTTTTATAAAAATAGAATTTATAAACTTAATATTTAATATATTTATGTCATTTTTGAGCTAAATATATACATTTTTTCGTTTTAACTAAACATATACAACTTTCCTTCTATATTAATAAATTATATTCATATTTTATATAATATAATTTCAAACAAATATTTTTATTAAAACCGGTAAAACCGGCGGTTGAACCAGTCCGACTGGTTGAACCGCATACCGGTGGCTTGGCGGTTTGATCACCGTGCGGTATTTAAAACACCGCTTTTATTAGCTTCTCTTGAGCTAACGAGCCAATATCCTGTTTCTCCCCTTTGGAATCATCAAAAGAATGTTAGAATGGTGACAACACCATACAATAATATCAAAGTGCGCCAAAGGGACGGTTTATTAACCATTGATCAATTAAAGCATCATAATCCAAGAAAAATGGGAGAGATGTAATATAAAGAAGTTATACACTTGTTTTGATAGGCAAAACATGATCCCAATAAGTATATAGAACTTTTGAAAGCAAGAGAATCATGTATAAGTTGAAATTTTCATTGCGACATTTCATCGAACACCTTGTGGCGTGAAAAATAAAAAGAGTTGTATATAGCCCTTGTAAATGATCCAAGCCAAAAAAATTGCATCACCAATTCACATCAAACATCATACAATACAACATAATAACTAAGCTCATCAAGATCATAAGCAAAAATATCAAGAAATATACAAGAAAGCCATAAACTCGAGGTTCAACCCATTTGAGCAAAGTAAGGAAAATTCTTACCATTTGATCGAAAAAGATGAGCAATGATGATGATAAACATGCTATATAAGGTCCAAGATATGAATTGAATGCATGAAAATCAATTTTGAGTGAAAATTGTGTGCATTTGGCGAAGGGGACGAAAAATGGCAAAAAGAAGTGAAAATAACAAATCTTTGAAGACAGAATCGAACTTAAACCAAAATTTTGCCTAGGGCGACCGTCGTGGTTGAGGGCGACGGTCGACGTTGAGGGCGACGGTTGCCCAACCTCTTCACCAACATTTTTTGTCAAATTTTTCAAAATCCGAATTTTCAACCAAAAATCCGATTTTTCGCCCCTAAGTTTTAAAAACATGTAAAATGCAAACGTAGACCTCATTCAATATGCATTATGCCTAACCGAGCTCGTATTGATGACGCAAAGACTCGGAAGTTAGCGGTTTTGTAAAAATGTCCGCTAATTGATCTTGAGATGGTACAAACGATATCTCAATTTTTCGTTTTGAAACACAATCCCTTAGAAAATGATGTCGAATCTCAATATGTTTAGTACGGTTATGATGAACCGGGTTTTGAGCAATATTTATAGCGAATATATTATCACAAAAGATAGGTACGTTTTCAAAAGAGCATTTGTAATCCGCTAAGGTTTGTTTCATCCAAAGAAGTTGAGTACAACAAAATGCGGCGGAAATATATTCGGCCGGCCGTTGAAAGAGAAACACATTTTGCTTCTTTGAAAACCATGAAACTAGGCAATCGCCTAAAAATTGACATGATCCGGAAGTACTTTTCCGATCATCAATATTACCCGCATAGTCGAATCACTATAACCTTTAAGAGAAAATTTTTCATTCTTTGGATAAAATAAACCATATTGAATAGTGCCTTTCAAATATCGAAAAATCCGTTTAACGGCATTCATATGAGATTCTTTTGGATTGCTTTGAAAACGAGCACATAGGCATACGGCATGAAGAATGTCCGGTCTACTAGCGGTTAAATAAAGTAAACTACCAATCATACCTCGATATTTGGATTCATCAACCGTTTTGCCTTTTTCATCTTTGTCAATTTTGACATTGGTTGCCATAGAGTCGATCACGGTTCTTCCTTCTTCAATGCCGAACTTCTTCAAAAGTTCTTTTGTATACTTTGATTGCGAAATATAAATACCTTCTTGGCATTGCTTAATTTGAAGTCCAAGGAAGAAATTTAGCTCCCCATCATACTCATGTCGAATTCACCTTGCATTAACTTGGAGAATTTCTTGCACAAAGAATCATTAGTGGCACCAAAGATAATATCATCAACATATATTTGCACAAGTAAACAATCTTGCCCTTTTTCAAAAACAAATAGAGTTGTATCAACTTTACCTCTTATAAAACCATTTTGTAAAAGAAACAAACTAAGTCTATCATACCATGCACGGGTGCTTGTTTTAAACCATACAAGGCCTTTTTAAGTTTATAAACATCATTAGGCCTAGAAAAATTTTCAAACCCCGGAGGTTGTTTTACATAGACTTCTTCTTGAATAATACCATTTAAGAAGGCGATTTAACATCCATTTGGTAAAGTTTGAAATTTTTAAAGCAAGAATAGGCAAGCAAAATACGAATAGCTTCTAAACGTCTTCTGGTGCAAAAGTTTCATCATAGTCAATACCTTCTTCTTGACAATACCCTCGAGCTACTAACCTTGCCTTATTTCGAACAATGTTGCCTTGATCATCAAGTTTGTTCCGGAAAACCCATTTTGTGCCAATAATGGTTTGAGAAGGAGGACAAGGTACTAATTCCCATACATCATTTCTTTCAAATTGATTCAACTCCTCTTGCATCTCTAGAAACCAATCCTCATCCTCAATAGCTTTTTAGCATTTTTAGGCTCTTTTTGAGAAATAAGAGCTTTCTCGGCAAAGTTTCTTCGAGTCATTACTTTATCAAGGGGATCACCAATAATAAGATCTTTTGGGTGATCTCCCTTAAATTTCAATGCAACGGGAAGATCCGAGATATCACCTCTATCTTCTTGAGGACCATTTGAAGTGGACGGTTGATCATTTGATGTAGACGGTTGATTATCAATTTGAACAATTTGTTCAATAATATCTTCCTCATCACTTTCATCATTAGGAATTCTTTCAACTCCCCAAGCTTCATTGAATTTAACATGGATGGATTCTTCAACAACTCCACTAGTCTTATTGTAAACCCGATATGCTTTGCTTTTTGTTGAATATCCCATAAATATCCCTTCATCGGCCTTAGGATCAAGTTTGTCTAATTGATCCTTGGTATTCAAGATAAAGCATTTACAACCAAATATTTTGAAATAACTAATATTTGGAGTTCTACCTTTCCAAAGCTCATATGGAGTTTTATTCATTTTAGGACGAATATAAACTCGGTTAATGACATAGCAAGCGGTACTTACGGCTTGGCCCAAAAACACTTTGGAAGTGAAAATTCATTGAGCATGGACCGACTCATTTCTTGTAATGTTCGATTTTTCCGTTCGGCTACTCCATTTTGTTGAGGTGTCCTTGGGCCGAGAAATTATGAGCATATCCTTTGGTTTCACAAAATACTCTAAATTCACCGTCAAATTCTCCACCTCGATCGCTTGAATAGACTTGATAGAATCTTCTTTTTCATTCTCAATAAGTCTACACAACTTAACAAACTCATTAACGGCATCGTTTTTATTGGTAAGAAAAAGAGCCCAAGTATATCTCGAATAATCATCGACTATAACAAAAGTGTAATGTTTTCCACTTAGACTAGCCAGTACCAATATCCCCGTACAAAATCAAGGTGAAGCATTTGTAGGGGTTTGGTTGTGGAAATTTCATTTTTGGGCTCAAAACTACTTTTAACTAATTTGTTCTTTTGACAAGTGTCACATAAGCCAAGATTTTCAAAATTCAATTTGGGTAGTCCTTTCACATGTTGGTTATTGTAAATATTTTTCAAATTCTTGTATCCAACATGTCCAAGTCGCCTATGCCATAAACTAGTTAAATCATTATTGGCGACTAAACAAGAAACATTTTGACTAACCAAATCACTTGTACAAATTTTGTAAAGATTGCCTTTTCTATTTGCTTCACAAATAATTTCACCATTTTTAAGAATAAGGCATTTTTCTTTATTAAAGGAAACATCATATTTTGAATCACAAAGTTGGCTAACACTTATCAAATTAAACTTAAGCCCTTCAACTAATAGAACATTACTAAGAGAGAAAGAAGAGTTACCAATTTCTCCATTTCCAAGAATTTTTCCTTTGCCATTGCCGAACATGACCATACCCTCTTCTTGGAGCTTGATGTTGGTAAAAAGTTCTCTCCTCCCGGTCATATGGCGTGAACATCCGCTGTCCACGAGCCATTTTGAATCCTCCATGGTTGTTATAGCGCCTATTACCTACAAACGAACCATTTTTAGGTACCCTATAGTTTTGGGGTCCATGGGGTTAGCCTTGAGACCTTTGGGTCTCCAAACATGTCTTGAGCTATTTCTCAATTTGCAATTATTTTCATCAAACTCCTTGAAAGGTTTAGGAGCCAAGGTGCCATCCTCCGATTTCTTTGTTGGTTGATCAACTCCTTCAATGACCACATTCCAAATGTCGAACCCGCACCTTGTAGGAAGCACTCCATACTCCATCTTTCCAAAATGCGTAGTTGTTGGCGTCGAATAGTGGTGGCTTATTGGTAGAGCGCCGGTGGTGAGATGAGCATCATTTGTAGCCATGGATCTTTCCTCTTTACTCGAATCGAGCTAGCCAAAGAGTTTGGCTTTGATACCACTTGTTAGTCCAAGTGGCTACAATAATCTAGAGGGGGGGTGAATAGATTATTCCGATTTTTCGCAAATCACCCTCTTTTTCGAAACAACGAGTAAATAACAAAAATGTAAATGCGGAAAATAAACAACACTCGTTGATTTAAAGAGGTTCAACCCACCTAGGGCCTAATCCTCTACCACCCCAGTATCTCCGGGATGGATTTCAAAAAGAAAAAAGATTTTATTAATTTACCAAAAATTAATACAACACCTGAGGATTACCACAACCCTCAAACACCTATCACCTAGATCACCCAAGTGTATTCTTACCACAAGAATACTCACAAGGATGTCTTGTGTTGAATGATGACCAAAATCAAGATTACAACTCTATAATGATTGATACAATATGAGTACAAGTGTAATCAAGAATTGAAAGCCTAGACCTCAAATAAGTGCAAGTGAAAGTGCTTAGGCTAATACAACAAGATATATGAAAGTGTTTGCTCAATTGCTCTTTTGCTTGTATATTGTGTGTTGTATCTTGTTGTTTGAATGAAGCCTCTATTTATAGGAGAGGTCTTGGCTTTGATTTCCAGACATTGGCTCCTCCTTGGGGAGTGATTTGCTGCAAAAGAAACCATTTAAAACCATCAATATAGTGTTAGAAATCAATCCCACAAAATAGGGAAAAGTTCTCAAAAATGCAACGGATAGTTTCTTTGATAAACAAGGGTTCGACCGGTCGCGAGAGATAAGATTGAAATTGAATTCTGCGAATTTTAACACAGGGGGACCGGTCGAAGGGGGTGCGACCGTGGCCGCCTCTAGCTGACCGGTTGCCGCGACGTTTTTACGAAACAGAGAAGTCGGAACAAAAATCCAACTTGCGGTGCAATTAGCGCCCGCCGGTCGACCGGTCGACCACACCGGTCGCCCACCCGGTCGACCGGCCGCCCGCTTCTGTTTTTCTTACGTCCCATTTTCTGTTTCTTAGCTCAACTCAGTGCGGGTTGCCTATATGGGCGACCGGTCGAGCTGAAACAAATGTGTAGTCCAATTTTAAATCGAATATAAACTTCAAGAAATACTCCGAAAAATAGTAAAAACATTTTAAGTTGATCGGAAATATTTAGACAACATTTAGGGACATAGTTTTGGTTTGAAAACATATTTGAACAAAATCGAACATAATCATCAAAATCATGATAAAAACATTTATCTAACACTTGCGTCACGGTTATTTTTCGTGATATCAAATTTAACAACGCAACTCATGATACTTTCAAAAGCGTAGATAATATACACCAAGTGAAAATTTTAATGTCACTAAATACGATTCTTTTGTAGTGTCTCCATACTCTATTTTCATCCCCATCTTCCCTACATAATCCGTTTACATAATAAGTTCCTCCTTTTGTAAAGATAATAAACTATAAATTATCCCACATTTGACTTCTAATCCCTTTTTCTCTTTGAATTTACAAACGACGTCCCATTTAAACAAGCAATTTCTTTTCTCTATTTTACAAATTGCACCCTCAAAACGGGTATTTGTTAGGTATATACCAATAGATCCTCTATGACATATGTTGAGAGTTCGATCGAATGTCGTGAGCCGATTCCTTTAGATCTAAAGTTTTAGGGCCTTTTGCCCTATGTTATTATATCATTTATTCTTTGACTCATTATTTTCTTTTATTGATTGGTTTGTAATCTTTAAACCTTACCCTTTAGGAAATTTGATGTAATAGTTATATTCGTGCTTTTGGTTTGCAACTATTCGTTCAATCGATGTAGATAGATACATAACACAATTATCTCGATTTCAATATTCTCCAGGAGTACAAAACCACTTTATTATTTTTGTCATTAGACAAACAAGGTCTATAGAAAATCGCGTCCAAAGATACCCAATTTCCTTTAATTTTCCAACATAAACGAAATTGTTTGATATAAAATGTAATACAAGTAATTCGACTCGTCCTCAACTTTACATTAATATAAGGTAATGTAGATGTTACACCTGACCGATGTATATATACTTGGTGTACATCCATCACATTGTGGCCCATTATTTTCTTTTTAATAAAATAAGACCTTTGTACTTCAATTCATGATCCATATTTATATGGTGTAGCATATGTAATACCATTAATATGGATATAATACAACCTTTTAATTAAAATAAATAAAAAATGTTTAGCCACCAAGAGAAACTTAGTGAATTAAAGTAAAAGTATATTATTTTCTGAAATAATCTACTTTTTCTCTGTATATCTTTTTTACTTAAATTGTACATAAAACTTATAATTTTTCAATTCGATCTTATCCAAAATTCGAGTCTAAATTAAGTCGATCGACACATAGAGATTTACAAGAAGAGAAGGATGTATGAAACATCCGAGTTGTTTCCTTTTAATTAGAATTCATTCCATTATTTTATTTTATATTTGGCGGTCAATTAACGTATATTATTTTTTACCTTTGTAAATATGGGCTGATATTGAATTAGCCATGTGCCCATAAACATTTATGGACTTTAATAACATGGGAATTTGCCAAAATTCAAATTCAAACTCAAGTATAACCTCAAATTTCAGTCTAATATTTTTACAAATTAAGCCAATCATATTACTTAAATTCGCTTCTCTTTTTTTGACAAGTAAATTCGCTTCTTCAAAAGAGCAACAGATGGTCATATACGTCGTATGAAAAAATAATTAAACATTCTTGCTTTATAACAACTAATTAAGATATTGGTTGTTGGTTGGGAATTTCTGTGACCCTTCTTACTTCTTACATGGAACCATGCACAATTCTAAGTCAAGTAGACTTCATATTTTTAAAAATGCGTATTACATTTTCAAATTTTGCAGTCAAAGTGTGTTACCTTATAAACTTTAAATAAAGGTTGTATTCATTCAATTTTGGACCAATGAACCATGACTCTACTTGTCGTACAGCATATCCCAATTGTCGTATTTGTCTTGCTATTTTCTTATAAATTAGGATTGGTCTTGCAAATTTTTGTTGAGAGAATCTGAATAATGATTAATAAATTAGAATAAAGTGGGCGACGTGGGCGAATAATTATATATGTGATCTAATAATGATTAATAATATTAGATAATTAATTGAAATTAAATAATGAGTAAAATAATGAAAATAAGAAATATAGGAACAACCAATTTTGTCCCCAACACTCGTTGATAAATACCTATAATATTTGTGCCGATAGAGTTAAAAATCATTGGTGATTTATCGGGAATTGGTTAATATAATTTGGGGAAAACAATACATTTTATGTTGTTGGTATTATGTGAAATTTAGTGACAATATCATTTCCGTCTTGAAATTCTTTTTGTGAACCTGAAATTTGTTTTTTTTTTTTTTTTTTTTTTTTTTTTTTGGCAGTGGATGGTGTACTTAAATTTTTAAACCCACAAATGAAAATATAAATTTGAAAGTATATCAATATAGAATAATGTTAATACAAATTTCCATAAAATGATATGTTTGAATAATTATAATATTATGAAGGGAACTTAAGGACTAACTTAACTATTACGGATGTGGCGTAAGCTATCTTTGAACCAAGGAACTTTTCAAACAAAGTAACTAAATACAAAAATGTGCAGCAATATTAATTGACGTTTGACATCAACATGGGTTTGCAAAATGCAGTCTCAATCAAATAGATGACCCAGTTAATCTTTTAATATTACATTCTCTTATTTTCTTTAACTGCTACAGTTTTTCGCTTTTTTCCCCCAACAATTCATATAGTAGACAGATGTGGCATTGTATTTTATTAATATCCAAGTCGTTCAAGGATATACGACTGTAGAGTACTGAACGCAATTGAAAAGTCGATTATTACGCCCATATCTCACCATTATAAATATGGAGCTGCTTCATGTTAGTTTCCCATAATCAGCTAATTGTAGTTTTCTGAGAACTGCAAAAGAGTAATTAGAAACCCATTCTTTCTTTTCTTCATTCAATTCTAACACATTTCAGTTCCAGAGATTAAGCACAGTTAACAAACGTACACAAATTTAGCCTTTCCAAACAAGTACATTTGTTTTTTCCCATTATGTCATTCGCTTTTCTTGTTTTGGTACCAATTGTCTTTCTTTTTCTAAAGCATTTCCTATTTGGATCCCGACAGCTTCCACCAGGCCCTAATTCATTGTATGTTTTAACTTATCTTTCCCATTTAATATACAAACCTCATAGAGCTCTCCAAAAGCTTTCCCAAATCTATGGTCCTCTAATGTCTTTCCAACTTGGGGACCAACTCATGGTGGTTGCATCATCGCCGGATGTTGCAAAAGAATTTTGCAAAACTCATGACCGTATATTTTCAGGCAGACACTTGCCATCGATATATCACAATCTTCCAGGGATTATGAATTCATCTATTGTGTTGTCTCCCGATTGTAGTAAATCGTGGAAACTCCTTCGTTCTATCGGCCAAAATTGCGTCTTTTCTTCCAAGGCTATGGAATCGAATGCATGGATAAGAAAGGAGAAGGTCATGGACTTGGTTAATCATCTTCGGACTAATGAAGGCCAAGTCGCAAATCTTGAAGACATGATGTTTGCAACTCTAGCCAATATCATCTCTACGGCATTAACTTCAAGAAACTTGTTTGATATTCACGGACAGGCAGGAGATGAATATAAGATGATGATGGCTTTAGTGAATGAGGTGATTGAAAAGACTACGACTTTGGGTTTGGTCGATTTCTTACCAATTTTGAAAGGGATGGACTTTTGGAGTAAAGCAAAGGCCATGGATTTGCACCGGAAAATAAAACAAACTTGGGGCAATATCATTGATGAAAGAAAATCAATGGGACGTGTAAACCTTAGTTCAACTCAAGATTTTTTGGACATCGTCCTAGCTGACAGTTCATTTTCAGAAGATCAGATTGGCAATGCATTGATTGTAAGAACCGTTTACCATAACTCAAATTATATATATGGACTGCATTGATAAACACTCAATTCTTGTGTTTAATTAGTTAACCATTTCAAACATTTGTTACTGCTAAAATGAAATATCATGCATGAGTACTTTTTCCTGTCTAAGTATATCTACACATATATTTATAGAGAACTTATTTTTACATGTTTCACGCAGGAATTATTGATTGGTGCCACTGATTCGACCACTATAACCACGGTGTGGTTGATCGTAGAATTGATGAGAAATCAAGAAATGTTGACCAAAGTTCGAGATGAAATAGCACAAGCCGTGGAAGGAGATGGACTCAATGAGACGCTTCTATCCCAATGCAACTATTTTCAAGCTTGTATAAAGGAAACATTGAGACTTCATGTTCCAGCTCCAATGTTGGTGCCTCATCGTGCAATTGAGACATGCAAGGTGAATAATTACGTAATCCCGAAAGATAGCATGGTACTTGTGAATGCATGGGCAATTGCGCGAGATCCAAACTATTGGGAAGATGCAACAAGCTTCAAACCCGAGAGATTTTGGACTCAAAAATAGGTTACAGGGGGTACCCATTTCGAATATTTACCTTTTGGAACAGGACTAAGGATGTGTCCAGGATCGGGCTGTGGCTTTCAAAAATATTCGGATGCTCGTCGGATCTTTATTGCATTATTTTGACTGAGCCTTCCAAATGGGGCTGACCCAACTACTATCGACACAAACGAGAAGTATTTTACAACTCTGAAGAAGGAAAAGCCATTGCTTTTGATTCCTAAGTTAAGGAAGCTAAACATTGTTTGATGTATAATTTTTTAATTTATATATCATGTGATTTAAAAAGAAGACTCACATGAGGTTCAATTTAATGTTGATTTCAAAACATGGTGTGGAGTGGAAGTCAGCATATTCATATTTATAAATTCGTTACGAAATTGTTCATTTAATAATTTCATGAAATCGAAACTTGTTCCTTAAACGTTCATTAATACAAAAGTCTTACTAATTTGATGAAGGTTGATTTTTCTTATTTAGTTGTCGGTCAATTTTGATTAGTCAATTTATTCTTATTTGGTTTAATTATGTGAATAGTTTGGTTTAGTGGAGGAATGAAATCTGAAGGTAATGACTAATGGTGTCAATTACTATATATAGTGACAATTTTGTGACAATTAAAAAATTATTATAGCCATACATATATATAGTGACAATTTTGTTTCACTGTTATTAAGTTTGTATAACTACTTTTTAAAGGTCACAACTTAAATTCTGGGTCTTGTGTAATTTTTATTAGTGACACCTTATATAGAATATTCATCACTATTATAAACTTGTGAAAACTAATAATCTGATGACGAATTCTACCATTAACTATATACTTAGCAATAGGGAAAACAATTTATTCGGTCTTGTCATTTGTACTATTTTTGATATTTAGTCCTCAAAATAGTCACTGATCACCTTTAAATTTTAGTTTAATAACTCCTTAAAAATTGGATATTTAGTTATATTTTGACTGAAATTGCATAATTTTATCGAATATTACTTATTATGACCGATCAGGTGCAAATACGTCAAAGAAAAATTAAGAATTTTGGTAATTTGGCATAAAAACTGCCACCAAAACATTAAATTCCCCAAAATTGTGTTTTGTCATGTTTCTGTTATTTGAAGTGTCAATGTTTCCCTAAATTTTTTAAGAGGCATTAGCTCCCATTGGTCCTAGTAAAGCAATTATGGTAAAAACCACACAACTCCGATTAAAATCGGATCACATATCCAAATTTTTAAAAATATTATACCAAAATTTAAAAAAGACTATTTATAGGACAAAATCTCCAAGTTACATAACCAAAAAACTATTTTCCTCTCAGTAACAACTACTTTACCAATATCGTTACTGTAGGTTTCACACCAATTTGGGTTACTATAAACATTCGATGTATACATGCAAACGGTATATTACCCGACAAACCTACAAAAAAGAAAATGAAAAAAAAAGAAATATAAAAGAAAAACAAAAAAACTATTATAGAACTATCTAAAATAGAAAGTATCTGGAGGAGAACTAAACAAATGTGCAGAGGGTAAATTGTAATTTTAGACCTATAACTATAGGAAGTTCGTGATAATAGTCCTGCAAAAATCATGACTTGCATAAAAGAAAAAGAGTTCCCTAAGTTTCAAAAACATTCGATTTCGGTCACCTGAAACTGAAAAATTTCCTGGGAGAACCATTATGTCCACATTTAATTTTTAGCCAAATCAATTGATGTGGGACTATTTTCACTTATGTAGATATAAGCAAAATCGGTTTCCACATCAGCTAAATTGGCCAAATATGGACATGGATTTTTATGGATTTTTTTTTTTTGGCGACCAAAGGGCTGAAATTAAGAAAATTTTAGAAATTACAGGACCCTTTTTGCAAATAATGATATATACATCATCTTTATTGCAAAACCCCTATATACAGGTCGAAAATTGTAATTTAGCCAAAATGTATACTTAACCTTTCTGTTTATTGGAGAATACTCATGTGCATTTTTATTCATTGGTTCTTAATGAGTACCTATAATCATATTTTGGCGCGTTTGTGGAGTTTGATATGATAGTAGTATCTATAGAATTGGATTTAGAGTGATTAAACTGTTGAGGATTGTATAGTTGCATGTTTGGGGAACATGTTTGGGATACTCATAGGTTTCAAAATTTTTTTAATGTTTTGTTGGAAAATTTAATTTGGTGTGATATATGCCAAAATGTCTCAAATACTCCTGAACAAAATCAACCAAATCAACCAAATCCAAAGCTATTGATCTGGGTAAAAGATTGAGGATCTCATTTGTGCCACAGCCTGCTCCATTGATTTTAGAGTACCCATTTGATCTTCTTTTTTTTTCTTCGTCGGCAAATACAGGTATGCAAACCGAAACTAAGGTTCTTTCGATTTGGGTTTTGCTATCACTGATTTCAAAATTGTGTTCTTTGGAGCTAAATTGAATTGATAATGGCCAGGGCCGGCCCTGAGGGTAGTCACCGAGGGAGACCGCCTTGGGCCCCCGGTTTTAAGGGGCCCCGATGTTACATAGGTCATTATATAGGTATACATGTTTTATTTATATAGGTGTTGCACTCATCGAATATTCTAGATGACAAAAAACTATATATGAAACACTAATTAATATATATAGGTGTGTTGCACTCATCGAATATTCTACATGTTTTATTTTTTAATAGGGGTCCCTTTTTCTCTTATCGCCAAGGGCCCGTGAAAAGTCAGGGCCGGCCCTAATAATGGCATTGCATTCTATTTATGAAGGGGCAATGTCTTTCTCGAACCCATTCATCTTTGAAGGCAACAGTAAGTGCCATACAATATATTTACATTACTTTTGTTATCATTTTCTTGGGTCTAACTCTCATCAATTGCATAATTTGCTTTAATAGAATATAAAACCCTGCGTTGTGAAACACCTAATTATTGTAATGAATTTCCTTCATTATACATTAGCTGACCATGAGTCGCCTTCGAATTCCTTGAACCACACCCACCGAGACAAGCAAACAATATGAAATCATGTCACTGTGGATTTCATGCGCATTTGCGAACCTCGTGGACTGCTTCTTGCCCAGGACGACGATTTAGAAGTTGCCAAGTTCAGGAGTTAATAGTTATAACAGATGTCCAATAGAGTATTTATTTTGTTATGGCAAAATTTGCAAACTGGCATGTAACAAATTTGTACTGTCTTTAAAATGTGGTTTCTTTGAATGGTACGATGACAAACTGTGTAGACGAGCAACGCAAATTATCCTTAGTTTGTTAAAAAGACTTAATGCTCAGGGGGAACAAATGCACAGCTGAAGATGAATGAGAAGAAACTTCAGTGACTTATCATAATTTCTTCGTGCATGATATTTATGCCATACTCTCCAATTATGGATATTCCCCCTCCGGAAGGATTGAAAGTTACAACTTAACTGACTCATATGAGGTCCTCAATTCCACCAAATAAAATTCGGACTGAAGAAGATGTATGTTATAACCAAACTATGGGTGAAGTGCTTTTCTATGTATCTTAGGATATATTTTACTTCTTGTTTCTTCTTTATTACTGTTGTAAGTGTCAAAATGTATGTTTTCTATACATTGGATACTGTAATATAATATTTTCATAGAATATATCCCGTATTTTCAGCTTTATATTGGTTGTAAGTTGCAGGTCTAAAAAGAAGCAATTTTCAATTTTATTTTTGGTCTAATGCTTATATTAATTAGTTCACTTAATTTATGGAACACTAGTTCAGAACACAGACAAATTAATAGTCACTTGTCCATGAAGGTTTTGCCACAATCCAAAGACCATCTTTACCCATAATCTGACATGCTCTTCAGCAGTCTCAGTGTTCAAATGCAAAATCACCGCATTTCGCCTGAATGTGAAGCTAAAACCATTATCAACCAATATTCCGAGATTGCCACCTCTTCTTCTCAAATTCAAGCACTTTGATGTAATTAGCCTTGAGTAGTCTAATATTCCTCTTTGGTGGCGCTCTGCAAAATCTTCACCCTGTGCCTGAGCTACCATTGCCATAGCGCTTTTGGTGGCGCTCTGCAATTAAGAAGCAATTTTCAATTAAATGTTCATGCGTAGTAATTTTTTTGTCAGTTTTTTCTGCTGTTAACTTTGCTAACCATTTAGATATTGGTACGTGAAGGTCACATAGGTTTTGTTGTATTGCAAACACATTAATGGGTTGTGCTTGTAGTTGAGGCATTAGACCACCAAAGTATCAAATCTTGCGATGATTTGCATTGATTCTAATAACATGTCTTGTGAGGGATAGGGAAAATCTATGTGATTAACTGATGCCAGAATGTTGGAGTGCTTGCTTGAGCTTTCGTTCTGCTCATTTTTAGTTTTGGAGAGAGTAGTATGAAAAATTTATTTTAGAAAATGAGAATGAATTTGAAAGTGTGATTGGATATAAGATGAAAATGTGATGATGATAGTTGATGTTATTGTTTTTTAGTATAATAGTGATTAAATGTGATTGGTGATTTGAAAATTGAGAGAGTAAATAGTGTACTTGTGATATGATTATATAGTTGATGTGATATATTTTTGTTTAAATTATAAATGGATGTGATTGATGATTTGAAAAGTGAGAAAATGAATAGTATATTTTTTGAAAATATTCATAAACAAGCACACTTCCATGAAAAATTGGTCTAAAAAGTGGAAGAGATGGAAATTAATTCACAAGTAAGCACTTCCTTACTATTTACATTTTGCTTTTTCTGGTTGATAAGTGCAACATGAACTTTATAAAAGGGAGCATGTCTAACCAGCATAATGTCCAAGACATCTTAGTGAAACAGGAAAAAAAAAAAAAAAAAAAATGGGAGTTACTAGCACCTGCCTCAAAATGCCCCAAGCGAACCACAAGAGGTGAAATGTTACAGGAAAAAATCTTTCACAACAAAGAGTTGACAAAAGCAATGGACAAACAATTCATTTAGGATCTCGTCAAACAATTTATTCTCGTAAATTTCCACATTGGTTGCCATAATAGCTGGGTGATCCACATTGCTATGGCCTCGATCAACGAGGAGTTTCGTACCAACTTTGATTTTGGCTCTTTGTAAGAAGAAAAACAAGTTGTACAAGTACTATCGGGTCTTCAAATGGATAACCCGACTTAGTGGTGTTTGCTTCAATCCTAACACTAATTTCGTGCATGCTCACCAGGACCAGTGGGATGTGATGTGTTGGGTATGCTTAAATGTCCCTTTTTAGACAAAAACATACAAGTATCATGTGTAGTATTAACATTAGTTTTGTTGTGCAAAATGTAGGAGGAAAAGTTGGCATGTCCCTACATTCTCCAGGGTGAACCAGATTTTGATTCACTAAAGTGCATCTTTGGAGATAGCTCATCTGAAGATCAACCTGATGATGAACCTGAGGACGTCCCTAGCGATGAACCCGAACATGTCTTGATTAATGATACTGTAGATGTTTCTGATGATTTTGAGATCATTGAGATATCTAGTGACCATGAAGGCGACACAGCTAAAGATGATGACATTCACATTTTACCGGGTATTGAAGACAACCTTGACAACACCGATAACTCTTTCTGGAATGAGCTTGCTTGGTATCCATCTGACTCTTCTAGTGAGGCTCAATAGATGGTTCCTTTTTGGCCAGCTCAATCCATGTTCCACTGCCACATCCTCCTTTCAATTCACCAAGCCATGACAACCCGTGCAACTCCAGTGCATCCAACTCACCATGGAAGAAGGTTTAAGCTTTGTCTACTTATTTCAAGGATTGTGGTTTATGAATGTGTCTTGTTGGGTTACATTCGTTATTTTCTTATTTCTTGTCATCAACCAATTTCAAAATTATTTATTAAATTACCCATATATTATGAATTAACGTTGGGTTACTGAAGTAGAGGCTCATATCATTATTTAAATCCCATGAGGCCCACTTTATATATCAAGCTGACGAGTCTCAACATTCCAATTATAAAATGTCTCTTCATATTCATTTGTAGAAAATCTGAACTTAATTGACTGCATTAATTCTTGTGCTCTAAAATATTTCTATTACACTTGCTGACTTAAGCATCGGAGGATGTCCTCGGACAATCCCAAGGCCGTTTAATCTTGTTTATACATTGCAGGCTAGTTCTCATTCCTTTGTTTCCTGACTTTGAGTTTTAAACCAGTCACTTTGACTTAAGTGATCTACATATTATAACAGCATCATGTGCTATTTTGGAAAGATATATTGAATCAATGTTTGACTCTGAAAGCAAGTTTGGCACGCAGTGTCAAAGTAATTTAATTATTTAGTTTTTTTCCACATTTTTGATACTTTTTGTTTCCCTATTGAATAGGGATTCCATCCCTGGTCAGTTGTTTCATTCCTCATGTTGCAGGGTTATTATCCCTCTATTATTGAAATTATTTCTGCTGTATTAATGCTTAGCTATAGCAAACTGGGGAGTTTTAGCATTGAATTTAATATAGGCAGTTGATGAAAATTCTCATAATAGGAAAACCAATCCAACAAGATAAATTATTATTATGGTTATGAGGACAAAGTTCAGATAGGAATGAAACAATATAACTGTCTTTGATCAGTTTTCATCATCTTCAAGAAAAAACAGAACTTCCATCGAAAGGCGAATTATTAGGTGTATAAACTTTGTTATCTAGAAAGAATATGGTAGAATTATTATCTAAAGAGATGAACAATTTCTACATGAAGATCAATTGATCTATCCTTCCTATCTTAACCGCATTATTCCTCTGAAACAGAAGAAACTGAGGAGTTTCTATCGACAAGGAGCATTTGTACCATACAGATTTCTTCATGACTATAATGTTCTTGCGATGAAAACATGGAGTGGCATTACTAATACCATCTTTAGATTTGTGCAGTGCACAGCTGCAGTTTCTATGATACGGTCGTCGCTCTTTCTCCGTTTCATAGGTCGATATGCTTACGTTAAAGCACCGAAGAAACGCATCGTCCGCAATGGTGTTCATCTCTCTCTGAGTTGAGGGCTTATTGATGTATGAGAGACATGAAATTCATGAGCTAATCTGAAGGTATTTATTTGTTTTGGCAAAGGTTGCGGTCAACGTACTTCGTGGAAATTAATTTAAAGAATGTTTTTTTTTTTTTTTTTTTTGACAAAATAGCAGCCATCTAAGACAGTCTGGACAGATGATTAATTTGCTTGTAGAATTAAGTCCCAATTCATTGGAGTCATTACTAATGTTAAAAGTTGGTGGCTTGTCTTAATTGGCATGCTTTGATTTCCTTCAGTCTTGAAAGATCACTGAAAGTGTCACTTTCTGTATTCTGTTGAAGTGAGCCTGTTCAATGGTCTTCCAACTCACTTTTCCTGGGCTTTTCTGTTGTCATTTTCAATTTCTTCTTTTGACCATTAAGTTATATTTTATTAATTGATATTATTTATGTGTTTACATGCCGAAAAAATTAGCCTTGTCCAACTATTAACCTTGTGTTTCGAGGTAGAAGGCTTGTGTTGTTAAGATGTGAAAACCGTAAATCTTGGGTAGGGGGCCCAACTAATATTAATATAAAAGAGTCCGTCGAATTTGGTTACTTCTCCATAATAAAAATAGTTTTAACCATGTTTTCTAGGCCATTTTTGGGTTCAAATTTTCACCGCTGTTTTTTCCTTTCCATGCAGACGGTCCATGATCCGATACCAAAAAATGTACCGCATCAATTTTTTAAATTATAACCACGCACTTCATCGAGAAATACAATAAGGGTATGACCGTGTCAAAATGACTAAAAATATATTTTCAAAAAATATGACTATTTTTCATTTTTACGAAACATAAGTGGACAATTTGTCCTTTACCACATGTAAAAACTAAAAACAATACATCAAATTTAAAATAAGTAGAAAATTTGATTAAGTCATTGTATTATTCAATAATATCTTAATATTAAAAAATAAATAACAAAATCCCAAAAGGAACAAAGATAGACACAAGAGAATAATGCAAAAGTTCAAGTTAAGGTTTATGGGGGAGCTTAAAAAATGTACAAATTTTTTTGAAAAATGGGCAAAATAACCAAAACTCATTTTTTTTTCAAGATTCACAAATGAAAGCGGATAAGACTTTTTTCTATTTTTCTATTTTTTATTTATTTAAAATTTAAAAGTGATAGGACCAAAATACTCCTACTTTTTTTTTTCAAAATTGAGGAGGGTCCAGTGCCCCCTTGGCCCATGAATGTCTTCGTCCCCCGGTTGTTAGGGCGATTGACCCGCTTTTGATGCTACCACTCGGATAACATTGGTGGCTATGAAGACAATCGATACGGATACGGCTACGGATATGATACGGCACGTGCGAGAAGACATATTTTGAAATTTTAAGGATACGGATGCGTATATATATACATATAAAATTATATATTTTTATATTATTGAAAATACGACGTTTCAAGTATAATTAAAAAATAATGTTTCAAGTATAAAAACCAAAAATTCATAAATACTCAAATTTGAAATGTGATAACTCACATAGACACAAAAAAAAATGTTGTATCAGATAAAGTATCGTATCGGATACGAATCCAGTATGGGTACGACATCCTCAGAAAAGTGTCTGTGCTTCCTAGATTGGTGGTAGCACTTTTATGAAATGTAGGGGGAGTATCTGTAGTCTAATGAATTGAGAAACTGCAGAACCCAATTTTTTGCAAAGATTTAACTGTTTTTGTAAATCTGCAGTTGGGATGCTGCTAAAATCTCTTTGGAACTATATTGTGCTAAACAATGAAGAAACATAATATAGAGAGAAAATTCTTACAAAGCCTTTCTAATTTTTTATGTGATCCTAGGTTATTTTTCCTTCAAGAAAAATATTATCAAAATTTACAGTTTGAACTTTAAAAACTGTCATCTTGTCTTTATTCCTTTCAATCAGACGGCCGTTTTCATTTGAATTTAGATTTATGATAGCGAGCAGCCTATGTGATCATCAGTTTCATAATTTTAAGTCTATATTAACGGATTTGACGAAGTACTATATTATATGGACGGGTAAATTGCAATTTTAGTCCTATAATTTTAGGGTAGTAGCAATTTTAGTCCATTATCTTTAAAAGTTGCGTTTTTTGGTCCTGCACAATTTTGCCCTTGTGGCTAAATAAAGCATTTTTGATCTTTCTAAAGTTAGCAATTTTATAGGGATGGCAATAGGGCTGGTCAGGGCGGGTTGGCTAGGATCCGGACCCACCCCGTTCTGGAACGGGGGGCGGGGTCTACCCGTTCTCCCCATTTTAAATTAAATTAAATTAAAAAAATGAAAAATATATATTTATAAAAATATTATTTACAAAATTTATTATTATCAATTTATAAATATTAAATATAATATAAGAATACATAAAAATTATATTATAATATATATTATATATGCAACATATATATTAAAATATATTTTAAAACTAAAAATTCTAGGGGGCAAAGCGGCGTACTCGAGCGAAGTTATACTCGGACAACATGTTGCTTGTTTTCCGCATTATCTCAAGGTTTCCCTATCGGCTCCTGCGAGTTTTTTTTCAACATATTGATTATCCCAATATGTTATACCAGTCCTGGTGTTCTTGTGCATGTATCGTCAAAATTCGACGATATCTCCCGTAGGGTATACATCTTGGACACTCGTCAAAATCTATTTTCTCGGAGAAATTCTCCTCACCAATTATTAATTATATAAAATAATATATAACTTAAAGTTCTTAATAAACTTGGGCTCGATACCATATTAGGCAAAGCATTTAGTCAAATAAGTCAATTATGCTTGTATTCATGGTATTTTGAAAATATGAAATACCCTGGGGGACCAATTTTGCAACAACTTGAAAATTACAGACCGAAATTGCTTAGGTATAAAATATATAGGACCAATTTTGCAAAAATTTTCAAACTTACAGGACCGAAATTACAAATCCGCTTATAGTTATAGGACCAATTTTGCAATTTTCCCTTATATGGACCAAGGATTTAAGACTATAATCTGGTCAAGACCCTGAATCCTTAAATTATAGGATAAATTACAAAAATATCATTGATGTTCACTTGCTCGCAAAAAAAAAAAAAAAATTATCCACCTTTCA
Source organism: Rehmannia glutinosa (assembly GCA_016081115.2). Taxonomy (NCBI): domain Eukaryota; kingdom Viridiplantae; phylum Streptophyta; class Magnoliopsida; order Lamiales; family Orobanchaceae; genus Rehmannia; species Rehmannia glutinosa. Next base: position 162,820 of record JABTTQ020001031.1, on the reverse strand, counting down.
AAATTACAAATACTCACAAGCATGTGTTAACTAATTTGATAAAAAGTATTAATCATATCTCGCCAGAGATCGTATTTGGCCTCACCTATTAGATGTGAGGAAAGGATTTAAACCTCGTCTATACCCTACAATCCCTACGTAGTGGTTTGGTTTGAATTTGCACTAAAAAAAAAAAAAAAAGATATAAAGTACTTGGCCTCAATGTTGGGTAACTTTGATTTGTCCTCATTAGCAATGGATTAATTACTATCAGTGCAATAAATATTATTAATGGTGAATCAAGAGTAATGCATTAGATCTAGTATAAATTACATGGCTAAATTTGATACTCAATAAGCAAATAAACCAGATACACAAAATATGAAATGAGTAAGTGTTTTATTCGTTATAATCTCTACCACTAGACTCTCGGATCAGTTCGATAACGAATTCTAATTATGGTCAGTAGATAGGCTTTTTTAACAGAATATTACCTTTTTTTTTTTCGAGTTACACAAATGAATCGAAAAAAAAATGGCTTAATATTTTAGGCAAAAACGCCATGCCCCTCACCGTTTTTAACTAAAATCGTCACCTGCAGAGCCGTTTTTATTAAAGTTTTTTTTAAAATTTTTTTCGAATTAAAAACGGCCATAACATGACCGTTTTTAGTTAAGTTTTTTTAAAAAAATTCTAACTAAAAACGGCCATCACATGGCCGTTTTTATTTTTTTGTTTTTTTTAAAGATTATTTCTAATTAAAAACGTTTTTTTATTAAAATTTGTATTGTTAAAAATGATTAGTCCTTTAATTACATAATCATTTGATATATTAGCATATAATAATACTAAAATCCTATTATACTATATTATTAGATACATAATTAATATATATACTAAATAATTATTATATATAATAAATAATTTAATAATTTTATAAATATATTTGTTATATTTATAAATTATTTGTTATTTTCAATATTTATATAATATTAATTGTTTTAAAAATCTCTCGCATAACTCCTATTAGTCCTCGCCTAGCGCTAGACTCTCCGATACGCCTAGGTTTTCATCGATTAGCGCTTACACAACTAGCGTTTAGCGCTTTTTAGAACATCGATAATAATATATATTATTATTTTATACTATAATATATAATAATGGTAATAAGCCAAATATGTCACTTATATTTTGTGGAAAAAAACTATGCGAATAAGGGGAGTCTAGTGCCTAAGCGAGAACTAATCGAAGTTAGGCGAGATTTTTAAAACAATGAATATTATATAAACATTGAAAATAACAAATAATTTATAAATATAACAAATATATTTATAAAATTATTTAATTATTTATTATATATAATAATTATTTAGTATATATATTAATTATGTATCTAATAATATAGTGTAATAGGATTTTAGTATTATTATATGCTAATATATCAAATCATTATGTAATTAAAGGACTAATCATTTTTAACAATACAAATTTAATAAAAAAAACGTTTTTAATTAGAAATAATCTTTAGAAAAATAAAAAAGTAAAACGGCCATGTGATGGCCGTTTTTTGAGTTAGAATTTTTTTAAAAAAACTTTACTAAAAACGGTCATGTTATGGCCGTTTTAATTCGAAAAAATTTTTAAAAAAACTTTAATAAAAACGGCTCACAGTGATGACTTTAGTTAAAAAACGGTGACGGGCATGGCGTTTTTGTCTAAAATATTAAGCCATTTTTTTTTCGATTCATTTGTGTAACTCGGAAAAAAAAAACGTAATATTCTCTAAAAAGCCCAATGAGATACTTTCGAGTAAATAAATTTCATAAAAATAACTTTCCATGGAATATATTAATTGTAGAAAAATAGTAGTATTTCTTCTAGTACAATTTATATGAATCGAAAACCAAATCGGTAAAATTTTCAAAGTAAGCAAAATAAAATTAGCTCGAATCGTGTGTTCAACACACTATCCTTGGTTGCTCCCAAAACGACCTCTCCTCGCCGATCACCTTCCAAGACGAAGTCCTCCGTGAAACCCGCACAAGGGGGCCGGAGGGGGCTCCCGCGTACCTCTCTCGATGCTTAAGTCGTGTCTTGGAAATGAAGTAAAGGCTAGAGAGAGAAAAAGCAATGTAACAAAAAAATGAGATTAGTTAGAATGAACCCGGGCTTGGGCCTTTTATACTTTAGCTAAGATTAGGGTTTCCGTAAAATCCGGGATTCCGTTACGATTTGGTGTCGAGTCATTATTAGATTAGGATCGGATCTCATAAAAACCCTAATTTTACGCCCGTAAGACCATAGCTCCGACTGTTTCAGACACGCTTGGTCCTTTGTATTGTGCGGCCCTTACATTTCCAAGGCATCCTCGCACCTCATACATCTCTTGGGCTCGAGTGACCTCTTCCTCCGACGTCGGGTTAGACTACAATGGGCCAATAACAGATCGGCTTAATCATGCGGGGCTTTAACAGTTCGCTTAACACCACGTACCTTACACAGTCGCCTCATAACGGCCCTACAACCACGTGCTTGGGCCTTAACAGTCGGCCCGAAAGATGATAAGCCCTCCACCTATTTATGGGCTCGTGGGTCGGCCCAAGACATGAGCCTTAGATCAATCTCAAACCGCAAGCCTCCACAGATCGGCCCAAAGGTTTAATGCTTAATGATCGCCCAATATTATGGGCCTTGGATCGATCGGTCCGGCCGTAGGCCTGGTCAGTCATCCCAACATCAAACCTCATCCATCGGCCCAATGTCATGGACTGTCAGGTCGGCCTGCCGCAGACAGTATTTTGCCCTTATCAATTCCTCCTCAACTATGGATTGGTCTCTGCCTAAAATATAGTTGCTAACAGGCCGAGCTGACCTATTTTTAGGGTTCCCACTTTTCACATTCCCGCCGACTCTTGGCTTTCAAAATTCCTGCCGCCCTTTGGCCTCTCAAGTACCTGACACACGGATGTGATTGATGAGACGTCTTTTCAAATTTCTCGACGCCAGAACCGTCAAACGTCTCCTCAAAAATCGAGACACATCTTTGTCTTCTCTCTCCCTTATAAAAGCCCCTCTTCTTTCTCATTCACCACTTTTACACTTCTTGAATTCCAAAGCATCTTCCTCAAGCAAGTCATTCTCTTCGCGGAATCCCTCAAGCTCCGGCAAGTTTCAAAGATTTAGGCTCCACCACTTTCCCCTCTATTTCCATCCAATAAGTAATCCCCATTCTCTTCAATTTTTCTTTTTCTTTGTTATGGCATCTTCTTCTTCCCCTTCCACGCCGTCGGACCCGGTGCGTCGCCGATTTAGAATGGTGGGGCCATAACAACGGGTTCTCGCTCCTCCACCACTTTCTCTCACCGGAGTCCGTCCATCGGACCGATGCCACCAAATCCAGCTTCGATTCGGGTCGATTCCGATACAATAAAGATCCGAACTCCGAGCTCGGGTCCTTTACTGTATATCGCACGATTTTAGGGAGACCACCCTATCGGCCTCCAATCTTCAAACCATACAAAGAATGTTCCCAAATTCCTTCTACCTTCGGACTCTCTCGCTTGCGATTCGACCGACCTAACCGTCCTCCACCCAATGCCCTAGCCTTTTTCGCAGGTCAGATAGAGGGCGGCCTCAGATTTTCCATCCATCCGTTCATGGCTGGGGTGTCCGAGTTCTCCCGGCCCCTTAACCAACTAGCTCCGAACTCCTTCCGTATCCTGGCCGGCTTCATAATTCTGACTAAGTACTTAGAAATAGAGCCCACTCTGGAACTATTTTTCGCCCTGTTCCAAATAAAGAGTTCGACCACCAAGGGTCTTTTCTACATCACCTCCCGAGGTGATGCTCAATTTTTAAGCAAGTATCCTTCCTCCAACAAATTCTCGGAAGGATAAATATTTCTTCATTTCTTTCCCGAGCTTGGGGTTTCCTATTGCTTGGACCTGGACCTTCCTCTCCAACGCAAACATAACCCCGAGATCGGTCTCCCGATCTCCAAGCTCAAATAAATAAACTTACCTTGGTCAAGTATGACCTTTCTCGCCTCATAACCCCATCACTCCTGTAATAATTCGAGCTGAGCCCCATCGTGGCCCCTTGCCTTGTGACATTGGTAATTATCATTTTTGTAGTTAATTTATTTTACTCTTACTCATTAGCTAATCTTTCCTCTTTGTGCGGATATGTTTATGGCACGGATGGTTGCCGAGACGACGAGCGAGCAACCAATTGCTCCCCGGCTCACTCCCACCTTCATCCGCGCCGCCGCCCGAGCCCCCGGAGGTCACCTCTCTACTTCGGGCGACTGATATGGCCGCTTGGGAGACATGTCAAACGGGCCGGTGGCTAGCTCCCGGCCAGCCCACCTGACCCGCCTCCCGACGGGGTAGGTTTAGCCCACTCACCACTCGGGCGGGCCGGGCCGGCCGAATAAAAATATAAAAGGGTAGGCCCGGCTCGGCCCACTAGCCCGCTTCTAGTGGGCCGATCCGGCCCGGCCTCGGGCCGGCCACGAGCCGGGCCAACGGCCCGGCCTTTTTTTTTCCCTTTTTTTTGTGTGTGTTCTTATGTTAAGTATAAATGAATCTAATATTTATATCAAAAATTGAGTTGCTGGTGGTAGGTTTTTACATCTCCTACCAAGAGGTCAAGAGTTCCAATCCCTTACAATACATTTATTAAATATTTTACACTTAATGTGGTACGCATTTTGCGGTGGGTATTTATTATGTTATAGTATTTTTTCCAATATTAAGTAAACATACATTCCGGATATACTAATAAAAATTAAGTTGGCATGATGGTTTGGCAACATGATTGTGTACTTGGAGGTTTGGTGTTCAAACCTCTACTACCTCAACATAATTTTAAATCTTTTAAATCTATTTAAAAAAAAAAAAAAAAAAAAAAAAAAAGCCCATCCGGCCGGTCTCGAACCTGGATCCCGCTCGGGTGGGCTGGGTCGGGCTGGCCGGGTTCATATATTTGGGCCCAATTGGGGCCCGAAATTTATACTACTAGACCGCCCGGGACACCATTACTATTCATGGGCGGTCCCCGGCCAACCCCTGAAGCCGGCCCGAGCTGAGCAGGCGGGCCAACCCGACCACTTGACACCTCTAGCTGCCGTAGTGATAGCCGATCTCACGTGCCCATGGGCTCAACCTTCTATCCGACCTCCTCCTCCTCCCAAGAGGTCGGGTGTCTGATCTTAGCACATGGGTCGCGCAAGCCAAGAGCACCACTCCTCCCACTCGCCGCTTCTCTCTCTCTCACGCACTCCTATTCATACACCCAACTGGACCTTTTTCACAGCAATTCCATCCTCAAGAATAATGATGGAACTTTTGCCATTCAAGACGCTCCAAGCAAATCGCCCAACCCCGACCGAATCGCTTTCGGGAGAAGCTTCGGTGATCTTTGGGTGAGCTCTTCCTCGCTTGAACCATTCGAAAGTCGAGGCACGCCTAGCCGCCCGATCTCCCGGCTCGAGTCGGTTTTTGATCCCTCCAATATTGCCGAGCTCAATAATTCTAAGAAGGAGTGCATTTGGTTGAAAGCTCGGAGACTAAACTACCGGAGGAGAACCGCCGATCAAGGATAAGGAGGAGGTCAATAAAAGCTATCGTGGCCTCTCCGGAGGCCAAGATAAAGTGCTCGAGATCGATAATGTTGATCTCAAGATCGAGTGAATGATCTCCAAATCCACCGCATCGTTAATGCCGATCAAGCCCGAGCTGAGGGCATCGAAGCTGGTCGCCAAAGTTTCCTTACCTCCATCGAAGGCTATTCAATAGTTCAGGCTATTCGGGAGAGGGTGAAGCAGGCCTTTTTGAGCTCCAAGGAGTTCATCAAAGTCCTTTCTGTATCTGCCATGGAGTACTACGGCTTTGCTTTTGACCAGGCTGAGCTTCAGCTTAGGGAACGCGGTATTACCACCGAGCCCTTTGATCGCCGAGGCCCCAGAAAGGTCTTGCCTGACCCCAAGGGCTTCGTGTTCTCTGAAGAGGCGGAGCGTCTCAATCTTGCTCCTGTGGAGGTATTGATAGAATCTCTATCTGCTCCATTCATCCTCCACCCTGCCTCCAAATCGGGAGGTCCTCTCGCTCCCCGAGGTCGGCCCAACCCCTCGGCCTTCCAAAGAGTCCCTCCTTAAGTTCAGGAAACCCAGACGATGATCCCGACCTCGCACTTATAGATGACGTGACCATCTCCACGGACGATCTGAACACCGAAAATGTTCCTCCTCCTGCTTAGAAGTTCAGTTCTACTATTGTAATTTCTCCTTATGCACTTGTATTTTCTTTTTTTTGAATGATCAATGAAGTTTCTTTGCAATTTCATTTTCTCGATCTCTGATCTGATATTTACTTTCATCATAGTCTGGTTTTGTGAAGTGCAGCTTGGACTGCAATTTCATTTTTTTTTTTACAAAAAAGATTGGCATATTGTGCTCCTCGTGGCCCCAAGTATTTGGAGACTAGCTCGAGCTGAGCTCCAAATACATGTCTTCTTTTCAAAGGAAGTTGGCTCGTCCGAGCTCCTCGCATGGCCTCGTGGCCCCAAGTATTTGAAGACTAGCTCGAGCTGAGCTCCAAATACTTGTCTTCTTTCAAAGGAAGCTGGCTCGAGTCGAGCTCCTCGCATGGGCTCGTGGCCTCAAGTATTTGGAGACTAGCTCGAGCCGAGCTCCAAATACTTGTCTTATTTTCAAAGGAAGGCGGCTCGTGCCGAGCTCCTCGTATGGCCTCGTGGCCCCAAGTATTTGGAGACTAGCTCGAGCCGAGCTCCAAATACTTGTCTTCTTTCAAAGAAAGTTGGCTCGAGCCGAGCTCCTCGCGTGGCCTCGTGGCCCTAAGTATTTGGAGACTAGCTCGAGCTGAGCTCCAAATACTTGTCTTCTTTTCAAAGGAAGTTGGCTCGTGCCGAGCTCCTCGCATGGCCTCGTGGCCCCAAGTATTTGGAGACTAGCTCGAGCTGAGCTCCAAATACTTGTCTTCTTTCAAAGGAATCTGGCTCGAGTCGAGCTCCTCGCATGGCCTCGTGGCCTCAAGTATTTGGAGACTAGCTCGAGCTAAGCTCAAAATACTTGTCTTCTTTTCAAAGAAAGGCGCTCGTCTTGAGCTCCTCGCATGGCCTCGTGGCCCCAAGTATTTGGAGACTAGCTCGAGCTGAGCTCCAAATACTTGTCTTCTTTCAAAAGAAGTCTGGCTCGTGCCGAGCTCCTCGCGTGGCCTCGTGGCCCCAAGTATTTGGAGACTAGCTCGAGCTGAGCTCCAAATACTTGTCTTCTTTCAAAGGAAGTTGGCTCGTGCCGAGCTCCTCGCATGGCCTCGTGGCCCCAAGTATTTGGAGACTAGCTCGAGCTGAGCTCTAAATACTTGTCACTTTTTATCATTTCCACTCTCCGAACTCATAATTTAGGGCGTGAATCATTTCATTCAAAAAGAGTAAATTGATTACATCGTATATTCCTCTATTCTAGGAATGATATTTCTTCAAATTGCAACTGTTCCAAGCCCTTGGGAGTTTTCGACCCCGAGATCTTCCACTCGTATGCACCTCCCGCCAACACCTTCACTACCCGAAGTGGTCCTTCCCACCGCATCTAGTTTCCCTTTATTCTTGCTAGTATCTCGACCTTCTCAAAACCAAGTCACCGACACGGAAGGCCCTTTTCTTCACTTTCTTGTCATAGTCGCCTTGATCATTCCTCGTGTTCGTTCCATTTGCAAAAATGCCATCTCCCTTTTCTCATTTATAGCATCCAACGCCTCTCGCATCAGATCTCATTAGCATTCTCATTAAAATTACAACTCGATGCGTTTCCATCCCGATCTCTCGCCGGTATCACAACATCCATACCATACACCAAGATGAACGGAGCCTCGCCAGATTGCCTCCTTCGGATTAGTTCGATAAGCCCACAAAGACCGAAGCCGAGCTCTTAAACCCACGCTCCTCCCGCCTTCTCCAGCCGAGCTTTCAATCCTTGGACAAGAATTCTGTTAGTCACTTCCACCTGCCCATTGGCATGTGGATGGGCCACCGATGTGAAGTTTTGCTTGATCTTCAATTCTTCACACCAAGCTCGGATTTACCCCGCTGAATCGTTCCCATTGTCTCGATATCAAGATCCGAGGCATTCCATACCGACACACTATGTTTTGCCAAATAAATTTCATCACTGCATCCTCATTTATCTTAGCAAGAGGCTCTGCCTCCACCCATTTGCTAAAGTAGTCGATTGCCACAATCAAGAATTTCCTCTGACCTGAAGCCCGGAGGAAAAGGACCAACAATATCAATTCCCCATTTTGCAAAAGGACATGTCGAACTCATTGTCATGAGCTCTTCCGCGGTCGATGTACCAAAGGTGCATGGATCTCGATATTTTTCACATGCTCTCACCAACTTTTCTCGCTTCCCCTTCGGTAAGGCCAAAAATACCTGCTCTAAGGACTTTCTTCATCAAAATCCTTGCTCCCATGTGATTCCCGCAACAACCTTCATGCATCTCTCTCAAAGACATACGCATTCCCTCTTCTCCACTCAAACACCTCAAAGAAAGGCATAGAGAAGCCCCTCTTATATAACTTGTCTCCGATAATACAAAAATGTGTCGCCCGAATTTTCACTAGAGCCGCTTCACGCCTACCTGTTGGCAAGACCCTTCTTTTAGATAGGCTATGATAGCCGACCTCCAATCTTCTTTCTCCTCAATCTCTCCGACCTCCAACCCCAACACGCTTTCTTTTGCCATCAAAATGTGATATGTTTAGCTTGATTTTCCAAGGCCGAATCGCCATCTTTGCTAGAAAATCCGCCCAACCATTCTCTTCCCTGGACTTGACATATCTTGATCTCTTTCACTTTCCCCTCTAAAGCTCGGTATGTTTGAACATACCTCTTCATTCTCTCTTCCCTAACCTCGAACTCTCTCATAACTTGCTTATGGACGAGCCGAATCCATGTAAACCACCATCCTAATGCCCCCATCTCGATGGCCATTTGCATTCCTCTCGATGAATGCTTCATACTCCGCCTCATTATTGGATAGCTTGAACTCCAACCTCACAAAAAAATCATTTTCGATTCCTTGCGGGGCCGAGCAAGACAAAGACGACAAAGACACATCCCGAGTTCCCTACCGAACCATCCACATAAATCACCCAAGTTCCTTCTCCGCTATCACCCATTATTGATTCTTGAACAAAGTCCGCCAAAGCTTGAGCTTTGATGGCCGACCTATTCTCGAATTCAATATCATACTCACTCACTCTCAATAGCCCACTTCACTAGCTTTCCGCTACCTCGGGCTTACTCATCACATTTCTCAATGGAAGATTAGTTCGGACGATTACCTTATGCGAAAGGAAATACGGCCAAGTCTCTCGCATCGCCACCAAGGCCAAACTGTCTTCTCGATCTCCGCATACCGCAGCTCGGATTCTCAAAACTTTACTAACATAGTACACCGCCTCGAACCGATCTCTCCTCCGTGATCGGGACCGGACTAACCCCCCGCTTCCCCACCGAAAGATAGAGGTATAAGGGCTCACGGCAACGGCTTAGTCGAGAATGACAGACGGCCAAGTAATTTTTCAAGTCCTCGAAAGCCTTTTGCACTCGTTCATCCCAAACAAACTTTTTGGCTTTCCTCAAGACCTTGAAGAAGGGCAACTCCTCTCGCGAGGCGCGAAATGAAGCAATTCGTAGTCCGCTAGCCGACTGTTAAACATCGCACATCCTTGGCGTCCCGAGGTGGTGCCATCTCTTTGATAGCTCGACCTTCTCCTATTTGGCCTCTATTCCTTTTTCTGTCACCATATACCCTGAAACTTTCCCGACCTGACCCCAAAGCGCATTTCTTGGGGTTCACTTCATTCTATACTTTCTCAACGTGTCAAATGTTTCACTAAGTCACGCACATGATCCACGCCTTTCATACTTTTGACCAACATAACATCAACGTACACCTCCATGTTCCCCCGAGCCGCTCCCCAAACATCTTATCCACCAACCTCTGTATGTGCCCCCCGCATTCTTCAACCCAAATGGCATCACTACATAATGGAAGGTACCAAAAGAGTGGTGAAACACACCCTTTTGGTCCTCTTACGCTGCCTTGATCGTGATATCCTTGCGATGCATCCATCATACTAAGCAGTTCACACCCCGACGTCGAATCCACCAGCTGATCGATTCGGGGCAATGGATAGTAATCCTTAGGGCAAGCACGGTTCAAATCCCTAAAATCCACACACATGCGCCAATCATCCTCTGTTTTCTAACCAATACTGCATTAGATAGCCATTCTCGAAACTGGATTTCTTTGATGTGCCCTGCTTTCAACAACATTTGCACCTCCGCTCGAATTATAGCATCCTTCTTAGGACCGAAATTCCTTTTCTTTTGTTTCACCGGCTTATATGACGGATTGACATTAAGCATGTGTTCAGCAATGCTCGGATCAATCCCCACCAGGTCTTCCGATGTCCAAGCAAACACATCCACATTACTCCTTAGAAACTCCACCAGCTCATCCCTCAATTCATCAGGCAACTCTTTCCCGACCTTGGTGACCTTATCAGGGTCACCTGGCACCAGCTCGACCATCATCATTTCCTCGTTAGGTTGGACGTGCTCCACCAGCTCGTCCAACCTAATCAACTTGTCTCTGTTTCTATCATCATCAAAAGCACTCCCCCTTTCCGCCTTCTGAATACTTTCTACATATAATTTTCTAGCCATATACTGATCACCACCGACCTCACCTACTTCTTCTCCCACAGGAAACTTCATTTTCAAATGGTATACCGACACCACAGCTTGGAAAGCATTTAGTGTCGGTCTACCCAACATGACATTATAGGAGGACGGTGCATCGACTATCAAAAATCGAATCATTCTAGTTTTACGATTAGGCTCCTTACCCAAGGAAATAGGTAAAGTAATCATACCTATTGGTTGGATCATCCCTCCGGCGAATCCGACCAACGCTGTGTCTACCGTCTCTAAGCCGACCTCGAGGTCCATCTTCTTATAGCAATCATAGAATAGGATATCTCACGAGCTCCCTGTATCCACAAATACCCGTTGCACATCATAATTAGAAATCATCGCCGTGATCACAAGAACATCGCCGTTGTGAGGTGTCACGATACCCTTGCAATCCTCGGCCCAAATCGATACTCGGCCCCTGCCCGACTGTTTCCACCTTCAATCGCTTCTTGCACCTAATGATCGTGCCGCTTGCTCTCACATAATTTTTCCGAGCTCGTCTCGAATCTCCTTCCGCCGGTCTTCCAACAATCATCTAGATGACCTCTCGCCGAGGAGGTGGGGCGGAGGTGGAGGTAGCTCCTCCCTTTCTCCCCTACGCTCCGGCTCACGCCGAGATTGGTGATATCCCCCTGGTTATCCCTCTTATACTCCCCTTTTTCTCCTTTTTGTCGATGTACACAAATTCCCGAGATGACACTTGAATGAGCCGCTCGATCTCATCCTCGTGTGTGTGCACCGATCATTGTGTGCCTATACTCATTGTGAAATCTTCAAAATTCCTTACATTTCGCCTTCACCACCGCCTCTGCGTGCGTCTTTGGCCACCTCGGTCGGGATGCCTCTCAATAGCTACAAGTACCTCGCCCGAGGGATGACCCAATGGCGTATATTTCTCAAACCTCGGCCTTTCTCCCATTGCCTCGGACCTCGACTTCTTCTCGAGGTCCCTTGTCCTCCCGATCCTCCCTCCCGACTCTTCTCTTCTCTCCTTCCTCTCTCTTCATTTTTCTCGCCTCTTCCAAGTTAATATATTTCTCCGCCCGAGCTAACTCGTCGAATGTCTTATCAAGCTCTATTACTAATGATTCAAAGAACTCCCCATCCTTCGTGCCCCGAGCTAGGGCATTAGCCAAAATTTCGGACTTTGCTGACGGCACCTCCAACTTTGCCGCGGTAAACCTCTCAATATAGCTCAAGTCCCTCCCCTTCTCTCTCGTTTGATGCTAAACAGAGTCAGCGGCGCTTTTAGTATTCTGAAACTCGTGAACTCGATTTAGGAAAGCCAGTGAAGTCATCAAAATTTCGAATGGAGCCCGAGCAAGTTTGCCTAACCATTCTTGAGCCGATTTCGTCAAAGTGGTAGGAAAAACTCTACACATCACGCCATCCGTGAACCCGTGCGAAAAGCGGCGTTCTCAAAATGGCGGAGATGGTCCCACTGGACCGTGGTACCATCATACTCAAAGCTCGTGAGCTCGGTATGAGGTCGGGCTCATCCACCATCACCTCATCCGAGAAAGGAGTTCCCCTCCTCACCCGAACCGCACCACTCCCCTGGCACTCCAAAGAACTCTCCTCCGAATATCTCGCACCTCACGATGGAGGTCATCCATCCGTTCCGACCAATCCTGGTCTTCAGTGGACACATGCTCCGCCTCGATGAATGCACCTCTTCCGCCACCGCCGCCGACCTCTTTCTCCGACCTCCGGGGACCACAAGAGGAGGGACCACGGAGGGGGAACCACGAGGAAAGAGGCACGGGAGGACCACGTGAGCCGTGGCGAAGCGTAAGATCTCCTCAAGCGTCTTTCCACTGTTTGTTCCATAGCCCTAGTGATGAAACCACCCAACTGTTCAAAGAACATTGGGCCCAAATCTATACTCCCCGAGACATAGGCGTATGTTCATCCATTCCCGTCCGCTGCACCCGCTGCCCTCCCACCGTCCACCGGGGGTGGTGGAAGTGGAGGTCGAACATCCTCCTGCGTGACTACGCCCGGAGTATCTCCCAACGGCGTACGGTTCAGATCATCTTCCAAGTTTCTCCTAACATCCTCCATGACCAAAACTCGAATCTCACGTCTCTCGCTCAAGATTTCCCACAAACGGCGCCACTTGGTTGCTCCCAAAACGACCTCTCGCGCGATCACCTCAAGACGAAGTCCTCCATGAAACTCCGCACAAGGGGGGCCGGGGGGGCTCCCAGGCATACCCTCTCCGATGCTTAAGTCGAGTGTCTTGGAAAGGAAGTAAAGGCTAGAGAGAGAAAAAAGCAATGTAACAAAAAAAATGAGATTCTTGTTAGAATGAACCCGGGCTTGGGCCTTTTATACTTTAGCTAAGATTAGGGTTTCCGTAAAAATCCGGATTCCGATTACGATTTGGTGTCGGTGTCATCATTAGATTAGGATCGGATCTCATAAAAACCCTAATTTTACGCTCGTAAGACCATAGTTCCGACTTTGTTTCGAGACACGCTCGGTCCCTTGTATTGTGCGGCCCCTTTACATTTCAAGACATCCTTAGTACCTCATACATCTCTTGGGCTTGAGTGACCTCTTCCTCCGACGTCGGGTTAGACTACAATGGGCCAATAACGGACGGCTTAACCATGCGGGGCTTTAACAGTCGGCTTAACACACCGCGGACCTTACACAGTCACCTCATAACGGCCCTACAACCACGTGACTTGGGCCTTAACAGTCGGCCCAAGATGAAAGCCCTCCACCTATTTATGGGCTCGATGGGGTCGGCCCAAGACATAAGCTCTTAGATCAATCTGAAACCGCAAGCCTCCACAGATCGGCCCAAAGGTTTAATGCTTAATGACGGCCATATTATGGGCCTTCTGGATCGGTCCGGCCGTAGGCCTGGTCAGTCATCCCAACATCAAACCTCATCCATCGGCCCGATGTCACGGACATGTCGGTCGGCCTGCATCAGATTTTGCCTTATCAATCCTTAAAACAGATTCGTCCCCTATTCTCGACGCCTGTTTCCCGATAAGACGAAAAACCGGATTACCTATTCCGCGAATCGAAAATTATGCCCAAAAATTATCACCAAAAATTAAATAACAAGAGTTTTATGAGAGAGATGAAATTCTTGTGAGATTTGTTGTATCTTACAAATAAAAAATTAACCATATTTATAGAAATAAATATGTCCCTTTACAACCAAAAACTTGATCTTTACTATTGCTAAGGTCATTAAAACTTTTGCCCTTTACTATTCATAAAATTAAATTTAAAATAATAATTTTCCTCAAAAAATTTCCAACATTAATAACATTTTCATGAATCTTACTACATTTTGGGCCTCCAGATACCCCTGATGGACTAGTAACGAAGGGTTAATTATTGTCATAACATGCTATTGGAAATAAAAAAGGATCTTTGATTGCCGACAGAAAATTAATCTGTTGATTAGAGATTAATCAATAGTTTGGCATCGGAAAACTATTTGAGGAACACACCACGTGACCTGCACATGCAAAACTTAGTGCTGCACGCGTTCTCCCCTGTGCAATTCTCTCCACATTATCACTATTTCCATTGCAAATTAAGACTATAAACTTTTCTTCATTTTAAATCAATCATGCTTACTAATGTAGTCAAAGTTGCACTTTAGAAACCGAAGAAAGGGCTTAAGCTACAGTGCACGGCTAGATATGAGCCACAATTTCTGACGCCACAAGAAAATAATTACCTAACACATTATATATGGATTAAACTTAATGCTAGGCGGTTAAGGTCAGAAATCGTGTTGGGCACAAGTACATGAATAATAAATAGGTCGAATTATGGTTAATTCGAAATAACATGATTAACCAATTTGACCCAATTGCGTTGTTCTTATTCAAATTTTTAGTCTGATTGAATATGTTGTTAGTATAATGATTAAATTTTAAAAAATTATCAAATGTATGTAAATATAATTTATAAATTAAAACTAACTCATACAACTCATATAACGCATTTATTTAACCGAATTATTTATATATACACATGTTATTTGGATCGACCCTGAAATTACGAATAATAAACATATCGGGTTAGGGTTGAAAAATCTGACATAAATTATTAAACAGATTGTGTTAGGATTGATAAATTGAGATATCAAGAATTTTTTTTTTTCGTTTCGATCCCTCTCAAGGTAAGGTAGTGAAGTCACCCGATTGAAGAGGAATAAGAGATTCGATGGTCCACCTCTAGGAACATGTGATTGATTGTAAAAAGATTCTGGTATATGACATAAATAGCATGAATTTTATTTCTTGACACAACATGCGACCCAAACAGGATAAGAAATGCACCCCTAATTAGGGATGAACAAATAGTTGGTTCAGTACAAAACAAAATCGAAAACCGAATTTGTATTTCTCCATATTCCATAACTGAAATCGAACTGCATTGCTAGAAAAATCGAATTGAACTGGACTATTTCGGTTTGATTCGGTTCGGTTTGGTTTGTACTTTATTTTTTGCCTTTATTTTGCGTAAAAATATATATTTTATATTTATTTGATAATTTAACAATGAGAGGAAATTAAAAAGTGAAATAACAATATAAAAATATAAAAATATAAATTAATATATTTGGTTTGGTTCGGTGCAAACCGATATTTTATAGACCAAAATCGAACCAAACCTAAATAAATTCAGTTTATTAGATTCAAAACCGAACAAACCGTTTAACGAAAAAATCAAACAAACTGCACCGAATTCATCGGTTCGTTTCGACTTCGATTTTGGGTTCCGGTTCGGTTTTGCTCACCCCTACCCCAAATCATAGCAACAAGAACTATGTACAAGTCATGCTGGGACCCAATTCGTGGGGCCAATCCTCAGCAGTTGCCGAGGTCGGGCATCAATTTTGATGTCCCGATTCTTTCTTAATCGGATATTTTCCTTGTGGGCCTATGATGCCACAATTCTCAATTAATCCAACCCCCCAAGTCCCAACCACCTAGGAAGTAGGAACAATGCATGTATCATGTATGCCCTCATTTAATGGATCCTTATCCCTCAATTGACAATTGTTATAGGTTTTTTAACTTTTCTTGGTTAATGTTGGCATTAATCTAAAATCAAGTGGAATAATCTATTTTAATTTAGTATTTTATTTTGTATTTTACATTGATTCAGTTGTGTACATTAATTTTTTTATTATATGTGCATTTATGGTGGGTCATATATATACTTTTATGTGACATTTACATCATACATGTCAATTGAAATACGAAGTGAAATATTATGAAAAAATATTATAAAACTTATTTTGAAGACAAAGTAATTTTAGGTTTAGCAAATGAACTGAATCATTGATAAAGCCTGAAATAGTTTTGGAGCTTTAATATCTTGTAAACAAAATAATCTGCTGTGTTATTAGTCTAGATATTTATTGGTGCCCCCCAAAAAATTGTGGTGGGGCACAACTTAGGTGTTAATTTCAGCAGAGTGCTATAACACTACTTTACAATGCAATACTCCAATTGCTGATCTGTTGTGGTTTAGGTTCACAGCTGGAAAATTGTGATTAGAGGAAATTATTTATATTATCATCAAACTTGCAGAAAAATGACACTTTAGCCCTTGATTATCTTTAAATTCAGATTAAGTTAGGAACCTTGAGGTTTTTTTTTTTATTATATAATTCAACATATTAGAATTTAGAACAAAGAAATTGGGACAGCCAGATCATCTGAACATGTACAACAGACACATATTATTGTCTGGGAATAAACAGACACATATTTGAAGACAACAGTGAATCAGTGATGGATTGAGCAAAGGGCCACCACAACAGTTATCCTCTGATCAACTACATAAACTTTATTAAAATTTAAATTTTAAGAGGCAATGAAAAAAATTGGAAGAAAAGATTCAATTGATTCATTCAGTTCAACAATATGTCAAAATTTAAGTACATATAACCAACAATAAATCAAATTTTTAGGGTGAAAACATAATACCAGATGTTATTATAAGGTTTTAAAAGGAAACAAAAACTTAGAAGAAAAACAAATACAGGAAAAATACATGCATAGATTACATTGATTTCCTTAATCACTAGCTACTTGTACCCGTGCATATATCAAAACCAAGACCCATCACCATCATCCTAACCAAACAATCACAACTAGACATGCCCAACGGTTCGAACCGAACCGGCGAACAGCGGTTTGAACCGTGGTCAACGGTTTTCAAACCGTTGACCCGGTTTCCGGTTCGGTTCGGTTGAACCGAACCGTAAACCTTAATTTTAAGGTTAGGTTACGGTTCCCAGAATTTACAAACCGTAAACCGCCGGTTCTAACCGGCGGTTTTCTATATTTTTTATTTTTTTAACAATTTGAAATTGAAATTTGAATTTCAAATTTCAAATTGAAATTCAAATTTCAAACGGTCACTTTTGTGACCGTTAACCGCCGGTTTTAACCGTAAACGGTGGTTTCGGTTAAAACCGGCCGGTTTTAACCTTTTTTTTTTTGGAAATTCAAAATTTGAAAAAATTAACGGTCAAGATCATTTGACCGTTGATGATCAACGGTCAAGATCATTTGACCGTTGAAAACCGCCGGTTAACCGAAACCGCCGGTTTCGGTTAAAACCGCGGTTTTCCGTTTTTTTTTTTATTATTTTTGAATTTCATTTTTTTCCTATAAATACCCCTTCCAATTCATCCATTTTTCCTCACACCAAATTTCTAATCTCCCAAATCTCTACATTCTCTATATTCAACTTGTTCAAGTTTAAATTCCAAGTTTCAATTTAATTTTTAGTAGTTTTATACTTTTAATTTCATTAGCTATTTTAAAAAATGTCGAGACGTGGAGGATCTTCCCATCAATCTAAGGGCAAAGGTTTGGCATCCGGCTCCGAGCAACAACCACCACCACCACCACGTTTTGATGAAGCTTTCGATTTGAACGAAGATGAAATCGAAGCTTGTTTTGCTAGTTTGCAACAAGAAGGTGAGGCTCAACCGGAATCGCAATCGCCAACTCAAACTCAAAGTCGCGAGCTCCGCCACTTAGATTCGATATTTTTTCGGTTCATTTTAAAAAAATTCCGGATCCTACAACCGGCGGTTTCAAAGTTACTTGCAATTATTGCACTAATTCCTACAAGTTTAGAGGAGGGGTTTATGGGGCGTTCACGAACCACCTCAACAAAAATATCCGGATAAAGTTGGGCTAGATCGTGCTCAAACACAACTATCGACGGGATTCACGGGTTCTTCAACAGTATGGAGTCTTCTTCTTCTTCTTTATTTAAATATACCGATATAAATGCAAGAAAAGAGACGACTTTATTTATTCTTGGTATGTCACTCCCTTTTACCTTTGCCGATAATAAAAAATTTGAAAGGTATACTAGACGTGCTTTTAACCCCGCTAATAAAATTTCACGTTCTACATTGACTCGCGATATTAAAAAAAAAGTTTGTGAATATAAGTTTCAATTAATTAACTCATTTGCTAATTTACAAACAAAAGTTTCAATTTGTTCGGATGTATGGAGTGATCATTGGCAAAGAAGTTTTTATATGGGAATTACTTGTCATTGGGTTGATGATTCATGGACTTTGCAAAAACGTTTAATTGCATATAGAGATTTTAATGTTGAACATACCGCTATTAATATTTCTCATAAAATTCATACTATTTTACAAGAATATGGCTTAGTTACAAAAATTTTTTCAATTTCATTTGATAATGCTAGTGCTAATACGGCTAGTTTACCATCACTTATTAATATTTGTGAACCTTTTATTGGTGGCAAATTTTTTCATGTTCGTTGTATATGTCATATTATTAATTTATGTGTTCAAGATGGTTTAGCTACTTTAAAAGAAGAAATTGCACCTATTAGAGATGCGCTTTTATATTTAAACAGATTTTCTTCTGTTTTGAAAAAATGGGCGAGATATTGTAAAGAAAATAATTTATACCCAAGAAAATTCTCGGCCGATGTGCCAACTCGTTGGAATTCTACATATAAAATGATAAATGATAGTTATGCATATAGAGAAGCTTTATGTTCATTTTTTGCCGATTAACAATGTGGCATAGTTTTATTTCCCAATCAATGGGATGCATGCTCTAATTTATGTCAACTTTTAAAGATTTTTAAAGATGCTACCGAAGAATTATCCGGTGTTTATTATCCTACATCAATTTTAGTTGTAGATCGTTGTGTTAAAATTGCACTACTTTTTAGATCTCTCATGCCTTGTCTACTATAGGACCAACTATTGCCCAAATGGGATTAAAATGGTTAAAATATTTCACTTATATTCCTAATGTATTTTTAGTTGCAAAAATATTAGATCCTAGAGTAAGATTAGATGGTTTAGAAGAATTGTTAGGAATTTATTATGATGCTTTGTTTCCTATTAAAGAACATGATACTCCCATTTCAAGCGTTGTAGTAGAGAATGCTAAAAATTGTTTATATGATATTTTTAAAGAATATTCAATAAAATTTGGTGATAGTTTTAGAGGCTCATCTAGTTCTCGCTATTTCTACACCCGATGTTGAACATACTAGTGATATTGGTACGTTTAATGAGGCGTCGGTATTTGCACCATTAGATAATTTTTATGACGCGAGGATACCAAAACGTTCGAGAGGAGCGCATCCCCTTATCTTGAACTTGATACATATTTAACATCTCCTTTTGATTATCTTGAATTTGTAGTAGGGAATTCAAAGTTCGATTTGTTAAAGTGGTGGTCAAAGAGGTCTTCCTCTTTTCCTATAGTAACTTTAATTGCGAGGGAAATATTAGCCGTTCTCGCCTCAACCGTCTCCGTAGAGCAAGCATTCGATGAGGAGGTTATATTCGGATCATAGACGATCTAGATTAATGAGAAAGTCTAGAGGCTCAAGTATTGCTCCACGATTGGACAAACGCCGAAACACGTGAGCAACAAGTCGATTTTGATGATTCCGAAGAAAGCGATAAACTTGATACCGATTCAAGCAACGGTCACAAAATAATTGAAGAATCACGTTGCCACTTGCCACCTTCCCTAAGGTAAGTAAAAAGTAAAGAAGAGAACTACGTAGGGTTTTGATTCCTCTATGAGGATATCGTAGGCAATTTTATTTCAATATTCAAAGTTAAATTTCAAATTTTTAACTTAGAATATTAAAATAAAACTCAAACCCATTTCTTTTTTTTTTTTTCCTTTCTTTGTGGTTTGTACTTTGTACTTTGTACTTTAAATTTTATACGAAATTGTATTAACTTGTAATTTTATTTTTAAATTGTACTTTGGAATTGTAATATATTAGAATTTTTCATTTTGTAAATTGTAAGTTGTAATTTTACTTTTAAATCAATAAAATTATTTTTGTGTTAATTTTATTTCCTTCATCAATTGTGTTAATTTATCAATGGTGTTAATTTATTAATATTAAAAACTCAAAAATTCAAAAATTCAAAAAAAAAAAGAAAAAACCGGCCAAACCGAACCGGAACCGCCGGAACCGGCGGTTTCCGAACCGAACCGAAACCGTCTATAGGGCGGTTAGGTTACTGATTCCACCTTTGGGCGAACCGTAACCGGCGGTTCGAACCGTTGGGCATGTCTAATCACAACCTTAATTAATTTTCAGTCACCCAAAAAATTAATTACCATTAACCCTAAAACAAAATATTAAAAAAATTAAAAATAAAACTAAACACTTGGATCAATTTTCCATTAATTTCCAAAAAGAGAAAAACAAATCAAACCTTACAAAAAAAGGGAAACCTGATCTCCCTCCTCATCCTCTTCTTTGCACAAAACCAATTGAGTTTGTGTCCTCGTGATCTCCCTCTGTCCGGCGGGGAGACAGGGAGGAGCACGGCGGCGTGGTGGCGGCCGTCGTCGCAGACGAAGCGTTCATCAAGGCGAGACATCCTTCGCTCCACGACCTCCGAATCGGGTACGAAACGACGCTGTTTCGAGAAGAGTGCGTGCAATGTCCGCGCGATTTGTGCAAAGCGCACTTACAGTTCTTGTGATAAGGGCGGCGCTGGATGCCCATATCTCCGCCGGAAATGCAGCCTTCGAACATCCCCGGAGAAGACCGTCTCCAGCTGCACCCGTCGCCATACGGATCTATCGATATCACTCTTCTCGATAGATAAATTGTTAAATTTGACGAGAAGATGAAATTTGTTTTTGTTTTTTTCCCTTAAAGGGTATTGTTGATGTGAGAGAGGGTGAAATTGATGGCTTGTGTTGAATGAATGGCTTTTTGATGGTTTAAATATGAGAGAGATAGCCCTTACAATTGGATGGTTTGTTTTTAATTAGGGTGGGTATGAGAGCGGCAAATGCGGCATTATGAGGGGTTTATTGAACAAACACTAGTAATTAGGTATCATCGTTGTATGGGCCGGTACATGTGGGGGCGCCTAGGCCTAGTACACTTGGTGGGGCCTTTTCCAAACTTAGAGTTAGGAAATATATTTTCTAACAAGAAATGTAATTTATGTAACATATGAACAAATTGTTAAACTAAGGAATTGAATCCGCAGATACATAAATTATAGATGTGAGTTATTTTTATATAGAGCTAACAATGGATTGGGTCGGGCCGGCCGGTTCGAGCCCATCGGGCTTTGAAAATAAATTGGGTTGGGTGGGGCCGACTCGATTTTGTTCGGGCCACGAAAATACTTGGTCCATCTCACCCATTTTTATGTATGCATTTTGTACACAAGATCTTTCAAGTCGGGATAAAAGTCGGGCCAATCGGGTTGGGAAAAATAGTCACAAATTTTTTGGGCCTAGAAAATCAAGGCCCTCACTCCAAAATGTTGGGCGGTTGGGGTGCATTTTGCCAAATATTTTTAAACAAGTGAAAGATTAATCTATTGCAATCAATCTTGTGAGTTTGTGATTCATCTTTGGAAGCTTGTCTTTGTCGGGACGATCGACGAGTTCGATTATATGAGTGTGTGTTCTCCCCTATTATCTACTATTGTACCAAAAAAGGATTTATCATCTCAGTATTTTTATTTTTCTTAAACCAAAGAAAATATTACTAATAATGATCGACCAAATTACAAATGTTGTTCACAAAAGCACCAAGCCAAATTGGTACCTCAACTATAATATAAGGGTCAAGTTCAATATCATCTAATTCTTTTAAAATCGAAATGTCCTTTTATTTGAATTCTTTCAGGCTCTATATTTTTCTATCTGGAATTTTAGCTTCTAGATTTCTCATCGTTCTATTCAAAACAAAATAAAACATGAATATGTTTCTTTTTCCACCGGTTCCTTTGTAGTAGGTTGGTTCCTTGTGGAAATAGTTTTTGGATGAATTGTTTAGTTGTTGTTTACTTGTTATCCCAACGTATTATTCATTTGGAATATAATAATATTATTATTAGGAATGGTTGATTATTTTCCTAATTTCAGTCAAGTTGTTTTTTATACTTACACGAATGGTTAAGTGAGAAAATGTTCCTTGTTTTATTATTCTGCACTTAATCTCCCCTTAACTTTTCTATTATATGTTTAATTCAATAAAATTAATTGAACTAGGAATATTTGTTCAATTGTTAAAAACGGCACCCCTATACGAAGATGAATTTAATTTGTTCTAATTATAACTGGAGTGTCCTCGAAATAAGTTGTTCTACTATTGATGTTGGCCTCGTGGCTTGGATTTAATGTGATAAGTTTTTAAGGAACCAAAATTACATTGAATTTGTGAAGAACTTAACAATTTCAATTATAAAAAAACTAAAACGTTTATATATGATATTTATTACTGATATGGGTACTAGTTTTCATTTTAAATATACTTATTGATTTAGGACCAAAATGGCAAAATTGTGAATAAATAAAGTGCTGAATGATTTATTATTAATTTATTGGAACAAGAGGCACAAAGTTTATTCAAAGGTATGAGAACCAAGGGAATTAAAAAATAGACATTTGTAAAAATCCAAACGGAATGGGCACTACATAATTGGGTAGCATCTAATTGTCCAAAGAAATTTACCCGTGATCCTATTTTGATGGAAAATAATCATGAAAATTTGTGGTAAATTTTATTTCCTCGACGTGTGGATGTGTGATGGATCAATTATCTTAATTACATTAAGTTGTGATTTAGAAAATATCTTAACTGACCATTTATGGCCTCTAATTAGTTGTAAGTGCATTGCCGTATATAACCTGCGAGTTCTGCCACAATTTGATATTGTTTACCAGTTTCCACCAAATTAGCTTGCGGGAAATTTTAAATGATTTTTGTTTTATTTTCTAGTGAACGAGACTATTACTTCATTACATTGACATATGAAAATTAACTAAGAATTTGAATTTGATGCAATATGTGGATTTCACACATTGAAACCTGTATGAAGAATGGTTTTAAAGTCTTAACTTTCCAATAACCTGCGTCAAGAATAAGCTTATGCTGCTGCATTCTTTATACTAATTGGCATTTAAATACATTAGATGAATATTATGTGTATAAAATGATGTCATTGCAGCATTGCTAAACGTGTGACATTCAGTTAGTGTGTTAAACTGTGAGTTGAGTGGATATAAATTATCAATCGGAAATCACATTTTATTATAATTGTATATATTGCATCTTATATTACATTATACATATCATATATGCATGTACATCACTTAATTATTTACAATTAATTTCAAGCATCGTAAATAAATACTTTTTATATATGGGATATGCGCATGCAATATACAACTCACAGTAAAAACATCCAAATTGGTTGGGTAATTGCAAAAACTATCACTAACATTTGAGTTAGTTACAAAAAAAAAAAAAACACATGGGATGTTTGAAAATTACAAGATACATAATATTATATAATATTTTTTTATTTATAATACCATAATGTTATTAGTGTTATAATGTTAATATATAATAATTTTAAAAAATAACCTACGGTGGCATGCGTGCCCCAATGTAGTAGTAGCTCCGTCATTGGTTATCTATAATTGACGAGGTTGCGGATCATGAAGTACCAAAAATTGAATAATTAATGATATTCTTAATGAGACAACAAATGAAATTATACCCTCAAATAACTTATGAGCTCTATTCTTAACAATTAACATGGATAAGTAATTGGTTCACGTCAGCTAAGGTATATACAAACCTGCTAAATTGGGCTAAGGCAATACCATTTTACTACTAATAAGCTCTTCTCTCAACATGGATTAGTATTTGGTTCACGTAAGATAAAGGTCAAACCTGATAATTAAATTGGGCTAACGCAATTAAATGCTATTTACGAATCCCTTGTAGATTTTGGTGACATAAAGAAAAGGATAAAGTTTGTGTCACATGTTTCTTCTTTATCTTCTTTCTTTTAGGTGAGCTACCTGTAATTTTTCTCAAATTAAATGTTCTGAAAATTATATGCGTCCAAGTATAGTTAATATGTACACTGATAAAGAGCCCTTTTCTTGCTGTCTTTTGGCACATTTTATTCAAAAAATGAAATACAAGCCTCAGCCTCACCCGACTCCCAAAAAATATGGCCTTAATTTATCTCCCAAGTCTAATTTGAATTAAATATTTGTTCCAAAATGCCCTTAATGAAATGGGAGTAATAGCTGTTAGTATACTTGGAATATTGATACCTCAATTTCGATTTTAACTTTGAGTAAGTCTTATGTGCGGCCGTCTGTCTCACGATTTAAATTCGTGAGACGGATCCACTCATTTTACAAAATAAATTCGATCCAAATTCAAACGAGTTAGCTAATACGGGTCATTTTAGGATCTGTCTCATAAAATTAATCTATGAGACCGTCTTATATGAATTTTTGTCTTTAACTTTTCATTAGTTAAAAAATATTTTTAGATTACTTTAAAAAAGTAACTAATAACTTAAGTAACTCAAATCCAGAAAACTATAATAACAAATGAGTATAAATACTTAAAGGTTTTATAGAATAAGAATCTCTTTTTGATTTATTGAATCCGAAATAAACTACTATATATTTAATCATAAAATTTTTCCGATCAACTCTTTTGGACAAAGATGAATAACTTAATGTTTCTATGCTTTAATTAGTGATATATATATATTAAATAATTGATAATTTATATACTTAATACAGTGGTATTTGAAATATCTTATAATGGGAAAAAGACTATTTTTCTTATAATGTTTAATCGTCTTTAACAATCTTGCTTGAATAACAACATTTAGTGCCTAAATGTTCATACTAGATTCTAATTGGATGTACTTTTAATTTATTTCATGAATCCTGTCAAATATTCATTAAATAATTAGTTAGGGTAATCCATTGGTGAATTACAACTTGCAAATCTAAAAACGCTAGGCATTAGGCAAGTGGCGAAATGAGGTCTAGCACCTATGTGGGGTCCAATGACGGCCCGGTCCGATTGACAACTCTACCTTTAATTAATCAATGTGGGATGACACACAAGTGACGTATTTCATCATCACCCCCTAGTGGGCGAACCATTAATATCACAGTCCTCCATGATCCATCATATGGAAAACCCACATGGGCGAGCATGAGACCTACTTTGATACCATGTTAAATTCGGGGAACTGATCGACCCACTATAAAGTGTATCAATGTAAGAGGAGAGCCCAAGCCCACGAGGTTACATCTTAAAGCCAAATAAGAGTAGCTCATTGATCTCAAATCAATCAATGTGGGATATCTCATAAGTGACATATTTCATCACAAAGTTGCTAAGTGATATATTTAATTATAATATACAGTAATATCAATAATGACAAATTTATTATTGTTGTATATAATAAAAAAATTAAACCCAAATCAATTATCGATATTAGAATTGGCTGTAATATTAAAATTTAAAAGTAACTCCAGATTTTATGTTCTTTTTAGATTTGTTATGATATATTTAACAAAATACATAGTTACATACTTGAATGACAGGTTATCTTTGACTTTGAAAATTAAAAGAAGGTGAGGTATAGTTGGTTGATTGAATTTCATCATATCACATTGAGAAAAGCATTGCTACTCCCAGCTTCTTCTAGCTTAATCCTATATTAATAGAAAACACAAGCAAGTGTATAAAACATGAACACATACCAGCTCTAGGTTAAATAACAAAGTAGATTAAATGCACAGATTTATATCAAAATCCAAATAATCATGTGGAATACCTGATAATCGATTGCAACATTACTAATACAAAATCCAGAATCAAGAACGCATAAGAAAAGGTCTCATAACCACATCGTATCCAATAAAACATCTTGACATCATTGAAAGATTTTTATCTAACAAAGAATTCAACAAAACTTCTTACGGTTATTCCTGTTCATCCAAATTCTCTAGCAAAAAGACATCAAAAAAAAACAAGAACATAAGAACAAATCTCGAAAGCTGCTTCAGATTCGTCTAACCTTGATCACAACCGCTTCATTATACGCTTACTCTTGAAGTCCAACGATGCATTTAGTCCAGCTTCACAGAAGAAAACAGGTAGTGCACGAACCAGAACGAAGAAAGGAACCCAACTGTACCAGTTGCAAGCATAATAGCAACAACCATGAAGAGTGAATAACCAAGGTAAAGAGTAGCAGAAACGGGCCCACTCAAACTCTTGAGATCGAATATCAGATAATTGATCGAGTAAAGAAAGATGTAAATGGCAACAGAACCAGAAGCAAAGAAGGATTTCCACCACCATTTCCAATCCTCCACACAAAGATGCATGTAAGTTAGAACAAGTGACACCTCAGCACAAACCACAACCAAAAGGATCATAACAATGAAGAGAAATCCAAAAACGTAATACACACGTCCCATCCAAATACTCGACATTATAAAAAAGAGCTCGATGAAAAGTGTCCCGAAAGGAAGGGTACCCGCCCCAAGAACCAAAAGCCAAGATGGGTATTTCTGAGGTGGGATTTCTCGGGGAATTTGATTGGTTCGAACGGGATATTCAATATGAGGTGCCCTCGCACCAAAGTAGCCACCAACAAGAGTAAGGGGAACCGAAATACAGAACCACATCAGAATAAGTACGACAAACAATGAAAAGGGAATAGCTCCTGTGCTGTGACTACCCCACAATAAGAAGTTCAAAATGGTGAGAATAAGGAATGAAATACCAGGGAAGAAACAAGCAACTTTCCATGAGACCGAAATCCATCCCTTATGATCTCCAACAAAGATAGTCCTCCACATACGAACAGCAACATATCCAGCTGCAATTCCAAGAATCATGTAGAAAAACAGCATACCGGATATTAAAGTTCCCCGAGATGCGGGGGACATAAACCCAAGAGCAGCAAACAAGATCGTTACAACTGCCATTCCAAGTATTTGAACTCCATCTCCAACCATCACACACAAAAGTGACGGATTAGTAGGAGCACGAAAAACATCGCCCACGACAAGTTTCCATCCCGACAACTCCTCGTTCATTTGAGCTTGAGCTTCCTTGTCGAGCTCCTCGTACCGGGTGAGATCCCGTCTAACGGTCCTCAAAAAGATCACAAGCACGATCCCGGCCAAGAAAGTGATCACCATAAGAGAGTTGAGAATTGAGAACCAATGCACTTTAGCTCCCTCCATTTTCAAATACGCATCCCACCTTGATGGCCATTTGATGTCGTCTCTCTCCACAAACGACACCTCATATGTAAAAGCCAGTGGCTCATTCTCCTTAATAGGCATGGCCACTGTGCCTGGATCACAGTTAATTGAAGCTGGATACTTATCATACATATTCAACTTCTTCAAGGAGTTAGCATTGTGCTGGAAACTACAAGGCACAACCTCAAATCCAACGACCATGTAACCAGGTGCATCTGATCCATCATTTCCAACGGTAGGGATCACCTCAGCTGCATCCCCAGTACCCATAACACGAGCCACATTGGTTTCCTCATACTTATGAACAAGAACCGTGAATTTCAGGTGATTGAACACGTAATAGGTATCTTGCACCTTCACACCAACCGGATAACCCGTCCACCTCAACATAAAGCCCTCCTTCTTAGTATACCGAATCGCAGGCAGGTTATCTAAAATCACATTCACTTGGTACATCTCATCAATCCTCTTAGTCAAAAGCTTAAACTCATCGGCCGACAAAGGCTTAGTTTGGCACAGGAAAATATCGGTCTCATTCGTGTACATCTTAAACCTATACGGGGAATTCTCTATCCTATCACCCATAAGGAGCTCACCAAGATTTTCCGCACTGTCCTTAATACCCTCTTTCGGATGACAGAATGGCAAACTATAATAGCTAAAGGGAATTTCAGTGTCAATTGAAGTCAAAGAATTGACCTTCATATTCAAGTAATCCCCGATTCCATACTTGTGCGGGTAACTACCAGGGAGATAAAATCCCTGTCCTAATTGGAAAAATGTCACGAATACAAGCAAGACACAGATCTTCAATTTGTGAAAAGATTCCATGTTTTCTGTTTTATTGGCAGATCCAGATGGGCCAGATCAAGAAATCAACGATAAATGCCAAGATAAACCAGTTAATTCGCGTTTTTCTTAAGATCTGATAATAATATCAGAAGAATTTGATGAATCTTGAGAGGATTGGTTCAGACAAAATTGTGAGAAACGATTCAAGATAATGCACCGTGGGAACAAGATAAAAAGAACGAAAGTGCTATCAAATTATTCCGGAAAATGAAGATAAAAATGTATATCAGCTTACAAATTCGAGAAATCTAACCTGAACCTCCTCTCTGAAAGAGGGATATTAGCAGCGGCATAGAACGTGTAGATTTGGAAATTGCAATGAGAGAGATGAGAAACAGAGGAGAGAAATGCAAGAGACTGTGTATATTTATATTTATTTTTGGCGTCGGTGGTGAAGAAAATGATGGGGGGATTTTAGGCGTTTTAGGAAGTACACCTCATGGATTTATTTTTACCCTTTTTGCCATTTTTATTTATTCAGAAATGGTCTCTTAAGATTTTCCCCACAAATATTACCCTCTAATATTGGTAGTATTGAAAAAAACTAAAAAAGAAAAAGGATGAATTACAAAAAGCCCACTAATAGTTGGGCTAATTACAAAAAAATAAAGAGATTTTTGAAAATTACAAACTAACGCCTTGAGGTTTGATAGTATCTTAAATTTAAGATGGGTAACAATAATATTTTGAGAAACGTAATAGGAGCTTTTGGAATATTTTTGCATATGAAGAGGAAAAATGTAAAATTGATCAAACTTAAAGGGTTTTTTTTTATTTTCGAAGATCTCTGGATTTTTTTTGTAATTAGTCCAAATTTCAAGGGATTTTTGTAATTATCCCAAAAAAATATATAATTATTCTATTCATTTATAAAGAAAGTGTTGTTCAAATTTTATTGGTAAAGTGAAATGTGTTGCAAAAAAATTCTTGCCAATTTTGAGATTTCTACTCCCTCCTATTCACAAATCACAATAAGTGTCTTTTTAGCACATTGAATTTTTTCAAAAAGAATGTCATTTTCACATTTTTAAGACTAGTGAAAAAATATTTTTCAAATTACCCTTAAATTTATTGTTTTCCAACTAACACTAATGCAAAAATTTGTTTTGTTGCCAAAGTAGCATTTATATGATTAATTAAGTGTATTTGGTATTTAACACAATCCTTAATAAGTGTGTTTTTCTTAAAAAGACGCTTTTTTGAATAGGAGGAGTATTTCCTACCGACTACTGTGGAAACATTTCTCCCTAACATTCTATAATCTTCCCCAATTAACTTTGTTGCACGAAGTCCTTAAAATGGACATAAATTTATTACTACAGAATAGCCAGATTTAAGAACATACTCTTTTTCATCCCTAAATAATATATCCATTTGCTTTACAGTCGACGGATAACTTTTTTTTTTAACTAACTTATCATACTAAATAGGGATAATTACAAAACTATCTTGAGGTTCGGCTATTTACCAAAAAATTATCAGAAATTTTTGGAAATTGAAAGATCCCTTTAAGGTTTGATTTTGTCTTACATTTCCTCCTTCATAAGTGAAAAAACATTTCAAAAATCATATGTATAGAAATATTTAAGTTATCCCCTTATATTTAAAGCCAAAATCAAACCTAAGTGGAGTTTTTGTAATTTTGAAATATCTCTTGATTTTTTTGTAATTAGCCCAAACCTCAAGGGTCTTTTTGTAATTACCCCTAGTAATTATGTACCAATCTTATGTTATTATACTTCTAGATCTTAACATGTTTTTGTCCTTTCACTATTATTTGATCAGATTTTTTAAAAAAAAAATTGACTCAATTATTTGTTACATGATCAAACTAGTCGATCAAGAGTCATTTTTTTAGGGTATAGAGCACTAAATGACGCCAAAAAAAGCTAAAGAAATGATGCATAAACTCTAAAAATGGGGCGATGTTTCCAAAATTACATGTAAGTCATTCTCCGACAATTTCTCTCTTTTATTTCTTTAAGTTATATACTTCCATGGTATATTAGTGTCTAAATTTTCGAAATTTGGAATTTCTCAATCATTTTTCTAAGCTAAATTCAAATATGTTGGAGTAATACATTTTTTTTTTACACATCCTGGTAGGGAAGGGAGCTGGTGGTAATCAAACCTAAATTTTTGATCTGAACTTGAGGGTGACCCAACACTATTCGATTCCCGAAATAATACATTTGATCACACTCTAAGGCCCATGTTAGGTAGAAAAGGAATGTATATTAGTTAGTACTAAAAGGACAGTATGGTGATTGGTGATCACCCAAATGCATTGTCTTTACTTGATATGGTTGTCACGTAAAAAACAACAGCTTGCATCTCACTCTACCTCATTACTTTATCATTGTCAGCTGTCTCTTGTGTTGAGAGAGAGAGAGAGAGAGAGAGAGAGAGAGAGAGAGAGAGAGAGTGGTGATAATGAAATAAATAATCTGCTTAGTTTAAATAATTGATTTGCAAATGACTAACGGAAACAAATAAAAACAAAAATTGGGCAACAAAAATTGGGCAGTGATTAATGTAATGAAGCTTGCTATCATAGTTATATCATTATTCATCAAAGTAAAATGAATCTTGAAAAGTGTGCTCCACGAGATTCGTTTACTTAAAACCGTGACGAGACGCCCTTGCTTTTAATTAAAGGTACAAAAAGTATGTATTAATGTATTATCTTTATTACACTAAATTTGGCCATGCTTAATCTTTTTTTTTTTTTTTTTTTTAAAGTCTCGGGTACCTAGCTCGTTGAACTAGTTCTAGGCCCCGAACCTTGTCCCTATAGTACTTAAGGATGTCAATCGCGAGATATATCTCAATTAGCGCCAAATTCCTAATAATACTTGTATAATTCGCACACAAGGGTCCGATGTCACACCCCCTTATAGCCTCCTTTATAACAATAGGGCAATAGCTCATTGCCATCGTTAATAAATTATATTTAACGGGTGATTTGTTTTGGAAGCATATTTGGAAAATTAAAATTTGAAGGCTTTTTAAAATTGATTCTCGATCTTAACATATACCCAGCACGAGGTTGTTATTTAGACTAAATAAACACAAATTTATAGGCATTGACTTGTAAACATCTCTTCTAAACCAAACACCCCGTCACTACGGAAATATCACTAAAGAAATTTTAAAAATGAATTTATATCCAAAAAAATCATCCCATCGGCTTCTGATTTGGAGAAGAAACAAAAAAACAAAAAGCAAAAAACAAAAAACGAAACTAACGATTAACTTTTACATTAGTATTGTTAAGAATATCTAATTTTTTACTAGACTACTCTCGGGCTTCTGACATATTAAATCAATGAATTGCTTTGATAAATTCTTTTGTTTTTTAAGGAAAACATTATAAATTAGTGGAATTGGTCCAGCGCCAATTGAGAGAGGAAATCGGGAGAAGACGGCCACAATTTTGTTGTACATAAAGAACTCTTAGCAAAATGAGCAAACTCGTGAGTCGAGAGATGATAATATTCTCAGTCCTGGAAAAATTTATGTATGTCAGATACTAAAACATTTTATGTGAATAATAAAAATTTTGAACTTGTATTTGTTGGAAAGCATGACATAAACGAATATGATATTCATCATACTCGAATCGACAAAGATTTATGGAAAAACAAAATATATAGGTCCATAAGTCCATATGATTGATTATAGTTTGAATGTGGAATATCTTTCGACAAACACGAGAACTCCATGTATGCGATCACGAATAGAGTTGGATTTTATGGCCTTCCTCAATTAAATCTATTTATTCCTTGATGACACATTTGTTTTTCATTGTTGGTAGGGAGAAAAGAAAAATTGTATCATTTAGTATATTGGGGACATTATGAAGCACTCGATAAGGATACGAGACACCGATACAATACGACATGGGTACGGGAATACGACATATTTTGAAATTTTAAGGATACGGGTGCGATATATATATATATATATATATAAAACTATATATTTTTATATTATTGTAATAATAAATTAAGGCGACCTAAGTAGAATTAAAAAAAATAATATTTCAAGCATAAAAAACTAAAATTTAATAAGTATTCAAATCTAAAATGTGATAACTCACATAGACACGCAAAAAAAAAAAAAAAAGTCGAAAAAATGAACATTAGAATAAATTCTATCAATTTTCATGTGTAGATGGATCCATAGAGTATCCATGAAGTATCGAACAAAGTATCGCATCAGATACGTATCCGTTACGGGTACCGCATCCTCAGAGAAGTGTCCGTGCTTCCTGACAATAACCATACAATATAGTATTTAATTTGAGTTCTCATATTCCCCTAAATTGACTATTACTAAGTATAAATTATTTTCATATCAAATTTAGTAGCTTTAGGTCTACGTCAAATTTAGATCACTTAATTAAGTGCTAGAATAATTTAAATGGCAAACATAATTACATACTTAAACATACAATTAGGAATTAAATAATTTCCTAACACTATATTCTTAAATATACAAATTTAATTTTTTTAAATAACTTAAGAAATAGTTATTATTATTCTTGTGATGATGGCAAAAACTCCTCAAATTCAAAATTAAATCAAAATTGTAGCTGATAATTGGCTTGATAAACCAAAAAAAAAATATATTAATTTCTTAAGCCAAAAAACTAAGGGTTGCCTAGTTTAATTCAGAAATTATTAAACAGTGATGGTGTTACTCTAAAAGTTAACAATTGGATTTTTCATTTTTTAGATATAAAATTGGTGGAGTTAGTTTTTGGACGGAAAAGAAAAAGAAGAAATATTGTGAGTCTTTTTGGATATGCTAGTTTATTTTAAATGATATTATAATTCTCCAAAATTGAGAAAAAAAAAAAAAAAAAAAAAGGAACTCCGGAAAAATTAGATCCATTCATCTGTATAAATGCCATCTTTATTAGTCGTGCGTTTTTCTTCTTTTCATTGTAAATGGATAGTAGTAGATCTGCCGAACTTGCGAGCTTAACACTTCAAACTATTTATTTATTAGCCAAATTAAACGAGGGATCCAGGGTGTTGACTTCCTCTTTACTCCTTTTAAAAGGATTTTTAAGGATATTATTAATTATATGCGATGAAATATACTTTCATTAATTTAGAAAGTATTTCTTTATGTTATTTAAATCAACCCTAAACTATATTACTATACAGGGGTGTAAAATAATCAAGTAGCATCGAGCATGTGATTGTTCAAACTTATTTGAATTTACAAGTTTCAAAAATTGTATTTGAGCTTGGCTTATTGATGAATTGAATAAAACTTAAACGAGTTTTAATCGTGTCAACACACGAATTCATGTGTCCGACTAGCTAAATAGTTTTACACATTATTTACTAATTTCATTAATCAAGTTGAGTTTGAGCCGAGTTTACATTTTGGTAAATGAAAATATGATCAAGCTTAGCTTAGTTTGTTATAGTATAAGTGTATAACAATGTTAAACCAAGATCCAAGGAGCTTTTGATAATCGATCTCAAATTGAGTAGTTTGACTTTTTTCAACCCTATATTGCAATACATCAATAAAGTGCTTGTACGTGCATGTGGACAATTTTCATATGGTTTTAATTTAAGTGTTCTCTTTTCCTATTTTATGAAATGAAAGTTTTATTCCAAAAAGAAAAAAAGAAGAACAAATAGTGATTCTAATTTGGAATGTCAAAAACAGCTGTTTATTAATGTCTTATATTAAGTTTGATGTCTTATTAATATAAGGGTGGTTACGATTTCGAAACCGTCGGTTTCGATTCCTCCAAATAAAGAATCGAATCGGAACTAATGCATCACAATTTGATTTAACGAAAACCGTATTTTTTTGATAATTTTTTCAATTTTATAAAAAAATATAATTTATCAATTTCGATTAAAAAAGAAAAGAAAAGGAAAAAAGAAAGGACTTGGACTTAATATTCATAATAATATTAAGCGACTACGTATACTCTTAATTAGGGTATAGAGGAATCATACTCCACGTAGATCATACAATATTTGGTTTAATATGTATCTAATGCGGTTGCGTATATGAAACATCATAATACTAAATATTGAACATTTCTTCTCGCATATTTTATCGAAAAAGAATAAAAATGTCGGTTTTAACTTAAAACAACCATCGATTTCACGATTTTGACACTAAAAATCAGAACCAAAATTGGGTTACACGGTTCCGATACCAATTTTGGAACCATGTTACTGTTTACATTTGGCCACTCCTATGTTCAAGGGCGTAGCTGGGATTTCCGGCCATCGATCGAAAATTTCATCATTTCAAAGATAGCGCTTCTCGGTCGAAATTTTAATAAATAGAAAATAAAAAATATTATAATAAAAATAAGCAAGTTGTACCTTACAACAAATATACTCTTCAAACTTGATCTCCAAAACTATTAAAATCATTTTCTAGTTGAAGTGAGAGAAATATTTTTTAAATAATAGTTGGGTCATTAGTGTAGGTGTTGTCTTTTTGTTCAAATTGAGTGTGGTCACATAGCTACTAAACATGCATTTTGAATTTAGAAAGTATTTATATATATATATATATATATGTAATTTTTATTCTGAGTGTGGTCTATGGACGGCTTATATTGGCTCCGCCCTTGCCTATGTTATAATAGATGGAACTTCGAGAAACCCAGCCGCAAGGCTAGATGGGCATAACAATGTGCAATCCATAAGTTGGGAGAAAACTCCAAAATTCAAAAAAGTAAATGAAGCCTTGTAATACTTCAATTTAACAAGGGATATAGATGCCATATATGAATATATATACACACATGTGCACAAATATGTATTCTATTCTTTTTTCTTTTTTTGAGAAGGAATATGTATTCTATTCTTTTATCCTTGTTTGGGGAGGATGTTATGGTAGTATGACGTTTTTGTCCCCAAACTACACATCAATGTATATATATCATGTTTATATATTATCAGCGGTGCTAATTATAATGCATTATGCATACATTTATTTTATTAATGAGTTGGGAGAAATGGAAGGAGGAGATAATCTCGAAAAAAGCTGAAAGATTCAAGTTCGGACATGTTGCCGTCGGGTTTTAGGTATCTCACATATCAAACAAAGAAAATGGACTTATGGGTAAACATAGTGTGTCTATGTGAAGAAAGTGAAAAAAATAATAGAAGGCAACAAGAAAATGTTTTAATGACATGAGTAGGTCGGATTTGTATTCCTTTAACTCAGGGTAATAAATGCTCTCTTAAGTGCTTTGAATACTGAAATTGGTGGACCCTTTTTTCTCGTCATAAATGATGATATTTATAGGAAATAATCTCTCTCTCTCTCTCTCTCTCTCTCTCTCTCACACACACACACACAAGTTGGGCCAACAAGCATATGTGTAATCACCAACTGCAAGATAGCTCGACTAACTTCTTGGTTTTAAGGGACAGTGTGTCAGGGAGGGGCCTTGAATAATTGACCTGACGGCTGATTGGATGCCATGTCTATCTTCTGATTCCATTGGATCTGTCTCCAATCTTCCACGGGTATCCCACCAATTCAGGTCGGTACTATGTGGCTGCGTGTCCTCAGTTGGGACGGATAGGTCGGGGATATGTGACCATGTCCCTCGATATCTTCGTGAGGTAGGACAAATAGGTCAAGGACTTGGCGATTGTGCTCTTCACAACACTAGCGCTGTGACATATGTCTTGGCTCTTGTCCACAGGTCTGTACATGTTAGTCCGAGAACAAAGCTCGTGGTTCAAATATAAATTTATACGATTGTTATAGCATGAGCTTTTGTTAGTTTTGATGTTGTTCAAACAAAGTTTTGTTTGTTTTTCCTTTTTTTGTGAAATTAAATCTTATTCTCTAAATTGGATAGCTTCAAGTTTATTCCATTTGTTTTCCCCCAATTTAACAATAACATTTCTACTAACAAAGGTAACCTCATACCGAGGCTCCACAATGTGCTCCTCTATTGTCATCCCTACTTTTGTCATGGCCAAGTTCTGCTTATGTATATCCAATTTACAGAGCCAAACGTGTGCTTCAGCCAGTTCTGGCTAAGCCATAACATAAATCGACCTTTTTTGCCGATTGGCAATCTTTCTGAGACCGTATCCATGTAATATACTCCAACAGAAAAACAACGGAAGCATCGGAATTAGGCCATGCCCATGTAATTTACATGAATGGAGAAACAACAGAATGGTCGTAAAGGCAGAGGATCCTCGTTCCTCGCCATATCATCAATATCCAGACCACATAAAACATAAAACATTTACATGCATCCAACTCTGGTTCATAATCTTACCATAATGTACTTTGCTGCAATTGGAGCTTAGCTACCAACTAAAAACTTATAAATTAGACAAGAAGGAAAAAGGCTTTCCCTCTACAGAAAATGACAAGAGTCACAGCATTCAGCTCTTCGCACCCAGTCCCATTGACTTTGGACGCCTAACGGCAACTAAAGGGTTGACTATGCCTTGGGAATCCCTGCCCAGTCCCATGCCTTCCACAAACCCCATCTTCGCCATCATCTTCGAACCAAATCCCTTGGTATGCTTCTCAAACGAACCAACTTTCTGGTTCTCGTTTTTCGCTGATTTACTATTGGTTCCAGAAGACTTTGCTGATTTACTATTGGTTCCGGAAGACTTGGCCCTACGTCCAGCTGACTTGGGTTGAGATTGCATGTTTATTGAGCTACCATTACTTTCAGGAACCTCTGCACCCAATCCAAGTGATTTGGGCCTCTGAAACACTTCAATGGGCTTTGCCACACCTTGACCATCCTTTCCTAAGCCGCCACCTTCCACATATCCCATCTTGGCCATCATTTTCGAGCCAAACCCAGTTGTGTGCATTTCAAATGCACCGTATTCAACTGCATTCGTTTCAAGTTTGCTCTCATGGGAGGTACCTTTCGACTCATTTGATTCGGTGGTTTGGAGCTCAACTATATCGCTATTCAAAATACCACTTGAGACAAAGGACAGGGGCTGAGCAGCATAAGAGCCTACTTTGCCCGTCTTACTCTTTTTTGCTTCCTTACTATTAGGGTTGGTTGCTAAGTTCTTACTTGGTTTCTTTCTGAAAGATTGTGAGCCTGCTGGCGTGTGACCACCAGGTTTGGCAGCCTTGTTTGAAGCATGTGTATCCACTTTTACAGGCTTACCATTAATAAATGAAAAATCAGCATCCTCGTCATCAGCTCCTATCAACTGAAATTTAGAAAGCAATTGGTGAGTGTTTAAATAAAAATACAACTTTATGGAGTTTCAGAACAAACTCGGGCATACTGAAAAAAAACGTGAGACATGTCTTCCCAATACCTTCTCCAGGCGTATGTTATCACTCGCAGATGGCATACATGTGTGCTGTGTTCGGACCACTGTCACAAATCTGTGAAACAAATACAAAGTCAACATTAAAATCCAGTACCTACTGATTGCTATTTTGCAGAATGTGCATTTCCAAATGAATGAGAGGTATATAATTTTCTGTGTGTTTATCTTACGAGTTCTTCTTTGGTCAGTTCATTTCTAACTGAGTTATGGGAACTTGGCAAAATTATGACACCCAGTTACAGGAAATTTTCCAAGTATGTTAATCAACACCAGATCCATTCTTTCCAATTTAAGCAAAACTCTACCAAGTCAAGAAGTTTGATATGTACAGCAAGAAAAGATCTTGCAACCTCCACTCCTGAATGGAGGGCCTGAATCAGTAGCTAGCAACGGAAGATACAGCAATACTATACAAAATGAATTTTTGCAAAAATCCACTCCCCACTTTTTCTTTTTCTTTTTTTTGTTCTTGTGTCAAGTTGCGTATGGTTCTCAAATTCCTTCAGAAACCGAGCTCATAGACTGTTTCTCCATTCTCCAATTCCTAAAATATCTCAGATTTTCTGGTTTACCAGAAAGTTCCTTTTATTCTAATGTTGTTCTCATGTTGACACTGACACCTCACCACCAGGGGCGTTTCCTCGTGCCCATAGGGGGGCTTTAGCCCCCCCTCCCCCAAACTTTTATAAAATTTAATTAATTCTATTCATGTTTTGTTCTAAATATTATTTTTTTAATATTAAATATTTATTTTTAATTTATTTAGCCCTCCCAAAATTAATTAGCTCCTCCAAAATTTAATGTCTAGCTCCGCCCCTGCTCACCACCCCAAAAAATATCCGCGTGCATGCATGTGTTGTGTTTGAAGAAGTGGACTTTGTGGGATGGAGCTGGGCGGCATAGGTGAAACATGAACTTGGTGTTTTTCCGAACTGTCTATGAAATTTAGGTGTTTGAAGAAGCAGATATAGGGCTGAGCGTCGCGGAGGATCGGCGGCGAAGGCTGGAAGAAGAAAGACGCGGAGGAGGCCAATGTGGGGGTGGTGATGGTTGGGAAAGGTCAGAAGGTAAAAAATAAAATAAAAATAAAAAATGGTAAACGAAAATTAATAGAAGGGATATAGTTTGATTTTTATTACTAGGAATTGAACAAGTAATTATAATAAATTAAAAGATAACTATGAATACTGTTTAATTAACTAAAACTAAAAAAATATTATAAAATGCTATGTTTGCACATACGTGTATACAAAGAAAATACGCAGTTTTGATGTGATGTGATAATTTTTTTGTAAAATCTTCTATGGAAATGTATACCTACAAGCAAAAGTACATGTATACTTACGGGCCAAAAAAATAAGTGGTATGAATACTACAATAAAATCATTTATCAAACAAAAGGGGAAAAAAGGAAACAACTCAGATTATTGATGATACAACTACAGAAAACATTTCCATAGAAGATTCTACGAAAAATTCCAAAAAATTATCACATCACATCAATCACCTTTTCTTCTAGGAAATTCATTCCCAATTTTTTTAAATCCAATCATTGAGAATCACATAACATCAACTATCATTGGTTATACTTTTCATGTCACATCCATTCACACACTAAAATACAAACTTTTCTTAGTATTCTGTTTGAAAACAAAAAAAATGTAAGGAAACCCACAACCTCTTTTCAATTAATATTGTCTGTCTGCCTATGCCATTAAGTAACATAATCATTAGTACACTGTTACCCCCAAGTTAATACAATTATGTAAACTATCTGTTTAAAGACATAAATAACCATAAAAGAACTCCATAGATGCACTCCAATCACCCAATGGTCACATCTCTTTTTTCAAACCCAAATTGGCTTTTAACCTTTTTATTGATCATGTCAACAATACCACCATAAAAGTAGGTAACCGTCAGAAAAAAATTGTAAATAAAATAACACAAATTCTTCTCACAAAATTTAACCAGCACAGCAGAACCCCACATAAATCTCTCCTAAATCCTGTGGATATGATAACAGACTGAGAAACTAGGATCATTTGACAATAACCCCAAAACTCAGAACTTCGTAAGAAGAGTCACTCTCTGCCCCTCATACTGAGTTCAAAGATATTGGGGAAAAAAGGTATAATCCATCCAACCAATTTTTATTTATCCAACTTGACTTGACACGAGTTTTTTAAGAGAGTTGAAAAGGTGAAAGTTCTACGTATGTTTATATTAGTGCACTCAAAAGTAAGTTAATAGTGTTACTCATTGCTTAAAATGACAAGAGTTCTAAAAATATTCATTTGAAGAAAAGAAATCATATTTCGGGACTCCCAAAAAGGAAATGGGAAGGAGTTGGGTCATTTGACCCCATTGGGTTGAAAAATTCCCGCTATAGATATGCTCTTATTTGCTTATGTAGTAAAAGTCTACTCTCCCACCAAAAGAAATGAAAAAAAAAAATTGATATAAAAGAAAATAGGCTATTGCAGCCAAAAAAAGAAAAAACTTAACCAGGTTAAAAACAAGATCCAAAATAACAAAAAAAGAATAATCTTTTCTCCTTAGAAGTACCATGAATTATGAAAGTAAGTCCCACAGTGGAATGGAAACATCTCAAAAGAAATGCACAAATGGCAGATAATTACATGTCAATATGCATTATTTGGTTAATATGAATAATTCATTCACCTCATTGGCCCAATTTTGTAGCTTCACCCTGTACTTAGAGAACAAATAAGAACATAACACGGTTTACCTCTTCTTCCCAGATCCTTGGCACCCACTTTGCAAGCGATAAATAGCAGCTAATCTCCTTACCTGCAAAACAAAATCAAAGATTATGAATAACAGGCAAAAAAATATTAAGCAATAATTTTGAACCCAAAATTAATAGGGTCTCATAGAGTATATTCCGAAAGAAATAAGGCAAATAAAACTTGAAACTGCTGCCGAAAGTTAAAAAAGTTAGTAAAAGAAAAATGCATCTAACCAAAGTCTTTTTAGTGCTTGTATAATAAGTTTTAAAATGCGCACAATTTTCACATCTTTGTGCAAAAAAATAAAAAGTTACGCATGAGATGCACATCGGTAAATGCACATCCATGAGATGCACTTCAATTAAATATGTCACATTTAGAAGGAAATAGAGAAAATAAAAAGACATAAATACAAATTCAGGCAAGAGCGATGGTGTGTTGCAAGAGGGTTTCAGTAAATAATGAAATATACTTGGTCACTAGCTTCAGAACAGAGACTTACCTGAGAACAATCCCGTGGATGCATAGGCGGGAATGACTGCATATCCATGCCATCAAGAACTATCTGCTGCAATTTCTACAACAACATAGGATGATGTTGGTCATTTGAGATCTCAAAGAGCAAAAGTGATTGATCTATACTGCTAAGGGGAAAATAGAAGAAAAAACTGACTCCAGATCCCAGTTGGCACATATTTTTCAAACTTGTGTTCAGATTTGAGACTAGCCCTGTGAAATAGAACCTAAATATGGCAGAGATAAAACCGAGACCAACCACAGCAAATGAGGCAATAAAATATAAATGGTGATATAAGATAGGATAAGAAGGAGGAGGACGACGGAAAAGAGAGGGGGGAGAACACCACCACCAACAAGATTCATCAATCAAATTTTGAATCAGCAGCCAATACGAACTTTATAGCTGTAAAAAACGAGCGTGCCTGTTTTTTGTGTCTTACCAAATTTATCTTCTGAAGATCTACACCTCGCCGGCGCATTCTATCGCGGCGCTTCACGGCAATCATTTCTTTACGATGTTTCTTTTTCTCCCCTGAATCACAATGTATACATATGAATTCAATCCAGCTACATAAGTTATCCATAGTTATTTAGGGGGGGAAAAAAGAGAGAAGAAAAAAATTACCGAGATACAAGACACAAAAAGAGACTCCATGAATGCAAAGATGATTGAAAGGTACATACAATTCTTTTCAATGAATGAAATCTAACAACCACATAGCAAACGCGAAAAGAAAAGATAAACAAGAAATTGCATCATAAGGACTACCCTAATGCAAAGGGAAACACCAGAAAACGCTTATTCTAATCCATTTCAAATTTGAAATATCTACTACTAAAGAATTAACTTCAACAAAAGCTCTTACCTGGTATTCTCCTCAGCTTTTTACTTTTACGAGCTTCAGACGGCCAAGATTGTGGAAGTCTAGCAACATGTTTTTTCTTCCCAGAAACTGTTCTTGGATCCTTAACAAGCATTAGGTCATCAAGAGCAGATGAGTAGGCATACTTAACAGGAGTTGATTTTTTATCTTCTTTGCGTAACTGTCTTCCTAATACAGGCTGTTTCATGCCATACTCCCTCGATGCCTCTTGAAGATCAATCCCACCCAACTTCTGTACGGTTTCATCAAAGCTGTCTTCAGACTCACTGTCATCAGTAGACAAATCAGAAACCTGTCCAACCAGCTGATCGACATTGATTATGTTGCTAATTCCACCAATTCCCTCAAAGTAATCTGCAGCAACTTCATCATCGACGTCCGAACCACTATATGACAAGCCATCACTATCAGATGTTTCAGAGCAATCTTCTGAGACTGAAGAGCCTGAGCTTTCTTCATCACTCAAATCTTCCTCTTCATCCTCCTCATCAGAGATATCATGCGTATATATTTTAGTGCCTCCAATTAACAGATAACCTTGATTTTCCTCCGGAAACGACATCTCAGCCATCACGTCCTCATCTACTTCAGCATTTGCACCATGATCGACCTCAGCACCTGTATCACCTTCCTCAGAGGAAGACAAGTCGACATAATCACTTTCTTTCTCTTCAATCTTGGATGAGGATCCAATACCATCTGGACCCGTTTCCATTTCATCATAGAACCCTAATCCTCTGTGCGAGCTTTCTTCCAGTGTAAAGCTCGTGGTGTAATCATACATATATTCCACATTTTGGGACTCCTTAACCGGTCCCTCATCTAAATAGACCACAATTGGACTCTTCTCTGAACCAACCAAAACTACAGGATTTGATGCACTGAAATTGTTCTCTTGATTTTCACCTCCATCTACATATGCATTTTCCTGGGAAGTAACATGACCATCAAAACAAATGTTGTCAGCCCGATATACTAAACAAGAGATTGGCACGTACTACTACCTTTCCAGATTCTACATCAACTATAACATAAATTCAGCTTTTCTTGTAGAAGAAACAAATTTTGACATCTGATGAAGTGAAAAAAGAAAAAATATTTTTCATTAACACTACAATTCAGCTTCTCATTTGTTATAAACATGATCAAAAATAAGTAACGAGTATAGAAATAACCTTTTCCACTTATGAACACATCATCTGATCCAAATTAATTAAAATATGAATACTAATCTACAAACTACAAACTCACATAGAACAGCTCAATCATGCACACTTTTTCGTCAGAAAAATCAATTCTTTTCGACCAAAAAAATAAAATCATCCCCGGAAAAATACAAGAAAAAAAGAAAACAATAGCCTCGTAGTCAAAATCAGCTCACTTCAGTAAATCTTCAAGCAATTACATACCTGAGGATACTGGTAACCAAAAGCATTCCTTCTAATCTTCTTAGCCTCGCTTTTCCGACCCGAACCCGACCCGGATTTCGGGTCATCAATGCTCCCTTTTCCAATTCCGGATCTCGAATTCCCACTTCCCCCATTATTCCCTTTCCTCCCTGAACAAGAGAATCAATAACACAAAATAAGGCGTATCTATGAACAATTATTATTCTTTTAAAAAACCAAATAATTCAGAGAGAGAGAGAGACCTCTGGACGGAGGCGAACCGAAGGCAGACCAATCAGACAAAAATCCACCTTCTACAAAGAGGCCATGATTGCCGGAAGAAGAAGCAGACGCCCGTGCCCGACGGCTACTCGATTTATTCAACTTGTTCCTACTTTTCCCACCCATTGATGATTAACCTGAGCCAATATGGATACAACCTACGCTTATGTATATATGCAGCGTCTGATGAAGGCGGTGGACGAGGAGGAGGGACGAAGGAAAACTCGAGTTTGGGGTAAAAGGAGGAATGTCCGTCTGTGACGGGGTGCAGCGTTGAGTGCGTTTATAAAGTTGTACGTTTGGCACTTGTAAAATGAGGGGGTATTGAGAGGTTTATAATGTACAAGTGCGTGAAGCGTTGCTATAAGAAATGAATGTTGGTTGCGTGAACGTGTTGCCAATTGATGCTGAGGAATCTACCAAAAGATGCCCACCTTCCTATAATCTTAGTATCGTTTATGTGAATAATATGTAATTGGGGGGTAAAATTTTTTTACTCAAATTGGAATCTAAAATTTAATTATATCAAATTTATTTTAATATTGTTTAAATGTCAATTAATTGAGTATGAAGTTGTTGTATTTTACATTTCGGGACTGTTATTGTATAATTAAATTTTAAGCATTGTTTATTGTACATACGAATAATTACAAAAATACTTATGTTTCCTGCACACGTTTGTGACGGAGCTAATATGGGCCGACATGTTAAACAACTCACATTTATCGGGGCGAACTGTTGAGAAGCCCACAATATTATTTGGGCCCGAACTAAGAAATCCAGAAGAATTGGGCTCAATGAGAACCATGACCTAGCCCCAACTCTAATAGAATTAGGGTTGGGTCAGCAATTTTGTTACAAAATCCTAATACTTCATAACTAATTCCAGATTTCTCGGAAACTCTAATATTGGGAAGGAAAATTTGATAAAATACCCCTTCCACTAGGGGTAGTTTTGATTTTTGCCCTATAATTATTAAATTTTGCCCCTTTTTCTCTACCAAAAAGACCAAAATACCCCTTTTATTTAAATAAGCTTGCCCACCACACCGTCCACCCACCTGCCCACTTGTCTGCCCACATATAATCTCTGTTCTCAATAAAAATCATGCCCACCTCCTACCCACACTCCTGCCCACTTGTCTGCCCACATTCTCTAGACACTATCCTGCCCACCCACCTGCCCACATATACTCTTTGTTCTCAATAAAAATCATGCTCACCTCCTGCCCACATTCTCTAGACACTATCTTGCTCACCCATCTCCCATCCATCTGCCCACATATACTCTTTGTTCTCAATAAAAATAATGTCCATCTAGTGCCCACACTTCTGCCTACATGTCTGCTCACATTCTCTAGACATCATCCTGCCCACCCACCTCCCACCCATCCGCCCACATATACTCTTTGTTCTCAATAAAAATCATGCCCACCTCTTGCCCACACTCATGCCCACTTGTTTACCCACATTCTCTGATATCTTATCTTGCCACCCA
The DNA here is from genome assembly GCA_016081115.2 of Rehmannia glutinosa. NCBI lineage: Eukaryota > Viridiplantae > Streptophyta > Magnoliopsida > Lamiales > Orobanchaceae > Rehmannia > Rehmannia glutinosa. The sequence goes on along the minus strand of JABTTQ020001031.1, from coordinate 117,920 downwards.
TCTACCCACTTGTTTGCTCACATATACTCTATGTTCTCAATAAAACCATTCCCACCTCCCACCCATCTACCCACTCCACTCGCTCACTTGTCCCATAATGAACTTACATCACAGAAAATACAACTTAATACATTAAATTAGAAGTACAATACGATAATACATGGGATTATTCAACACAACAACTTAACTACAGAAGAAGTACATTACACAACAACTTAATTATAGAAGAAGTACATTAACGTCATCAAGATTGCATCCAACAAGGCTACTAGAGGGTACTCCCTCGCATCCCTAAGCACTGCATTAAGACTCTCTGCTATAATGGTGGTCATAATGTTATACCGTCTGCCGGAAAAAAACATACGAGCCAATTGCTCCTTCTCAATACTATCAATCATGAGGTAGTTGTACACATCAATCATAATCATCAGGATTGATTTTACACAATGCATAAGATTATTCCAATAATTCAGAATAAGTGACATCGCACGAGAAGAAAATGGTTTTTGATTGTTCTCCGGTAAACCTCCAACGATAAGTATTCATGTCACAGTCCCAAATACCATCCCACACAATCAATATAGGACATGATGTACCACCTGTAAACCAAGCCATGATATAAAATAATTAATTAGACATTCTACACAACTACTCACCTCTCTGCCCACATTTCGGCCCACTCTCGTGCCCATCCCGTTTTTTGTGGCCGAAAATAACAATTCCACATTTTTTGCCGATTTGAACAACAATTACAATTACGTATTCACTATATACACTATATCTAACAATAACAAATTATACCCATTCCAAAAATCTAACAAAGTTGGCAAAAATCTAACAATTTTTCAAAGAAAATGGTTCTAGTTCGTATGAATAACATAAACACCATGAAAACTAACCTTTATCCATAACTTTCTCGCATAATATAGATGTTTTTGTTCCAAATGCCAACTGTCTATCGAGCCCCTTTTGCCCGTTTTTGATCCAAATACCAAGAACAAATTTTGGATATTTGCGTTGCCCGTTTCTAGCACAAATAGATGGGTTTCCTCTTATTTTGTGCTACTCAATATTCTTGTAGGTCGATTATTGCTTCTCCTCCTCAAAGCTTGTTGATTTTGTGAGTTTTTGGAGGTTCTAGGGTTTGGTCGATAGGTGTAGTAGATGGGTTTCCTCTTTTTTTTTTTTCTTTTTTTTTTGGTTTTTTCAAGTAAAAGGGGTATTTTGGTCTTTTGGGAGAACAAAATGGGCAAAAATCTGATTTTAATAATAAGGGGCAGACCAAAACTACCCCTAGGAGAAGGGGTATTTTATCAAATTTCTCTATTGGGAACCTATAAATAGCTCATGATCTTCAAGTTGTGTTCTTCACACACTCTTTCCATACTATTACTATTTTCACATTCCACTTTCCTGGGGTTGATTCTGATCTTAGCGTTGAAGAGTACACGCCAAAAAAACCCTCCAGCCCCATTTTCAAATGGTGGTTTTGTAGGCTTCAAGCAGGTTCAAGTTTCAAGATTAGAGCTTGATTGTATTAGGCGGTGCGAGATCTTCTATCGAGCGATTTGGAAATGAGTTTTAATTATTCGGGTCATGTTTTCATGTCGTGTCCGAGATCGCTACCTCTAATCTTGGGTTCAAACCTTAATTAACGTAGAGTGAGGGGTTCAGATTGTCCCTCTTCTCCCATAGATTAGGACCATCCCTGGGAAGGACGGGTGCCCCACAGTCCGAAGAAAGTGCGGGGTTTGTGCCATCGCACTACAAGAAAATAAAGAAATTTCAACGAAATAAATCTGTTGGAATTTGGTCAATTACCGTTGGAATTATCGATTCCAACAGAAAATGCATCGTTGGTAAAATGGCCGTTGGAATGACAAAATTCCAATGAAAGTTCTAATGGAAAATATTCCAACGGTAATTCCAATGGTATTTATTCATTGGAATATACAACCGTTGGAAAAAACTCCAACATTTTTTCCAACACTAATTCTAACAGAGTTACACCATTGAAATATATATAATCGTTTGAAAAAACTCCAACAGTTATTCTAATAGATTTATGCCATTGGAATTTAGTCTAATGATATATATCAATTGAAATATTCAATCATTTTATCTCATTATCTAGTATCTTTAAGTTCCTTGTAGGTCACCCACCATTAACTTTTTCCAAGGAAAATACGTTAAACTATGTAGTTTTAATATGATTGACTCAAGAAGAGAAAATATATTTTGTCAATATGGATAACACTATTAAATCTTATAACCCATATTGAAATTTCCCAATGGTATTGAAATTTTCAATGGATTTTTTCCAACAATATGTTGTACCATTGAAATATTCGTTGGAATTTTAAAAACTCCAACGTAAGTTCCTAACATTTTGTTTATCGTTGGAATTTTTGTTGGAATTTTCCAATGGTATATTTTAGCGATGAAATTTCTGTTGGAATTTTTAAATTCCAATGGTTTATTCCAATGATTTTATTACTATTGGAATTACTGTTGGAAATTTTCCAATTATTTGTTGTGGTGTTGGAATTTCCGTTGAAATTTTAATTTCCAGCAGGAATTCCAACAGTTTATACCAACGGTTTTGTTTTTCGTTGAAATTTTCATTAGAATTTTCCAACAGTATAATGTAGCATTGGAATTTTAAAAATTTCAACAGTTTTCTATTTTGTTGGAATTATTTTGTTGAAATTTGATTGTATTTTTATAGTGTCGGCTGGTGTGGGGATACTCTGAGTCAAAAAAAAAAACTCCCCCAACTTTGTATGGGCCCGACACTCAATTTATTTCTCTTTAATAAATCTCAAACAACATTTTTCTTTTGTTTTATTTTTTCAAAAAAACATGGTATATATGTACAAACCAGTTTTGTAGTGACAAATCTCAAACCTACCATTCCCAATTTGGATGATTATGAAGTCCAATCATCCAATTTGGCAAAAGACAACAAAAAAGGGAGGAAAATCCACAGCTACAACAACTACTAATGATGAATATTATAATAGGTTAAAAAGAATAAATTAAATACAAAGAGAGAAACTACAAATGCAAAATGAGAAGGCAAAGAGAAAGGATTATAACATCCTTATGAAGGATACAAGTGGTATGAGAGGGGATCAACTCACATTTATGTTTTAGAAAGAGAGGGGGCTTCTAATAGATATCTTGTGGGAGTGATCTATCCCATTTATTGTTGATGTATTTCTTTTATATATTCCACTGTGTTTGTTGATGATGTATTTCATTTATGTATTACACTTTATTTGTATTAATGTAATTTGTGTTGAATAATAAAAAGTAGCCATTACAAAGAGAATGTCATTTATTATATATAAAATATGTATAAAATATATTTTTTATTTATAAAAATATAAATTATATAAATATAATAATGCATATTATATAATGTGAAATATAATAAAAGATATGTGATATTATGGTGGGGAGTGTAGGATCCACAAAAAGTTATTAGAAGTTTTTGGATTGTGGAGAAAACTTTTGGGTTTTTTGTTTGTGTTTGGGTGTGAATTTTTTTACCAAATTTTCATTTTTGAGTGAAAAATGGTGGGATATGTGATTGTTTGTGAAAGAAATGAAAAACTTTCAATTAAAATCTCTCAAAATTAACTCATTTTTCTCTTTCTCTCTCACACTTCTCAATACTCATTATACTATAAAGAATTCCGATAATTTCTATAATTTGTCACTATTTTTATTATTTTTATCTTAATCTTGATAACAAAATGTATAAAATGAGATTCATATTGACTATTTTTGGATCAATTTTTCATTTTTATTCAATTTTTTTGCAATATATTTTACACTAGTTTTTTCCACAAATTTTTCCCCAAACAGTCAACATCTTTAAAAATTTTCCATCATATTAACATAATCACAATTTTTCTTTTTAAGGTTTTTATGATGTGGAACAAGAACTCCACCAAAAAGCAGATGTCTATAAGTTTTAAGACTTGTGGCATTGTAAATGCCCTTTAAGTTCAACTGTTTCGGTGGAATGGGCCCAAAGGTTGGCCAATTGCCATCCCTAGTAGTTATCATTTGCAAAAGCCTCTTTTCATATAATTCAAAATTTGGATTCATGTTTGTTTCATTCTGAAAATATTCAACACAATTTTTTTTCATTTTCTTTATCAAAATAATATACTCAGACCTATAATTCAAACATAATTTATCATGCATAAGTCAATATTCAGCAATATATATTCAAGTTATTATAGTGGAATTGGAACCTATAGGGGCGTATCCTTCTAAGTCCATGAGGGGCTCCCAATTTTTTAAAACTAAATTATTTTATGTATATTTTATTTTAAAATATTATTTTTTAGTGTTAAATACTATCAGTTATTATTATATTAGACCAATTGCTTGATATGTGTAGTACTATATTCTTACTAAAAGAATATTCAAAATAAAAACGATTAGACACCCTTTCTAAGAATAATAATGCAAGATACATCGTCCCTCATGAGTGGTTTAGTGGTGTATGATGAATTTTTGAAGCCTAAAGGTCGAAAAGTGGTCAGAAGGTTGTCCGGTGCTCACTGGCAAGAAATGCGGTGGCTACTCAAGTTGATTGCACACATTAATTCAGCAAAATTGCAAAATTATTCCTATAACTATAGACCGATAATGCGAAAGGTCCCGTAAAAATTACGTTTGGTAAAAAGTCCTATAACTTTAGAAAAATTCTAGATTTTAGTACTAAATTCGTCGAATAATTAAAAAGTTGGCCGAAAAAGTCCATGTGTGTTCCATGCTGGCCAAACCCGTTAATGGACGCCTATGTGGACTTTGGCAATATACATGTAATTAGAAAACTTATTTAATTTGATTTATTTAAAAGATGACTAATGTTAAAATTTTGTAAATTGACAAAGAAAATGTAAATTGACAAAAATTATATTTTAAGAGAATTATATTAATTTAGAATTAAGTAGAGAGTAGTTTAAAATTTTCAATTATTTTGTGTTTTCCTCTATCTTTTTATCATTTAAATGACATGGCGGACGAATTAAAAATCTCAATTATATGTATATTGTCAAAGTCCACATGGGAACAACATAAGCGGGTTTGGCCAACATGGAGCATATATGGTCTTTTCCGGCCAAAATTTTAATTTTCCTGCGAATTTATATTAGAATCGATAATTTTTCTAAACATATGAGTCTTTTTAGCTAAACGTAACTTTTATAAGACCTTTTTGTTGATGGTCTTCAATTACACGACTAATTTTGCAATTTCGCCCATTAAATCTATGGCCCCGAATTTTTCAATAATATGAGGTAACCAAGTGGACAAAAATCACTTCAGTACAGCCTGACAATGATTGGAAATTCAAGTCATTGTGATAGTCCTACTGCCATGAACGAGTGATACAACACAATTACTAATACTGTTACAGAGATAAATTGCATAATAAATCACATACGACATGACAAGAACACAAAATTTTAAATTAAGTTAAATTTATAATTATTGTTACATTTAAGATCAAATAAAATAAATAACACGAAAATACAATAGTGCGATATGAACACGATACGATGACACCATTTGACACCCCTATACATAGTCCATCCCATTTATACTTGCTCCCCCTATAAATTAATGCATAGAATTGTCAACTCCCAACCCCCACAATATATGAAATAAAAAAATTAAAAAGATAATAAAATACTCAAATTAGCGAGAGAATTGAGGAAAACTTCATCCAGTTAGTTAGATATATAGTCTAACAATAGTACATATGACTTCCCCGTATAATGGAACTCATTTCAATAAAAAAATTGTTGAAACAAAAACTCAACTTGCCATGTGCATATCAATTAGTTAAGCATAAATCCAGTGAGATTGGTAGATAAGCAACGGTTACATCATTGGTTGCAGCAACTAAAGAAATAGATAAGTATTTCCAAAATTAGATTAGATTTTCTTTTTATTACATATTGACTTCTGGTTGTGGAGTTGAAGAATTGGTACAATACAAACAAGCAACAAATCCTCTGTAAATTTTTTTGAGAGGAGAAGGGGTAGCTGCAATGGCGGGCGGGCCTATCGGGCCGACCGGAGTGGCCACGGAACGGGCCGGCGAGTACAAGGGAAGGGTAACTGCTTATGTGATCATTGCTTGTCTTGTTGCTGCTGTTGGTGGATCACTTTTTGGATATGATATTGGAATATCAGGTACTTTTTGTTTTCTTTCTGGTACTTTGTTTAATTTGCAAGTTTATCTTTTAATTTGTCCTCTTTAATTAGGAAGAACAAGAATCACTGCAGGATGTAAAAAGATAAATATTAGAGGATAATTTCTGGAGAAATTTCATTTACTGTTTTTGGGTTATCATAATTAAAGAATGAATCAATGACACAATTTAATATCTGGGAATCCTGTTTTAAGGAATTTTTGATACAATTGACAGAGAAGATTCGTTTTCCAGGACAGGATAAATTAATTAGAGCAGCTTATTCATGTGACTTTTAGACTGTCAAAAACAAGAAATTTCATCTTTTCGACTTGCTAGTGTCTAAATATGTACATGGTGATTTCATAAACTGAAGGGATAATTATAAAAACACCCTTGAGATTTGAGTTAATTACAAAAAAAAAAAACCACAACTTTTTGAAAATTATAAAAATTCCGCGAGGTTTGATTCTCTATTACACTTTACCCCATTCATAAGCAAAAATATTTCAAATACCCCCTTTACATTTGTAAAAATATTGCAATTACCCCCTTATATTTAACATAGAATCAAACCTCAAAGGGTTTTTTTTTTTGGTAATTAACACAAACTCCAGGGGTTGTTTTTGTAATTATCCCTAAATTGAAATAAGCTACTATCCATTTGAATAGCATTTAAGTGTGTTATGTTACTCAAATGGTTAGAGTGTTGACAAGACCATAGAGTAGAGGAATAGAAAACAATGTTGATCAATAAAGATCCAATTACTCAAGAGAAACTGAGAGTACTTTTTATCATTTTTAAACAGGAGGAGTTACATCAATGGATGGATTTCTTGAAAAATTCTTCCCCGCAGTATACAGAAACAAATTGCATGCTCATGAAAACAATTACTGCAAGTACAACAATCAAGGCCTTTCGGCATTCACATCATCTCTCTATCTTGCTGGTTTGGTGTCATCCCTGGTGGCATCTCCCATCACACGAAAGTACGGTCGTCGAGGAAGTATCATCTGTGGTGGCATAAGTTTCATGATAGGAGCAACTCTAGATGCTTCAGCAGTTAATCTGGTTATGCTCATTTTAGGCCGGATTATGCTCGGTGTTGGCATTGGTTTTGGAAACCAGGTAATTAGTTTCAAGAGTTAAATTTACAAAATATTATCCCTGAAGTTTAGTCTACAAAAAATTCTGTTATTATTCAAAATAACAGTTACCTGGTTGAGGTTTGTATTTACTAAACCAATACCCAATATTGAGAGTGCGACTTGTAAAATAGAAAACAATATCAAGGGGGTAATTGTAATTTTGGAAGATAAACGGGTTTTATTGTAATTAGGCTAAAATTTCAGGGGTATTTTTTGTAGTTAACCCAAGTTTCAAATGTACACAGATAGTGTTTGCAAAAACTCCGTCTAAAAGTGATTTATTGTCGCAGAAGTAAAAATAGTTGAGAATCAGAACTTGGTAGTGTTTGCAAATAGAATCAGAAGTTGAGAGTGTTTGGTGGAAAAGTTGTAAAAGTGTTTATTTGTTTGTAAAAGTCAAACCAAAAGCAGAATCGGAAATCTAAAGCACTCATCTGTCTACTTTTAGATTCTGATAAATGAAGCAGAAGTTGACATTTACAAACACTAAAAAGTAAAAAGTGATTTTTTCCAGCCAAAAAGCAGAGGCACACTTTTTTTTTAGTGATTGCAAACACTTCCACAGAACTTATTATCATTCATAGAAGAATGAAGCATCAGTCTGACACATTTGGGATTTGAAATGTGTATAAATGTTTTATTTGGTGTAATAAAAATTTGAACTAGCTGCTAATTTCATGTCTCTCTTCTGTCTGAAGGCAGTGCCACTATACCTATCAGAAATGGCACCAACTCATCTTAGAGGGGCCCTGAATATGATGTTCCAACTGGCAACAACACTTGGGATCTTCACCGCAAACATGATTAATTACGGACGGAAAAACTCCAGCCATGGGGATGGAGGCTCTCCCTGGGGCTAGCAGCAGCACCGCCATTCTGATGACGATCGGAGGAATTCTACTTCCCGAAACGCTAAACAGCTTAATCGAAAGAGGATTCAAGAAAAGGGTAAAAAGTCTTAGAAAAAATCAGAGGCACAACGGATGTGCACGCGAGTTGCAAGACATAATGGACGCGAGTGAGCTTGCAAACTCGACGAGCATCCTTTCAGGAACATTCTCGAGAAGAGGAACAGGCCGCAGTTGGTAATGGCGATCTTTATGCCGACTTTTCAGATACTCACGGGCATAAATTCGATTCTTTTCTACGCTCCGGTGCTGTTCCAGACTCTGGGATTCGGAGGGCATGCATCGCTGTACTCCTCAGCATTGACAGGGGCTGTTCTGGCTTTATCCACCTTCATTTCTATTGCAACGGTTGATAGATTGGGCCGCAGAGCTTTGCTGATTAGCGGAGGTATTCAAATGGTTATTTGTCAGGTAAGAAAATAACTATCCTTTGCACTGTCTAGTAAAAACACAGTACATTAGAAGTCCATCAGAAGCTAGGATTATATATAGGGATAATTAGACAAACCTCCCTCAAGTTTGGGCTAATTACAAAGAAACCCAAAGAGTTTTATAAATTATAAAAAACCCCTCAAAGTTTGATTCGTCTTACATCTCCCCCCTTCATAAGCAAAATATATTTCAAAAATCCCCCTGATATTTGTAGAAATATTACAGTTGCCTCCTTAAATTTAAGACAAAATCAAACATGAGGGGGCTTTATGTAATTTTAAAACATCTCCGGATTTTTTTGTAATTGGCCCAAACATTGGGGGTGTTTTTGTAATTATCCCTTATATATAAATACTTTCTGAATCAAGATGAGTGACAATATGATGCAATATTAGCTCCATAGGAGTTTGAATTATCTGAGGCAAAAATGTATGCATCTTTCAAATATTGATTGATCATTGCAAGATTTCCGAAGTATTTGAGCATCCACATTTTTCAAGAGATCTATAAAGTACAACCCAACATTCACAAAAGGATAATTACAACCCCCAAGGTTTGGACTACTTACAAAATAATCCAGACATATTTCAAAATTACAAAATATCCCTTCAGGTTTGATCCTGTCTTAAACTTAAGGGGGTAACTGCAATATTTCTATAAATGTTAGGGGAATTTTTGAAATAGTTTTTGCTTATATGAAGTGGAAAAATCTAAGACGGAATCAAACCTCAAAGTGTTTTTCGCAATTTTAAAAAACTTTGGGATTTTTTCGTAATTAGACCGAACATCACAAAATATAGTATCTTCAATATGCCACATACACACACTTTCACAAAGAAAGCTGAACATTCACATGAGTTTAGACTAAGTCTCGTGGTTTTTTTTGGGCATCTCGTGCTGAAAACAGGTGATTGTCTCAATCATACTGGGGCTGAAGTTCACCAGTGACAAGGAACTGTCCAAGACATACTCAATACTTGTGGTTGTGATCATCTGCCTATTCGTCACAGCATTCGGGTGGTCTTGGGGGCCCCTGGGGTGGACAGTGCCGAGCGAGATATTCCCATTAGAAACACGATCAGCAGGTCAGAGCATAACGGTGGCAGTCAACCTCTTCTTCACTTTCATAATAGGCCAGTCATTCCTCTCCCTTTTGTGTGCTTTCAAGTTTGGGATTTTCCTCTTCTTCGCCGGCTGGATTACAATCATGACCGTCTTTGTCTACTTCTTCTTGCCTGAGACTAAAGGTGTTCCCATCGAAGAGATGATTTTCTTGTGGAAAAAACACTGGTTCTGGAAAAAGATTGTGCTATAATAATGCTGACAACTATGTTGTCTGATAAAATGTCACCGTTTTTTTTGTGGGGGCGGGTCAAACATCGAAACTGGTTGAAATACTTGAAAAAATAGAATGGCATTGCAGAACTACAAAAGGACACATGTAAACTAATTGTTTGCGTTTAATTAAGAAATGCATCAGTACCATATTAATTTTTAGTCCTCCCCTGTAATGGAGTCGTTTGTAAGATTTGTAAATGATGTTTACTTCGTCTGCTTTTCTTGAATTTCTGTTCCGTTTTACCATTTCCTTTGTGCCTCCATCTCCCACCCACAGTGTAGAGACTTAAATAACTACCAAATTTGTGTTCGGCAATTTTATGTACGCTGAACTTGGCAGCGGATAATTCTTACAGCGAAGAAGAAAAAGAAACGCGTGTACAGACTGTTTGATTTAAGGCCACCTGATGCAGGTGATATTTGGAATGGGATTTCTCTATATATGAACATGATGCTAATTGTGTGATCAACTAATAAGGAGTCAGTAGTAATTTTTTGTGATGATAATAACATCCAAGAGGAAGAAGACGATGATTATGAGCATGACGATAGCAATCTGAAACAAACTGCACAAACCAGTGTGCCGATCAAACGAGATATGAACTGTTCCATAATGAATGTTTGAACAATAATCTTTAGGCAAGTCCATTGGAATCATATCTGGAAAACTTGGCAAAGATGTCTATACAAGAGTCTTGAAACCCGACAGGATCCATTTCTCCATTTCTCTGTTTTTATTTATGAAACTAATGAGTTTTATTTCTGAGTTTTGAATTGATACTTTGCAGAAAATGGGAGCATATGAATCAGATCTTTTTTTTTTTTTTTTGCCTTGGATTTCTTTCTTTATCTGGTCCAATTATATTGGGAGTTGGTCATAGTATCAATAAATATTTTTAGTTTGTTAATGGAATCTCCATCTACTTAATTTCATTTTCTCGATCCTACAAAACAGTTTTTCACCAGAAACCAGAAAAGAGGGGAAATGAAAAAGAAAAATAAAATTGAAAATAATTCTGGGGTTCATCTTCTCTTCGAAGTAGAACAAGATTTTCTTCTTTAGATGACATTTTCCATCAAACAACTAGGTTGTTTTTAAGAGTATATACATGTATAGGAAAAACAATTGCAATATCCTTCAAACAGTGTTTCAGTTAAACCAAAACAAGTTCAGCACACATTAATGTAAGCTAGACACAAAATAAGGAGGAAAGAACAAAATAAAAATTAAAAATACAAGAAGCAAACCACGAGCAATATAGCTCACATTGGTCAAGTGATATCGTTTACCCTTTAGAAGGGTGTTGATCAGGGTTCGAACATGGGAACCCTCAACGAAAAGTTGAACTCTTTAGTCAGAAACCTCAACAAAAGTTGAAGTAACTTCTTTTGTAACCTCATTCCGATGAAAGCCCTTGTGGCAGTCACAGCCTGCACAGATTAAATCCAGCATCGTGCCGTGGCCGGAGCCGCTGGGAGTGAACTCTTGGCATCCATCGACCGAATTCTGGATATCAAAAACATGAATCTTGTGACACTTTGTGTAGACTACCTCTGTTATGTATTTGACGGGCGGCACCACCTTTCGATGGAAATTCCGGTGGCAACCACAGACCATGCAATCGAACGGCGATCCTTTGTTCTCCATGAACTCCTGGCAACCGTCAATCTTCCCGCCGATGTGTGGATGGGATTTGTGACATTCTGCATATCTGTCTCCCATGTTTAGACCTCCTTAGTTTCTCTCTTCTCTTGTTTCAGGAGATGTGGTCATATGTATTGAAGGAAAGTAGACTTGGTAACGAAGTTAGAACAATTCCTTTACCAGAAATGAGTTTATTCTTTTAAAAATAAAAATATATTATAATATCAATTATGAATAAATAAGTGTACTTGCACACTTAATTAATTCACTTGTTGTAATGGTAGTTGAGGTGTGTATTTATTGTATTTGTGTATTAAGTTGAGAATCTTGCATATAAATATGAGGATTGAATCAAATGAGACAACTCTCTAACCGTGAGACCATAAGGACTAATCACAACCGATCCCATTAAATAATTGATGACTGGGAATAGAATGAAATTAGATCAAATATTTAATTTAATCACAAAAAATGTAACAATGTAAAATCACAATAAAATATAGCATTCTTACCATTAAATACAAATAGATAAAAAAAAAATGGAAATGAAATCAAACAATATCAATCAAGTTCCATACATATATCAATTCAACAAAAATCGCCGTCAATCACACAATCACACAATCAAATATCTCTCTCTCTCTCTCTCTCTCTCTCTCTAATGCAAACATAATAATTATTGTCTTTAAAACATATTTAGAATAAGTAAGGGTGTCAATGAGTTGGGTTCGCGGGTATGAGTTTATGGGTTCACGTGTCGAATAAGCCAACCTGACTAACCTATTTAATTATCCGTGTCGAGAATCTTGAACCCTGACTGACCTATTTATTTTATAGGTAACCTGCATCGTCCCATTTAACCCGTCTAATAAAATTAGTTTTATATACATTTAATATTTTCAATTGAATAAATATTTTTTTAAAGATCAACCATATTGACATATTATTCAACCGATAAAAAAATATCACAATTCACAACTTACAAAAAAAATAAAAAAATAACACAACATACTAATCATATTTTGAGGACAACATACAAAAATACATGCAAAATAATAGCAACATACATATTAAAGAGGTTTCATCATTTAAGTTTTAAGGACATGTATTGCTTTATGTTTTTTTCTTACAATTAATTAATTAGTTTTTAAATTTACAAATGAGTTAGACGGGTTAAATGGGCCATATGTAGGTTAACCCAGATCCGACCTGTTTAATTGTCGGGTTATTCAGTTTCGACCTAGTTTCGATCCAGACCCATGAAACCTGAAACCATACCCATTAAAATTGTGTTAGGTTCATGTCGGGTCTGAAATTGACACATCTTAGAATAAGTATACTGCATTTGCATAGATAGTTATGAGACACTACATAGTTTGTTGTTGTTTAATGCATATATAGTTATAAGATACTAATAGTCATATTTTATTTGGTACATAAATAGTAATGAGATAATGCAAAGTTAACTATTGTTTGATGCATAGATAGTTATGAGACAATACATGAATAGTTGTTGTTTGATGCACATATATTTATGAGACAATGCATAGTTACTTGTTGTTTGATGCACAATTATTTGTTATTTGATATATATATAATTGTGATACAATGCATAGATAGTTGTTGTATGATGCTCGTATAATGCATACTTGGTTTGAATAAAATGCATATTTAAAATACATATATTGCTTATATAGTGGAAAATTATTGCATAATTATGTTCATTTTGTTGTATATGCAAAGAGAACATATTTGCATATATAAAACCAATGTGATGCATATTCTGAAAATGAAAAATAACCTTAATCATATCTAATCCCTTATATCACGATATATGAAGTGTCAATTTCCTTAAAACAAAGTCAATAGTAAAAGTTCTAAAATACCCGTAATGAAAGGAAATAAATAATTAATTAATTAAAAAGGAAAAAATCTCATCGTTGATTTTACTAAATAGATGGTTGTGATTAGTACACACTGTTTTACCTAGAGACCCACATCTCATTAATCCAATCTCTATAAATATGAAACATAAATGGAATGAATAACACACCGTTTCACATAATTATTAATTTCTTTCATTATCAATTGCTTTTGCTTACTTTATATATTATTTTAGTAGTTACAATATCATATCAAATACACATAAATATATGATCGTAATTATCCTATGTAAAATACAATAATAGTAATATTTTAAGATTTTTAATCTTTATATTATAACACTATTCTTTTGTAATAGGATTGTCACATGAATTTTTTATTTTTTATTTTCTTAAATAAAAGGTAAAAAATTCTCCTATAATTGTCCTCTAATAGTTTTCATGAAAGTAGCATTTGCTCTTTTCCTAAATCAATGGGTGGCATTAGACTCCATCACTATTTCCTTTTTGACTTGTACTATGAAATTTAGTTTCACATTCATAATTTTTTTATATCTCACCTTCCAGGTTTACCTGGATTATATCTCGCGATAACAATTTCTGGTCCTCATTTTCCGCCACCAAGTTTCACATTCATATTCTTAGATCATAATTAGGAGTGGTTTCGGAATCACATGGTAACATAATGATAAGATTTTTGTATAACTCGACATGTGTTTGAATCCGATTATCATCTAGCTCATTCTCATTCCTGGATTTGTACCAAAAAATTAGGGGTTCAATTGACGTTTGAATAATTCCTTAACTTATATAGGGTCATTTTTCTATTGGATTATAGGATACATTTTTTTATAATTATTATAAAAACGAAAACCACCTTCGTGTGATCATCAACTTGATCGTCACAGCGTTCGGGTGGTCTTGGGGCCTCTGGGGTGGACAGTCCCAACTCCCAAGTGAGATATTCCCCTTAGAAACATGATCAGTAGGGCAGCTTTAAATAGTGTGCGGTATAATTACCTGACCAAGTTGTGCTGGCTTTTGCTTAAATACCATGACATAAAAATTTGGAATGGGACTTTTCTACGAAGATAGCTAATTGAGTGAGAACTGAGGAGTTTCAGTAGAAATTTTTACGATAATGATATCAACGATCAAAGAGGATGAAAACTATGATGATGAGCAATCTGAAACAAAACAATCATAATGTGTCCACGACATGTTCTTTTTGTAATTTTGAAACCAGACTACAACTGCACAAATTAACCAGTGTGACAATCAAATAAGATATGAAACATGCTTTATTGATGAAACTAATGTTAGTTGAAATATTAATGGTGAACTGGTGATGGTGCAATTGGGTACTTGACTGCTTAAAATCATCTGAATTTACAATAATACTCAAGTGTGAGGTTTGAATTGATGGTTAAATGGACGAAAATGGAGCATAAGAATCAGATGAAATTAATATGATAAGGAATGCCTGAATCCTTTTCTTTGCCTTAGATCCATTTAATTGAAAAATTGGTCTTTGTATCAATAAAATTCACATAGCTAATTTGTTAATGGATTCTTAATCTACCTTAATTCAATTTTGTAACAACATAATGTAGAGAATGAATATCACAAGAACTCCCACTTCATACACATCCTTTATTAAAGTTCCCAATTCAAGATCCAAAAGTTGAAGGAGAAATAAGGAGGAAAATAAATAACAAAAAGAAAAAAAAAAACAGAAAAACACAAGTAGCAAGACAAAACTAAATTAAACCTGGGAACCCCCTGCAATCTACAGCTAGAAACCTTAATCAGTGGAAGTTACTTCTTTGGTGATTTCATTCCGATGAAAGCCCTTGTGGCAGCCGCAGACAGCGCAGGTTAGCGCCAGCGCCGTGCCGCCTCCGCCTTTGGGGGTGAACTCTTGGCATCCATCCACCGAATTCTGGAACTTAAACTCGTGAATTTTGTGACACTTTGTGTAGACTACCTCTGTTTTGTATTTGACGACAGGCGGCGGCTCCAGTTTCCGGTGGAAATTCCGGTGGCAGCCGCAGATCTCGCAATTAAACGGCGATGATCTCCAGCTCTCCATGAATTCCTGGCAACCGTCGGTCTTCCCGCCGATATGCGATTGGGATTTTTGACATTCTGCGTATGTGTCTCCCATGTTTTGATCTATCCGTCAAAGCCCCTTAATTAATTTGGCTTGCCTTCTGTTGATCATATAAAAAGAAAGTAACTTTGCTGGTGAAGTCAGAGCCAATATGATTGTCCACTAATTTAGCATGCTTTCTTTATGGAATTTTTTAGTTTTAATAGGTTTGCATAGTAATTAGTTTTATTCAAGCTATTCAAGAAAAAGTTAGTTACATTTTTTTTTCTACTTAAAAGAAATAAACTAACCAATACGTCGCATATATCATAGGAATTTTTTTTTTTGAGAAACAAAATTTGATGAAGCATAATTTAAAATGCAAAAAACAAAAAAGTATGATTATGGCACCAAAAACAAAGAAAACTAAAAGAATACTTAAAGATTCCACTCTCTCCTATAATTGTCCTTTAGATACTCATGCTCAAACTTTCTCTTTGTTTTCTCTTTTTTTTCCTTACAAAAACATCTTATCTCTTTTCCCTCATTCTTCCACTAGAGATGATGGGGAAGCACCTAAATTAATTTTTCTTGCTTGTTTTTTAGTTTCCCTTCACGGAAATGGTTTTTCGAGTATTTAGTTTCACTTTTTCATTTTGTGAATTTTTTTTCTTTTATTTTGATTTAGTCATTTTGACAATACATCTGGCCTTTTTGGCTTTATATCTGGTTATTTTGGTGGTTGATCGACTGCAAGAGGTGCTTTCTCATGCCCTACATTTCAAGAAAAATACGTAATCAAGTTGGATCCTAGTGTTATGAAAAAAGACGAAAAAATTGTCACAAAATTGGAATTGCTAGCGGTTTTATAGAGTTTTAGTTTCTCGCTACATGTAACAAAACTTCTCTTTGTTCTTTTTTTTTTTTTTCAATTTCTATGTATTTTCCCCGTTGTTATAACTTTTTGTCTTGGGATCATTGAATGTTGACGTGAATTTGAATTAGTCTAGTGCATTTCCCGCTTGACTCTTCGTCGTGCGGTCTAAAGCCAATTGATTCCGTTATATTGTTGGAAGTTTGATTGAATTTTATTACTAAAAGTCTATCATTTGGAGAGAAAAAAGTCTACTCATAATGAGAGTAGGATTCCTTCTCTCCCTAAATCAATGGGCGATCCGCACTCAAAATCACTATTTCCCTTTTGACTTGTACGATCAAGTCTATCATTCTTCAGTTTCGCATTCATATTTTTGGGTCACAATTAGAGGTGTACCCAAAGTCGGTTTGTTAGATGATTTGTTACATTGGCAAAGTATTAGAGCAACTCCAATCCCAACAAATACTTATCCCATCTAAAAATGCCAACACTACTACAAAACAGCTTTTACATCGGGGGTTTACATCGGTTCACCAATGAAGCGATGTAAATAAACACCCTGGCATAATTGTTAATTAAATAAGAACTTTACATCGGTTCTTATATAGAACCGAGGTAACACTCTACACAAAATAGATTTTACATCAAAA
The DNA here is from genome assembly GCA_016081115.2 of Rehmannia glutinosa. Classification (NCBI taxonomy): domain Eukaryota; kingdom Viridiplantae; phylum Streptophyta; class Magnoliopsida; order Lamiales; family Orobanchaceae; genus Rehmannia; species Rehmannia glutinosa. Next base: position 100,725 of record JABTTQ020001031.1, on the reverse strand, counting down.
GTTTACATCGGTTATTAATGAACCGATGTAAAAAATCCGTGGCATAATTGTAAATTTTGAGAGAATTTTATATCGGGATTTCCCAAAACTTTTCTTAACCCTCTTGTACTCTCTCTCATATCCTTCACTCCATCTCCGCTCAAATTTGCACCCTCACGTTCGCGTCTCTCTCTCAAATCTCCCATGGTGCTAAATCGCCACTTGTCTTCAATTAATAATCGCCGACATCAAGGACTCACTCGGAAATTCGGTCGCCAATTGACTATCACCTACGTCCACACCTAGAATCGACTTGAAACCCTAATTAGCTCCACGGTTTCAAATCAACCCAAGCTCGACATCCTCTTCAAAGAATGCTTTTCCCAAAAACGGCGATTTCGACCCTGACGACTTTAACCGATCATCATGAGAGTCAACGTCGGGGCACAATGATTTCCCAAAAGCTATTATTTTCTAACTCTCGAAATAAAATGTAGATCCCTTTTCCTCAAATGCCGATTTCACCAGGTTTTTCAAGATTCCCTTTCCATTTTTTCTCGGTTTGAGTATGATAAGATTTGTTGAATTTAGTTCTTAATGAAATTATTTGTATAGAAACAAAGTCCGCATCCGGAGTTGGTTTATCATTCGGATTAATTATTTTGCAGGTTTTGTATTTGCTTCAAAATATTTGGGTGAGTCACCATGGGTCATCGGCAGAGGACTTGAGAATCAATGTATGGAAAGGTGTGTTTTGGAATTTCATACGTTGTCTTTTATGTTTCGTGTATTTTTGTTCTTTGTAGCTTTATGGTTGTGCTATCTTATTTCATAATTGAAATTTGATAATTAAATTTGAAGAGTTGGTATTGAGTTGGACACAAATAAATCTTTTGTCCGATCGTACTTCAAATATATGTTGCTCCTCCTCCATCTTGTGGGGGAAAACCCCAAGCAATTTTGTTTTTGTTGTAGCTAGGTAAGTAGTGAGTACATGCCAAAACTAGAACCCTGCAGAAACTTTAGTTGTACAAATAACCCGTATTATAACATACCTTCATGTTTAGCTTTAGTCTCCACTTATATGTTCTTAATACGTTTATCGCATAACTATTCTCTCCGATCCCGTTTGGGATTCGGATGCCTTTTTTCCATATATTAGTCTTTGCTCTGTGCATATTCCATTGCATCTCTTGAAGAGAGTTTTTCTTCCTTTGCAACTTGATTACTTTAGATCCATATGTATATTTGTAACTTTGTGATTTTGCATTTATGATTCAAGCCATCGAACTGTGATTTTGCATGCACTTCTTGTTTCTTTGTCTCGTTTGATTTCGACTGTTTGAGCTTCTAAAAAAGCTCGTAGTATGATAAATAAAGCTAGCAAAGGCATCGGAAAATAGTGAAAGAAACTTTAACGAGTTTTTGATATATAAGTATGACAACATTCGACTTACCTCTTTACGTTTTGATGCTCTTTTCATATAATCTATCCGCCAACAAAGTGAAGAGTAGCCCGATGCTCCTAAGCTTGCTAAGGAGAAGTTGGAGAAGATGGGGACCATGTCGAAGAATGAGATCATCATGGCCTTAACTCGCTTCTCACGGTATAGAAACTCGATACTCTCTCATCGATTATAGATCATTGATTTGATTTTGATTTTGATTTTTAACTAAATTTTATTGCATACTATAAATCCGGTGTGTCCACGTTTGAACTTTCTTAAGGGTTTGTACATGTTTTTCATTTTCTCGCTAGGATTTGTTGCTACCTCAATTACAATAAGGTCTAGTTGTCTTTCAAAATTACAAATACTCCTTAAAGCGTTACAAACACAAACTTGAAGTTTGTAAGTTTCTAACAAATATCGCTCTTGAGTTGCAATTTGTAAAAGAGAAACTAGTGTCAAGGTGGTATTTGTAATTTAAAAAGTTAACTGGGTTTCTTTTGTAATTAGCTTAAACCTCATGGGTAGTTTTTATAATTAACCTTTTGGTTCTTGTCATTGGTCTAAAAAGTACAGTGTTTAAGCTACTAAAGAAATACCAGATGATAGATAAGTCCATTTTCAAATTAGTAATCTCCTTTTATTTGGGAGCACACCAATTTACACTTTATTGTCAAATGAATTTGATGCAGAAAAAATATTATTAGTTTTTGTTTTTTAATGAGATTGTCGTCTTATGTTTCCATCACAGGGAGGAGATAACACTTAGTTTCCTGTTACACAATTAATTGTTTTTTTAAAAAATTGTAATTTGAAGCAATAGTTGACACAAAGAAAGAAGAGATAATATGCTTATGTTGTTCCTCTTGTTTTCATCGGTTGTTTAAGATTCTTGAACTTGACAACTCTATAGATAATATGAATTTTCCTGATTATAGAAGAGCATGTACCGTAGAAAAAACACACACTTAAAACATTCTCACTCAAGATTGCCTATTATTTACCTTAATGCGACTCTTGACCTTTTGGAGAAAGTTGAAATACATGCAATTATAATTCCAAAATATCAAACGAAGAGTTTTTACCGCAAGGCTAGGTGACAAAGTTAATGTTCCATTATTACCATTTTCTTTCTTAATTCTAAGGGTTTTATTTTGTAATTTCCAAGAACCTTTGGAGTATTTTGTAATTAGCCCGAACCTCATATTTTTTTGTTTTAGATCGATTTGTTTGTTTTTCACAGGCAAGAATATTGGCTCTAAATGCATCTTACTTCATGAAAGTTCTGGTGGCCACTTTGTCATATCAATCAAGGTTTGTTCTCTTGATTTCTCACTATAACAAGGAAAACTCCTTAGGTAGTACTCTTGAGTTGAAAATGTTGGATTTGTTTCCTGGTTCTTTCCTACCCCCAAACTGTCCCCATTTGCATCCCCGAAGAGTCTGGTGTGTGGTTTATTCATCTTCATGGAACATGTTATAATGGTGTTTGGTGTCGATGATTAGCTTTTTCTGGGTTTATTAACATTCGTGTATATTTTTTGTTATTATGTCTTTTTAGCATCAGATCTGGTTGTTTCTTGATTTTTGGATCTATTTTTTTTGTCCAATCTTTTTATACATCGCTTATTCATGTGTATGCTCTTTCTCTCGGTCTTGCGGTCACGAGTGTTTGCTCGAACAAGCTTCATAATGCCGATATTTTGAGGATAGAAAGATCGATTTGGGACCAAGCCGAGATGTAGACTCGAATTTTGGTTTTTTGACATTTGAACTAGGATTTGAACTTAAATAAATCCTATCATTTGAATTATTGGCTCATTTTATTTGTAGGCATCAATTTGAATTATGATAATCTGCTTCTTGCCTGCATTTCCACAACTTGTAACACAATATACAATATCACTGTTATTTATGACTGTCTTGTAATGAATTGAGGGTCTTGGATTAAATTTTCGGTTTGCATTGTTTCTGGGTGGATTAGTGCAATGATGAAATGTCAGGTTGTTCTTTTGAGTTTTGATTTATGAAATTTCTTTTGAGTTTTGATTTATGAAATTTCAGATTTTATTTTGTTGTATGAAACTGCAGTTTGGGTTTCGTTTTCATAATGAAGGAAATGTTTTTTGAAGACATTACATCGGTTGAAGAACAAAACCGATGTAAAAGTGTACATTTCTACATCGGTTATTATGTTAACCGATGTAAACTGTCCATTTGTGGTTTTTACCAACAGTCGATGTAAATGCTCCATTCTTTACATCGGTTGAGTTGGTAACCGTTGTAGAAAATTGTTTTCTACATCGTTTCCATGACCGATGTAAAAAAGTCTCCCTATTCCACTACGCAGGATTCTACATCGGTTGAATAACCGATGTAGAATGTGCCCCAGAACCGATGTAAAAAGCTTGTTTTGTAGTAGTGTGCACGTTGAAGCTAACTCTCAAGTCCAATCGTGCGCTATATATTGCACTATTTTAGAGTCATCACTAGTAATGCACCATAATTGGCACATTACTATTCATGCGTTATAACTCGTTGATGTGTGTCTATTATTCTTTTTTTTTCCTTTTTTTTTTGGTATGTTTTTCAATTAATGATTTAACTTTTTCGCCTTATGTTTAAAATATATTAAAAGTTTTATTTTTATAAAATTAAGTGTTGATATTTATATTGTTATTATTATTGTAAAATATTTATATCACTAAAATTGTTACGCTTCTTTTACGTATATTTTAAAATTTACCATAAATCATATATTATGAAAAAGTTGTGTTATTTAATTAACTAAACATAAATATAATTTGATATGTAATTGTTTTAATAAAATAAATATATGATAAAATAAAGTTGTAAATAGAATAATAAGGAATATTCCAAGAATATTCTTTTTAGAGAAAAATTTGAAGTAGATGGATTGGAGATGAATTTTAAATTTGATGCGAATCGCACTATTTTAGTGCAAAAGCCGCACTAAAATAGAATTTTGGGTTGGAGATGGCCTTGAGTCGACTTGTATATAAATGGTTTTCTATAGTGTTTTTCACTAAATTACTACTCCCTCCTATTCACAATAAGTGTCCTTTTGACACATGAAAAATCTTCAAAAAGAATGTCTTTTTCACATTTCCAAGGCTAGTATGAAAGATGTTTCTCAAATTACCCTTACATTTATTGTTTTACAACTAATACTAATGCATATATTTATTTGTTCCAAAATAGCATTTATTTGTTTGTTTGTTCCAAGGACACTTAATTTGAATAGGATGAAGTATATAAATTGCGTGTTGTCGATATTCAATTAGAATCATTACGCCTTGTAGGATTTGGTGGTAATTTGGGAGGTTGAATAAATTGAACCGCACCATCAATGTATTCCGTCGAGTTTGATCAAACTCTTTTTCATACAAACTAAAAGATCGACAACATAATAATAAAAGAAAGAATATTGTGCAATACAAACTAATATGAAATATATGTTCAAAAATCTAAAATAGTAATTTAAATATAACCCGCCTTACGCTTTTGGCCGTGCAAAAGTATTAATCAAATCAATATAATCAAGTTGTTGAATATTTTATTTTTCAATCGATAACATAGCTAACTCATTCATATTTCTTGTGACATATTTGATTTGAGAATTTTTCTTCTTTTTCACGGAAGAACAACCTTCTTCTTTTTTTTTTTTTTTTTTTTTTTTTTTGAGGAACAACCTTCTTCTTTTTTATTTTGTTCTCACCTTTCCAATTCTTTTAGGCTTCAATTTTTTTATTCTTTTGCCTTTTAAAATTTAAATTAATAACATTTAATGTTGGGCCATTAAAAAATTAAAATTAATAATTATTAGAATATATCGAAACTCAAGACTACAAGACCTAAAGAAATGGGCCTTTCATTCTTGATGGGGAGGGAACCTTTAATTTTTTTAATCTAAATCACAAGGAAAAAAAAAAAAAAAAAGACAAACATCCGCACTTCCGCAGAAACGGATTTAAACCCAAGCTTTCAAAGATGCAAAGCTCCATCTGCAAGCATTAACCGTTGGGCCATAGCCAATTTATGTTAAAATATATACTTATATTACATATGTCTATATGTAATAGGTATAAAAAAATTAAATTTGTAAATTTTTGGGCCTGACTGACTCCCTCGACTAACGTTAGGAGTAGCCATGATTACGGATGCCTTCTTTTAGTTTCCATCTTAACATTTTCTGCAATCTTTTCTAATTTCCTTTAAGTACGCAATATTTTGTTCATGAGATATATATATTTTGTAAAGCATCTAATATTCAAATGTCAATCTTTTTTTAGTAAAATTTAAAGTTCACTTTGCCTCCTTGTACTATTAGTAATTTTCGCTTTACCCAATTTACTCTCAATTTACCCATTTTGCCAATTGTACTCTCATTTGCCCCCACAATGCTCTTGTTTTCCCACTTTACCTTCTTACTATCATTCTAAAATAGTATATTATTATTTTGTATAATTTCAACAGTTAATTAATAATATTGAAAGTATTTAATTTTTTTAAATGATGGTAAATTGACCCTCTTTTGTCGAGTTGAATTTATTTTAAACTGTACATGCAAAAAGAAAAATGGATATTTTTATATACTTTTTTAAAAAAATTATTTTATTACTCTAAAATACACATCAACAGATGTTCAACACCTTAAATAAAAAGACCTAAAAAGTAAAAGGGTTACAAATTCCACGTACCAGCTGCTAGTAGCCTTTTTTTTTTTGAAGTAAAAAGGGAAATTATATTAGTAACACAAATCGTCAATGATAAAATTCACAATACAAAGGGGTGGAAAACTCCACACTAATGGACTATCAAAAGAAAAAGCTTCATTTGCTAGTGCATGAGCAACTTTATTGCCATTTCTACGAACAAAAGTTACCGAAAAGGTGGGTTCACTTTGAAGTAACAAATGATATTCCTTCAGGATCTTGTTGTATTCAGAAATCCCCATCTCCGTCTTCGCCGGAGAAACTACTTCTCTGGTGACCTCATTCCGATGAAAGCTCTTGTGGCAGCCACAACCGTCGCAAATATCCGTAACATAGCCGTTCTTGAACTCTTTGCACCCATCCTTAGCATAAGAACCGCTCATCATATCATGATTCTTGTTACACTCGGTGTACACTACTTCCGTTACGTATCTAACAGCCGCTTTTTCCACTACTTTTCTGTGAAAATTCATGTGACAGTTGCATATAGAGCAGCGCACATCCCCTTTTCCGTTTGCCTTAAACTCCTGGCAACCGTCAGCTTTGCCGCCTAATTCTCCATGGATTTTAAGGCATTCTGCGTACCAAACTCCCTATATATGTCCCATGTTTTTTTATTTTTCGAATTTGGTTTTGAGCGTACACTTTGAAAAATTTGATCAAAGCTAACACAATTAAGCCTCGTTTCTTGGGTTGATAAGAAAAACATTAGAGCGCGCAGTAGGGGAATTTAATGATCATAGTCTATTTATTGCAATATGTAGCTTTATAGTTGCGTCCCTTGGCTTATTCAACTAAATGGGTTGCAGCCCACTGTTTTGCAGAAGCCTCATCTTTAGTTTGGAAGGCTCCATCTTTAATTGGACTCAACATGTGCAAGCTCGAGGTTTAATTCATTTATATATGATGCACAGATTCAAACGCCAAAATCATTTTGTGGTAGGATAATATTTCAAAATTATTAAGAAATTCACAATCACTCACCGGTGCAAAGGATCTGGTTGATGTGATGTCCACTTTGCTCGCATTCCAAACGTGTGGTTCGAATCCAAGTGGATATTTTCCACAATTTGCTCATCAAAATATCCAACGTAACATAAAAATCAATGATCCAGTCCACGCAGCCGAATCAAACTGAAGAACAAATAAGGTTCTTATTACAAAACTAGTCTCTACTCACAGACATTGAACTCTGTCTCCCTCCAACTCATGATCCTTTTGGAAGGGGTTATAAACGTTATAAAACTAAAACGTTGGAAGTGAGAAAAAACTCAATGGGTGGGTGTGAGTATGACTCCTGATTATAAAATTTTTGAGTTTCGCGGTACGTTCAAAAAACAGTTGGAATTCATTTTTAATAATGCAAGATCAAGTTCCTAGTCGTTTTCCTTTTAAGGAAATACGGACGAAAAAACGAGATTATTGTTGGAAATTTGGTTCGAGTAATATGGGTTTTGACTTATATTTGACCAAATATTTAAAGGGATTTTCATTAATGGAAAATTGAAATAAAATAGAGATAATCAAGTTTAACGAAGTGATTATATGAGATTAGCATGCATTTGGAATTTATCAAAACTAATTTCGCGTGAATGAGAAATTAATGCAATAAATTGGCCACTTAAAACTGAAAAATAATATAGAAATTGGAAAATGTGGGAGTGTAATAAAATCCATCTCACATAGGATAAAAAACCAAAGTTAGCTCAATTTATATGGACCAAAAATGAGTAATGGATTAGGGCCCTTGGAGCAAAAAAGTTTTTAACGGAGGGATGCTTGTGGGTTTTATTCAAAATACACAAGCGCGTGCGCGCCGCCGCCGGCTCGGCTCGGCCCAGTCGTGCGTTTGGGCACTGGGCCTCAAGGCCCTTATACAAGCGCTGTAAGTTCAACTTTTGCAAATGCTTCTAAGTCGAACTTGATAAAGTCGTTGTATCTTAAAAACGATTGCGAACTATTAGCACTTCGTATGGGACAATTGCTATAAGAAAATTACGAATTTGGGACGAAACAAAATCATCACTAAAAGTCCAAAAAACGACACAAAAGTTTATGTGGGACGAAAACAAAACGTCACAAGCGACGTCCACAAGATCGCGATCGCTAAAAGACATTAACGATGAAATTATAAAAACGTCTCTAAATGTGCTACTTTTGAGACGAAATGAAAACGCCACACATTATCATCCGGATGACGCCATCTTACATTTCATGACCAAAATATTCCGTCTCATATGAGCTAATTTAGGGACAAATAACTTTTAGTGACATTTTTATTTCATCACTAAATAATTTTTTCGGGACATTTTGTTACTTGTCAGTAATTTAACTAGTATATAGACAATTAGTTTTCGTCTCTAAAAGCATTGTTTTGTGACATTTTCACATGTGTTTATATATTTAGTGTTTTCAATGACATTTATTTTCATCCCCAATTTTTTTTTTTTTTTGTACCCTTGCACCAACACAACCTAATTGTATAAACTTTGTATAATATACATGAACTATCCATACGAATAAACATAAACATCAATATAAGCTCATTCATTCCAAGTGTAATTTCATTCATGTATATACATTTAAATAAACTAATATTGTTGCTACAAGGCAAAATAAATGTAAAACAAGAAAAAAGAGTCTAATAACGCTCATGTGCTTGGCAAATATATATATTTGCACTTGCTACTTAACGAGAGAACAAAAGAGTCTAATTTTAAAAGAGTCTAACAAGATGCTCATGTGCTTGGCAAACTATTCATATTTGCCACTTGAGAGAGAATAAAAGAGTCTAATTTTTTTCTTTGAGAACTCGATAAGCGGCAATAATTTCCTTGTTGATGGACATGTTTCTTGGTAGCCGATGTCTGTATAGGTCACAACAAATCCAACAAGTTTTTACAAGTCATACGAATAAAATTGTGTTTATAAAATACATTTTTCATGATTAAACTGAAAACTAAAAAGTATATATAATTTAAATATATCATAAATATGTAAGTCAAGCGGCTACGATAATCTAGAGGGGGTGAATAGATTATCTCCATTTCTTCGATTTCGCCCTCTTTTTTTAAACCGAATGCTCAAAGACAATAATAAAGGTGCGGAATGTAAACAACACACGTCGATTTAAAGAGGTTCAACCCACCTAGGGCCTAATCCTCTACCACCCCAGTATCTCCGGGATGGATTTCAAAAAGAGAAAAAGATTTTATTAATAATTACCAAAATTATTACAACAAAATCTTACACCAACACCTTGAAGAGCACCACACTCTTCTTCAACACCACCTTTGAGATTACCACAATCTCACTTGAAGATTACCACAATCTCCAAATGGCACCTTGTGAAGATTACCACAATCTTCACCCTTGAAGAGCACCACACTCTTCAACACCTCAACAAGAAGATTACCACAATCTTCTTACACCTAACACCTAGTTCACCCAAGTGTGTTCTTACCACAAACAACACTCACAAGGATATCTTGTGTTTGAATGACGACCACAAATTCAAGATTACAACTCGATAATTGATAATACAATAGAGTGCAAGTGTAATCAAGAATAGCCTAGACCTCAAGGATGTGAAAGTAAATAGCTAGGCAAATTACAACAAGAAATAAGACAATGTAAGAACAAGTGTATTCTTGAGTGTATCTTGTTGTGTTGTAGTTTTCTCTCTTGTTGTGTTGCTTCAATTCTTCCTCTATTTATAGGAGATGATTGATACTTGATAGGCTCCTCTTGGAATCTGATTTCTACAAAAAATTGCAATTAAAATCAAGATTATAGTCATGTTAGAAATCAATCCCACAATTTAGGGAAAAGTCATCTGTTGCGCACAACGGTTAGAATTTTCTTTGTCAAAGCATAGATGCGACCGTTATCGCACGAAATAAAGTTTGAAACATGTCGCAAAAATTAACACAGGCGACCGGTCGAAGTGCACCTCGACCGGTCGGAAGGCTAGGGCGACGGTTGCACTGACCAACAACCGAAAGAACACGTTTGTTTGATGTTTTGTTCCTGTGCACTTGTCGCCTCTTTGGTCGACCGTCGACCGCCTAAATGCAATGTTGTCCGATTTTTGACGAAAATAAACCTCAAGAAATACTCCAAAAATTCGTAAAAACATTTTAAACGGATCGGGAGTATTTAGGACAACATTAGTAATATAGTTTTGAAGAAATAAAATATTTACACAAAAAGTGTTGTCCGATATAAATTCCAATAAATACTCCGAAAAATAGTAGAAACATTTTAGATCAATTGGGAGTATTAGGACAACATAGTTTCAATGTAAAAACCCATTGACTTAAAAGTATTAAATGTGTTGTCCAATTTTATATCGAAAATAAACTTGAGGAAATACTCCGAAAAATATTAAAACCATTTTAAATCATTGTTTTGGTGTAAAATCAAAATCATCAAAATCATGATAAAACCATTTATCAAACAAAATATAATGCAGCAATTAAAAGAGACAAATTATAGTTGCCTGCAGTATGAAACTCTCAGCATTATAATAGTCATTAAAAGAAACAAATTATAATATAATAGATAGATAATATGAGCAAAACTCTCAGCAATATACTAGTCATTTTCTAATTAACAAGAAACTTGAGACAAGTAAAATAGGTAACCATATACAAGCCTAAATGCATCGCACACAATTTGATGAGAGTAACACCGACAACTCTTATGGAAGTAACAGGTGGGAGCAATATCATACAAATATGACAATTATGATCAAGTACCATTGATACCTAACACACATAGCTACCAAACACATTAAATTTGTGGTTGATGAAAGAACAAGTTCCCACACACATAAGCTAGAGGAGATTCTAGAGGCTGACAGTATTTTTTTAAAAAAAAGTCTAACTCACCTGTTAGCAAAAGATGATGTTATCAATTGTAAGACGACTACTCAAGCATCCAAATCTGTTTGATATATGTTTTTATCATGATTTTAATGATTTTGTTTTTACACCAAAACAATGTTGTCCAAATACTCCTAAATGATTTAAAATATTTTCACTATTTATTCGGAGTATTTCTTCAAAGTTATTTTCGATAAAAATTGGACAACACTTTTGATAATTTTGAGTTAATGAGTTTTTACATCAAAACTATATTTCAAATATTGTCCAAATACTCTCGATTGTTTTAAAATATTTTCACTAATTTTTCAAGTATTTCTTGAAGTTTATTTTCGATAAAAATTGGACAACACTCTTGTCTCGTGGTCGACCGGTCGCCTATAGGAAACTCGTACCTAAAGGTGTACGTTGAAACAGAAAATGAGACATAAGTATTTTGATGCAGGTCGCGCAGGGGTCGACCGGTCTTGCCGTCGACCGTCGCCCAGGGTCGATCGGTGCCTGCTTGTCAACATTTCGTTATGTTCTTCTAAAATAAAAGGGGATCGGCTAAGCATAGGGTCGACCGGGTCCCCCTCGTCGACCGGTCGAACTATGTAAAAATTCGTGTTATTTTCAAACGCCTATTTCTACGCGACCGGTCGCCTAATATTTGACAAAAAAAAAACCGTTGTGTAGCGGACAACTTTCCTTAAATTATGGGATTGATTTCTAACAGCTATATTTTTAATTTTAATTGTATTTTTCTGTAGATTTTCAATCCCCAAGATGAGCCTATACATGATCAATCATCTCCTATAAATACATGATGTTTTGGAGCAACCAAAACAACAATTGAGATACAACACAACAAGATACATTCAAGCAAACACATTAGCTCTTCATTGTTATCATTTTTGTTGTAATTTGCCTAGCTTATCACTTTCACATCTTGAGTTCTAGGCTTTCATTTCTTGATTACACTTGCACTCAAATTGTAATATTCATTATTGAGTTGTAATCTTGATTTTGGTCATCATTCAACACAAGACATCCTTGTGAGTATTCTTGTGCAAAGAATACACTTGGGTGATCTAGGTGATAGGTGTTTCAAGAGTGTTGCTCTTGAGGTGTTGAAGAATTTGATGTTCTTCAAGGTTGAAGATTGTGGTGATCTTCACAAGGTGCCGTTGGAGATTGTGGTAATCTTCAAGAAATATTGTGGTAATCTCAAAGATGGTGTTGTAGAAGAGTGTGGTGCTCTTCAAGGTGATGTTGTAAGTTGTTGTATTAATTTTGATAATTAATAAAATCTTTTTTTTTTTTTGAAACCCATCCCGGATATCTTTGGGTGGTAGAGGATTAGGCCCCGCGTGGGTTGAACCTCTATAAATCGACGCGTGTTGTTTACTTCCCGCACCTTTATTATTGTCTTGGCTTATTTGTTTCAAAAAGAGGCATAATCGAAAGATGGAGATAATCTATTCACCCTCTAGATTATCGTAGCCGCTGGACTTACAAGCGGTATCAAAGCCAAACTCTTTGGCAAGCTCATTCCACATCGCGAGTAAAGAGGAACGATCACCGCTACGAATATAGTCCACCTTACCCGCGCCTCCACCACCAAGCCACCACTATTTGATTCCAAAATTATATATTTTGGAAAGAAAGAATGGAATGCTATCTACAAGGTTGCGGGTTCAATATTTGGAACACGGTTCTCAATGGAGAATCCATTCCGATGATGAACATACTACACACCTCCAAAGGCTTCAAAGAGCTCAATGATGAAGAGAAGAAAATCATCTTCTTAAATGGTAAAACTCTAAATATTTTGTATTGTTCACTCACCACTTTGGAATTTGATCATATTGTAGGAATTCGATCGGCACATGAAGTATGACAAAAACTAGAAGACATCTATGAAGTATATACAAATGAAAGGAGCAACTCAAAAGCATCTACTTCTCAAGTGGATACAAAATCAAATCCAAGGAACAAGCCTCTTACAACTTCCAATTATGAAGAAGTTGAACAATGTCTTATGGGCTTGAAGAAGAAAAACGAGGTAAGTTCTAAACCTTCTACTTCCTATGATAATGAATTACAAAATGAATATAGTGATTTGCAAAATGATTATGATGAGCTTCAAAATGAATTCCAAAGCTTACTTGTTAAATACAAAGATTTGAAAAAGGAATTCAATGTTTTGAAAAATGATAAGGATAACTTATTCACTTCTTATGAATCACTATCATGTGCTCACACTACCACACTTGACAAGGTTAGAATCATTGAAAAAGAAAATAGTACTCTTGTTGAGGATATTAATTGCATGAAAAATGATTTATTAAAATGCAACTTGAGTACCGATTAAAAGACCAAAATTGTTGAGGTTCATAGTTGTGATAAATTGAAACAAGGACTTGATCATAAGCCTAATATTGTTAATCATGTAAAAAAGGGTCAAGTCTCATGCATGTTGGTCATTATGCTCCTAAAATTATTATTTATTTTTATTGTGGTAAAAAGGGTCATACGGTAAATACTTGTCGAGCTAAAAATAGCTTTAATTATTGTTGGAGACCTAAAAGTCTCAAAGCTAATCCTAAAGGACCAAAACACTTGAGGGTACCACAAAGCAATGTCATATTAGGTACCCGACGGAATAATATTCAAGGAAAATTCATGCCGTCAAGGAGACATCAAATCACCGTCTCATTTGATCAAAGGAGAAGACATCACCACAATGAATTTCCAAGAGAAAGACACTACTAATAAACAATGGGAAGGACACAGTCCTTGGAAATGGAGCAATAGGAAGAGCTATCATCAACAAAATGATTTTCAAAAGGAAGATATCATCAACAATGGGAACGACACAACCCATGAAAATGGCGTAATTGGTAAACCGTATCTCCCTATTTAAATATGCATTTTATTTTGTTATTATGCAGGTTTTTATTTGTGTTTTAATTGTAAAATAATTTTTCAAAATATTAAAAATTAAGGTCTTCAATATATTTGCGTTTTTTTTAAATTTCTTTGATAAAGAAGACCTTGCATGATATTTTTAAAACTCTTGTGCATTTACTTAGACTAGTAAGAAACACGTGCGCCGCACGTGATCCACATGACTTTACTTAAATAATTATATTATTTAAAATTTTATTAATTAATATTTAAATATTAAAAAGTGGTTTATAAATAAATAAATATTAATTAAATTTAATTATCACAAAGTACTTAATTATAGATCGATATGAATTGTTGAATAATTATTTTCAAAAGCACAATCCAACAAAAAATCTAAAATTAGTTTAACAACAATATAAGTTCTATATTAGCTTACAACGACATTCATCAATGTTTTATTTTATTTCCATAGCTAGAAAAATATTTTCTTCTTAACTAATCTTTGAATTCTTTTAGCATTGGATGCGTTTCACATAATCGGACAAGCAATTTAGCTTATAATTCATAAGCTAATAGTTAATAAATCACAAGTTGTTGAATTAATTAAAAAAAGTAATTAATAAACTTTTATACCAAAAATCCAGCATAATGTCATCTTTTTATTTGTTATGTTATTCAATTCAAAAAAAAAAAAATTAAAGGTTAATCAAATTCTTATACTTCTTGTGCTTACTTCTTTTATTTTCTCTCGATTCTTTGATTAAAGAAATTAAAAATAAAATTACAATATAATATATATAGAAAAAAACTTGTTCCCTATATTATTTTAATTCTAGTAACAAAGTCAATGTTTTATCATAACACTTTAAACTTAAAGTTTGCAGTCTTCATGTTTCCACTGTCTTAGAAATAATAAACATTAACCTAATATATAAGTTAATCCATTATTTTCACCGAGAGTCGAAATTAAATAAAACTATGAAAAATGATAAGTCGAAACCGAGTTTTGAAACTCTATTCAATTGCACCTTAATAACTTCACTTAATAAATAATAAAACCAAAGATAACTTTATGAAAGAATATAAGCTAACAATTTTCATGTGTCAATCTTTAATAATTAAATATAATACTAATTAATTTTTATGTTTGAAAATTATTACAAACACTTAGGGTTTTAAAAGTCTGTATCATAAACTAAAAACTAATTTACTTTTTTTTAAATTTCATAAGATTTTAGAAAGATACGTTATGCTATCGAGTTTGTATTTGCAATTGAATTTGGCTCTTTTGCTCAATATTAAAATTTACATAGTTAGTGAATTTTGTAAGACGTAGTCAAGAAAATAACAATTATTCTTAGTATACTAAAACTAATCTATATTTGTTTGAAGAAAATGTACATTTAAAATTGATCTCTTTTAATCTCATTTACAAAATCATATTATTTATTATAAAATATAATTATCAATCCATTTGAAGTGCATTTATTGCGAAAAGGTATATAGTACTTTAATCATTATTTGAAGTTTTTATTGAATTTTTGATCAAATAAGAAATATAGTTGCCAAAAGTTTAGATATCAAGTTGTAAAAAAAAACCCTTAACTATTCTCTTATGCCTCCTTATGCCGATGAGAATTCATATTATTTGACACTAATCATGGTCACTTCGCTCTAATTTATTTTTGTATGGTTTAACACAAGAAATTTGATACATAAATAGTATTTTGAATATTATATTGGCACCTGAATTAACATGTAATTTAAGAAATATTAACATAGATATCAAATTATTTCATATTACATAAGTTTATTTTATTTATTTATTTTAATACAATTTCACATACATACAATGACTTTTCATTTCTAATTCTAGTTTCAAATTTTTCATAATATTTTACTTTTAAAACTAAGAATAATTTGTCACCGAATTTTATAATAATTATTTTTATTCTTGAATCTTTATAAGTCATAAAAGTGTACTTTTATAATAAACGATATTTTACCCAAAATGTCAAGTATACATATCATGAAAGTCATTTAATTTTTGTTTTTGAATTTCCAGCTATGACACACACATTTTTTTTTAACTATTTAATTTTATTCTTTCAACTTTTTATAACATGTTTCATTTGGTTTAATCTGAACTATCTATATATAGAAATTTACCCTTAAAATTATTTTGGCCATCTCAACTCATTAATGTCAAATATAACTATTTCTTTTAAAATATATTTTATTCTTAGTTTTCACTTTAATTTGTTATAATTATTTAATTTACTTAGTTTTTTATGAATGCTATATTAGTATTTTAATTAATATACAATTTAAGTAATATATTAGTTTCTCAACAAATGTTAACATTGTATATGTTAAATGGGTTTTTTTTTTTTTTTTGCGTATCATATATGACTTCTAGACTTAATCCAATTTTAGCTTATGTTTCACTTTTTCATATCATTTCATTAAAATTTAATTATTTTGGTAAATGTTTTTATTATAAATATATATCATACTGATATTTTAAATTTATAACTTTTTAAGGGTGTAAGTTTCAAACGACATTGATTTTCATCATAAATGTTAATTTAATACACATGGATTTTTTATATTATGTTTTCCTTATGATTTTTATAGAAAAATATATTTATATACAATTTTTAATAATTTTTTGCTCTTGCTCTTTTATTTTATAGGAAATAAAACAATTAAAAGATTAAAATCATAACATATTCATAAAAATAGTAAATTAGAAACTAAAACTTATAATGTACGATAAAAAAATTAAATAAAGTCATATTAACACATATAGTTAGAATTTAAAAGGTAAATATTTTTTTTTTGAGACAAACTTGTTTTGGTTCTTATTTTTTTTTCATGTTAATCTCATTCCTTTTATTTTATATTTTTATTTTATTGATATGGCTAATTAAAACAAAATATGCTTGGGATTTAAATAAAAATAAAATAAGAAACTCTATTGTTTTCCATATTATTTATTTAATGATCATAAATACAATTAATTTTGAAAATTATATATTACTAATTGAGGAGTTTTCCGACCATGGAGGAATTATGTATTTTCTCTACTTTTTATTTAATATCAAAACCACTAAAATACTTTTTATTTTGATATGTTTCATATAAATTATAATAGACATATTTAATTATTGAAAAAATCCAAAAGAATATAAGGAATATACAATTTGTCATCATACTAAACATTAAATAATTAAAATTCTCTTCTATAACGACATATGTCTAGAACATATGGTTGACGATTTGTTGAAATCAAATTTAATTTGAAAATAATTTTATAAGAAATTTAAAGTATTCTTAGTATTATGATTAAAAAAATATTTTCGGTTTTTAAAAAAAAAATGGGTATAAATGAACATTTTAGAAAAGTTTAAATAAATAACAAAACTATAAGAAAACATAAATTCTTAATTCCGCATAGTCTTTGAACTTTATAAGGTTTATTTCTCATGTGAAATCCTTATATATGCTTATGACATATGGTTAGAAAGCTCTCGAAATGCGAGTTTAATATGAAACTAATATTATTTCAATATTCAGAATAATTTAAGAGTTATAGATGAAAGAATAATACTTTTGATGTGTAGAATATAAAATGTCACTTCTCTTGTAATTGAATAATAGAAGCCAAATAAATATCCAATTACTTAGTTGCCCCTAAATTTTTCCATGTCAAATGGATATTTTTGTCAAATAAAAATTCCAAGAAACATTCACACTTTTAAGATAGCATAGATTAAAGTGTTTTAGAATCTCCTATGGATTTTTATGGCATAAGCATACTTGTGACATATATTGTTTTTACCCTACACTTGTATCATGGTGTTTTGTATTAGATTTGTTTATTAATTGTGTAGGATTTATATAATGTGTCAAGAGGTCCTTAAACCATCGAGGTACATTGAGGTCCTTAAACCATCGAGGTACATTCTCTCGTTTTATTTTTAGAACTCGATGTTTTTCATAATCATGCGCTTTTCTTTCAAACCATTTCATTGCATTCCCATTAGTGCCATTAAATGATTTTGTCAATTTTTCTAAAGGGCATTACTCGTAAAATCACGTTTTTATTCGAGTTTATTTTTTTAACTCGTATTTGTTGGATATAGCCCATGATTATTTTTTTTGCAAGTTTTTAAAACTTTTGGGGTGAAAAATCGAATTTTAGAAAATTCTGGGAATTGGCAAAATGCACAGGGGACGGTCTAAAGGGGGCCGACCGGTCGCCCTATACCCCGACCGGTCGCACCCACCCTCGACCGGTCGCCCTGCTCTGTTTCATCTCTTAAAAACGGGTCTGTTCTCACATTAAAATAGAACTCTCATTTCCTCAAAACCCTCAGGCAACGAATTTTTCCCTCTTTCACTATAATCTTCACCAAATCTTGTGATTTCTTTTGCTAATCCACTCTATTTTGCAAGAATCTCACTTCTATGGCACCTCCAAGGAATTCCACCGATCGTAATCCCAATCCCAAACAAAGAAGAGCCGGAGAGGGCAACTCGTGAAATCGGCAAGAGGAAGCGAACAACGTGATATTCGAGCTACCCAACGGAGTGTAGCTCAAGAACACGAGGATATTCAAAACCGACTACTTTCACGGCCTCAAATCGCCGAGCTTCATGGGACGATTTCGCTCTACAATTATCGTTGGGCAAGAAGTAAGAAATCCCTTATCTCTCAAGCTCCCCGCTCCGTGAATATCTTAAATTTTATCAATAAATACGCCAAGTGGTATTATGAGAATTTGAACTTGGGTGCTAAGTCTATTGCTCGTACAAAAATTTTTCGGTTTGTTTCTTTTTCGAGTGAATATCCGACTATACGTGGATTTTTTGAAGAACAAGGTTGGATGTATTTGTGGGAGCATCCTTATATGTTGTATGATGATGATGTGATATTGCATTTTTATGCCAATTTATGGGTTGAGTATGATGTTGAGAGGAAGCCCATTGCGTTAAACTCGTTCGTGAGAGGTCGTCATTTTAGATGGACTCCTAATGAGATTTGTCGATTGTTGCATGTGCAAGAGAGGGGGTTGGGATTATTTTGGGTGTACAAATTGGAATGTTGAAATGTTGGATGTTACTATGGAAGATGTTAAGACCTTTTTGGGTGTTTGGCCACAAAATTCGTTATTGGCCATGACTCTTGAGCATAGAGTTATCTCTATTATTGTCGCCTATTGCATTTGTGGAAAAACGGGAAAAATGCCTAGCAATTTAGACTTCTTTTTGACATATAAAATTGCTAGAAGGGAACCACTCAATTTTGGTGCAATCCTTATTCAATGCATCATTGAGTCGATCACTCAAGGGACGAAGAAGTTTGTCATGGGAAATTGGATTTGCAAGCTTCTAATGCACTCGGTCTTACCATCTTCGAGTGTAATTCGGAGATGTTTCAAAATGATTTGATATTGATAACATTTCACAAGTAGTCAACATGCGCAAGAATATGCCTATTCGCCTAACTAAAATGGCAAAAGGAAGAAGCCAAGAATCTACATCACAAAACCCCAACGACATATTTGATGATGCCGGCCGAAAGATTGGTGGCGGGCGACGGACCAAGCAACGGAGGGTAATACCGGTGCTCAACCGTCTTGGGGTTCCTCTCAAACCCAATTTGATGAATATAGAGTCCTTCAAGATGCTCGGTATGAGGCATTGAGTCAAGAGAACTCCAAATTGAAAAAGTCGGTTGGGAAATTAAAGAAATTCATCAAAGACCTCCTCCCGAATGCATGTTTTTCATCCGACGAAGAATGACGACCTTATCACTTTTCTTGCTTTACTTTTCATGTCATTTCATTTATTATGTAATGAACTATTGTGTACAACTCTATTGTTCTAACGATATTTGCTTGTTGCTTTTCTTAAAGGGGATGAACTAGCAAGAATGCTAGTAGCTTATGATTGTTGTGGTATTGGCCTTGATGGAGTATTTGATGGTAAAAATACTCTAATTTATGCATTGTTTGATATATTGGATAAAAGGTTGAAGTACTTGATGGTAAAAGTGCTTCTTTTAATTCTTGCTTGTTGGCATTTTTAATGCCTTGATCATTTGCTTAGTTGGTTAAATTTATCTCAATTGGGTTGAACCCCTGAGAATATGTCTCTTTATTGATATTGTTGGTAGAATGATGTGTTGTAAAAATTTGTGATGATATATTGGCTTGGCAAATTTTTCAAAGGGCTATACATCTTCTTTTATACTTGATGCCCGCCAAGTGTTCGATAAACTATTTCTAAGAAAATTTCATCATGTGAAGCCCTCGATTTTTATTCGAACATGTACTTATCACGTATCGTCTTTGTACTTATTGGACAATTCTACTGCGTCGCTTTGACGGGTAAATATTAATGATAAATATATTTCGTCTTTAATTTCCCTTATTTATTTCTTGTGATCATAATCATTTATTAATTTTATTTCACAATTATGATCACTCGATCGATCATCATTATTAATACTTGTGTACTCATTAGTCACCTTAGAATTTTTGGAGGCTATTTGTTTTAGAGATTTATACCTTATAGAATTAAGAATTCGATTTAGATTAAATGATCATGAGACTTATAAGTGATCAAGGAGATCACTAATTATTTGAAGATTGATATTATTCATCTTTTATCACCAATTTGGGACAAAAAAGAAAATATATGGAAATACCACAAATACCCTTAGGTGGACGGTCATGATGTATATTTGGTGTAGATATATCTCCCAACTCTTGTACATGTACACATTGTGTATTCATCTTGTGTATTTTTACACCATTAATTCAAATCTTATACACAATATCTTATACACCAATTCTTTATTATAAACTTACCCAACATGTTGGAGGCTTCCCAACATTCCATGCCAACATCCTCCCAATCCTTCAATTTCATCCTCCCATGCAAGACCACACTTTGACCAATGCCTTTGTCCCCATGCTGAGACAAGTTGGAAGACATAGAATTTGACCAAAAATTTGTCTCGTCCCCCTCTCCACCTCAATTTTCATCCATAACACCTTGAGGATCAAAAACATTTGATTAAAATATCATTTTCATCCAACACATTCATAATTCAAGCATTTTCTCCAACTTCTCTCTAAAATCTCCAACATCTCTCTAAGTATATCTTCATCCACTCCTTCATATCTTCAAGAACACTTCTTCATATCTTCAAATCTTCAAACACCATCCCTTCACATCTTCAAATCTTCAAACACCATATCTTCAAATCTTCAAACACCATTCCTTCACATCTTCAAACCTTCAAACAACATATCTTCATATCTTCAAATCTTCAAACACCATTCCTTCACATCTTCAAACCTTCAAACAACATATCTTCATATCTTCAAATCTTCAAACACCATATCTTCAAATCTTCAAACACCATCCCTTCACATCTTCAAATCTTCAAACACCATTCATTCACATCTTCAAACCTTCAAACAACATATCTTCATATCTTCAAATCTTCAAACACAATTCCTTCACATCTTCAAACATCCTTCACAACTTCAAGAACATCTTCTTCATATCATCAAACACTTTTTCTTTCTTCAAACAACTAAACAAAAACAAACATTCTTTCTACTCAAATCATAAAATTCGAACCATCACTACCAAGAAGACCTTTGAAGTTGTTAAGAGACTTGTCATCTTGAAGAAAATTGTGAAGAAGTTGGACTATAAGGGGCTGACTTTGGAGGTTAACATTAAGGGTGACCAAAATCTTGCACTTGGAAGCCATTACTAGTCACACTTTATTCACTACACAAGGTAAGTGTAGTAATTCCAATTTTCTCACTATCTTCCTCTCCCCCTTAAATTTTAACCACATTCTTCTAACTCCTATATTTTTTTTTATATTCCTTGACTTAGGGGCTGACCTAAGTCACTCCTTCATCGAGAGAGATTTATTTCATTTTTCCCAACAAACCGCACTTTAAGGTGGGTGGAAAAATCCTTTCAACTTCTAGGTGTTTTAATTCATAAAAATGCATGTAGTATTTTGTTATTGAGCATTTGAGATATATATTATGTATTGCATGCTATTTTCTTGTATCAAGTTGGAAAATTTCTCAAGTGTTGCTCAAAATGCGATTTACCGAAAATTAGGACATACATGTACACTTTCTTGTCATATTTGATAAATTCTTGTATGAGATGGATATATATGTTTATGACTCTTGAAATATATGTTTGTATGACATATAACCTGGAAAAGTCGAGCATAATTGATTAAAATTCGATTTTGGACTTAAAATGCAAAAATGGAAAGTTGGT
The DNA here is from genome assembly GCA_016081115.2 of Rehmannia glutinosa. Taxonomy (NCBI): domain Eukaryota; kingdom Viridiplantae; phylum Streptophyta; class Magnoliopsida; order Lamiales; family Orobanchaceae; genus Rehmannia; species Rehmannia glutinosa. Next base: position 78,447 of record JABTTQ020001031.1, on the reverse strand, counting down.
GGACTTAATTGCAAGAAAATAAAACTTAAGGGACCCCTCTGTAATTTTCGATTTTTGGGACTGAACTCAGGTTCAAAAATTATGTTTTGACATTTTATTAAAGTTTTAAGAGTTTTTAGATAAATAAAATCAACCCTTAAAAGCCCAAGGACTAGATTGTAAAATTTGAGAAGTTTAAGGGCTATTTTGCAAATTTCGAAACTGTACCAGACCCTAATTTTAAAATTTGAAATTTTAACTCTTAAGGGACTGGAAATAACATATTTTAAGTGTATTCCAAAAATCCAAGTGTTTAGAGCTTGGAAAGTGATTTTATAAAACTTGAGGGACCAAATTGTAAAGATTAAACTTGAGGACCCAAATGAAATTTCCAGGACTTATACAGCCCATGTACCTGGAAATACTAATTACCTATATAATTATATTTTGGACCCAAGGTTCAAATTTCATAACAATTGGACCCCTAAAAGCCTTAAAGGCAATTATTTCAAAATGGGACAAAAATGAGATTTTCAAAAGTTAAGGGACCTACACTTATGACGTTTTAAAACTGTTTTTGTCCCAATATCCCACTAACCTTAGTGACATTTTCCAACTGGAATCACATTAGAATCCTTTCCGGTTTGTGAGTTCCGATTATTTTAAACTTAGGGACCGAAATGACAATTTTAACAAATTTGGGGCCAATGTGAGAATTTTATAAAAACTCGACCTCAAAACTTTAAAAAACCTCAATCTCTGAACAATTTAGAGAATTTAGGAACTGACCTCATAATTTTTCAAGGTCGGGATATTTATTTATTTAACTTTTAACCCCAAAAGTATTGGTTTTTACAAAGCGGGGCTAATTGTAATTTTTATTTTTATAAGGACCTAACTAAAATCATTTTATTTTAAAAGAAACAGCCCTGGACCCTCTTACCTTAATATTTTAATTAAAATATTTTATTTTCTTAAAAATCCCTTGACTTATCGGATCGTCTTGACCGATTAATACCGATCGCGGGCGACCCCTCGTCTCGTGATTTCGAATCTATAACGGGACTTATGTTCCTCCTAATACTTAAGATATCGAAGACTACTTATCCTCCCGATAATTATCTTCATCCCGATAACTCCACTAATGCCATAACTATCTTGTGCAAATTTTTGAGAACTTTTCATGAATCGCTTCCCGATCAATAATACTCATTGCTGGTTGACTACATGAACTTGTGTTTACTTTTTTCTCGCTGAGTCAACTTGGTGTGTCGAGCTCACGATCGGAATGGATACGTCGGGGATGGAACCGGCAGCTCGGCTGCTATTCCACTCTTCCGGCCCCATCGTCCCTAATCCCGCAATCGAGGGACGGAGTTTGTCGAGGAAGCGGGTCGTAGTACTTGAGGTATAATCATGATTATGACAAATCCGAGCCTTGCTAGCTCCACTGTGGATTTTGTCTTTGCCTACGGAGTGATAAGGTGATGCAGTCTTGGACCATCTTGCTCGGGGAGTTACAAGGAAGAACGAAGGAATCGGAATGCCCGATCCACACGATTCCGGAGTTAATCGGACCCGTTTGGTTGGCGCTACAAATCCGTGACGCAACCGCTTACTTGTATTGCATAGGTTGGCGCTACAAATCCGTGACATTAATCGCTTACTTGTCTTGCATAGGATTGGTGTTACAAATCCGCACGCAATCCTCCCCCTCTGCTTGAACCATAGTGCTGCGTGACCACGAACTATTTTCTTAAAACTATATAAGTATGTTACTTAATATATTTATCATGACGCTTGTGGATCGCGTGTGTGAAATCATGCATCATCTCTCACGCGTTTTCATACACTACATTTCTCGCATTAACTATTTATATCGCCACACTTGCACACGATCACCCCATCCACCGAGATTTACTGTCTCATTCCCTCCTTGTTTTCTAACCTTTAGATGAAGAGTTCAAGAAGACATCGAACCTACTGCAGATTGAATCCATATCGTTGTGTTGTGGAGCGACATTTCCTTTTAATTTTATTTGTTGTTGGACTCTTCATTTTATTTCTGTTTGGGTATTGTAAGTTAATTCGAGATAATCTTTTGGGTTGTATTCGGATACCGCTTGGACTTTAAGATGTAATTTGTACTCGTGTTTATTTAAATTTGTTGCATTAGACTCAATTTCACTTGGAGTTTGGTATCTTTGGTTTAGATCGTTGATTTATTTCTCTTTAAGTGATTGATCGTTGTCGCATCACGTTTGGGGGCGTGATTTTATGGTATCGTGAGCTCGGCTAGTAAGATGGAAACTTACACCAAGTGACCCAGGATAGGACCCTCGGATTGTGTTGGGTAGTACCGCAACTTGACTAATTAAGTGTGAAATTGATTTCAATAATGGCATAGAACCGTATTCTTGATGTTTATGTTAAGTCGAATTTATACTTGGAGAACCATAGTCGTTCTTGATTTGACTTAGTTGACTCTTGACTAACTTTCCTTAGTCATTCTTTTCTTGTTCTTCCTTATCTTTTCCTTACATTCGTCTAATCCGCCTTAGTTTTGTTTGACCAGGATAGGTTCCTCTGCGCTTGGATTGGGTACCACTACTAGGTGACCTAAGTTGAATCTTGGATGAATATTTGAACTCTTTTGGGCTGTTATAGTGTTAAGATATCTGGATATTCCTCTATTTGGACGTTAGGTGATTTAGAAAATCGTGATTTAGAGATTATAATGCCCGATATGGTGAGACTCGAAGAAAATGAGGATATCTCTTGAGAAGTATATGATTTGGATGTGATATATTATGGGATCTAGACACTAATGATATTACTTTGGGAAAATGATAGTACGGGAATCACTAAGTATATTGATCAATGATAATACCCTTGTGTTATTCATTCTCAAGTACTGCACAAGCTTAAGTAAGAGAATTTGACTTGTGGTTTACGTATCACGGATAAGATACATTAAGGATGTGACTATTATATGATCTCGACTAGATGTTACCACTAAATATCCCCTCCCGAGGATAGGCGAATTGTTTGATCAACTTCAAGGAGCGACGGTGTACTCGAATTTTGATTTGCAACAAGGATATTATCAATCAAGATCCGTGAAGAAGACGCGTTTCTAAAACGCGGCATTTCAAACAAGATATGGACACTACGAGTTTGTTGTGATGCCTTTCGGTCGACGAACGCACCAAAGAAACAAGTTATGGATCTGATGCATCGAGTTTTTCAACCTTATTTGGATCAATTCGTAATGATATTCATTGATGACATACTCGTATACTTTAAGTCTGAGAAGAGCATGAACGTCATCCTCAAAATTGTTTTGGAGACACTACGGAGCACAAGTTGTATGCCAAATTCGAAGCAGTGCGAATTTTGGCTTAGTGAAGTCGCATTCTTGGGACACATAGTATCCGACACCGGGATCGCCGTAGATCCTTTGAAGATACTGAGAGCAGGTGGTTGAATGGAAACAACCCGAGTGCATGCAGGAGATCAGAAGTTTCTTAGGACTAGGCTGGATATTATCGAAGATTTATCCGGGATTTCTCCAAGATAGCCGGACCACTCACTCGGCTAACCCGGAAGAAGTCAAGTTTGAGTGGAATGACAAGTGTGAGACTAGTTTCCAAGAACTAAAGAAACGACTTACTACGACTCCATTCTTAGCCCTTCCAAAGGGAACAAAAACTTTGTCGTCTACAATGATGCATCAAAGGAAGGACTAGGAGCGGTGCTCATGCGGGAAGGAAAGGTCATTGCTTATGCATCACGGAAACTCAAGCACTTATGAAGCCAATTACCCAACGCATGACTTGGAATTGGCGGCAATAGTGTTGGCGTTAAAGAAATGGAGGCACTATCTCTACGGAGCAACATTCACGGTTTACACGGATCATAAGAGCCTAAAGTATATATTCTCTCGAGATGGAACTCAATTTGAGGCAACGAAGATGGATGGAGTTAATAGAAGATTATCACTTTGATATTCGATACCATCCCTTGGAAAGCTAACGTAGTAGTAGCGCGCTTGAGCGAGGAAGGCGAGTTTAGCTAGACTAATGATTCGAGAGTGGAGATCATTAGAAGAATTGAGCACTTGGAATCCTATGAGAACCAGATCGAATTTCATGTGCTAATATTTCATTAAACCCGATCTACTCGAACGAGATCAAAGTAACACGAGGGGATTGACGTGCAACTTCAAAAACTAAAAGAGAAGATACTCAAAGGAGAAAGATCGGAATTCTCGTGCAGGAAAGATGGGATCATCAGATTTCGGAATAGAATTTGTGTACCGAGTGATGAGCAACTTAGGAACAGAATCCTTTCAGAAGCACACCGTTCGAAATACACTATACATCCTGGAGGAAACAAGATGTATAAGGACTTGAAACAGCATTACTGGTGGGTAAACATGAAGAACCAGGTAGCAGAGTTCGTTGCGAGATGTTTGACTTGCCAACGAGTAAAAGCTGAACACCAACGACCATCTGGTTTATTACAACCGTTGAGAATTCCCGAGTGGAAATGGGAACACATAACGATGGACTTCGTGATGGATCTACCAAGGACCAGACGAGGCGATGATGTTATATGGGTAGTCGTAGACCGACTCACGAAATCTGCACATTTCTTACCCATGAAAAAAAACCGACAGCTTGCAGAAACTTGCGCAAATTTACATCCAAGAGATCATCCGACCGCATGGAGTGCCAGTCGACATAGTGCTGCATCGGACCCGAGGTTTGTCTCAGATTCGGAAATGCTTACATGAAGAATTAGGTACCTCGCTAAGTTTTAGCACATCAAGACATCCGCAAACCGATGGCGGTCCGGAGCGAACAATTCAAACCCTGGAAGACATGTTGCGAGCCTGCACATTGGATTTCCAAGGAAGTTGGGATTCACACTTACCATTGGCCGAGTTAAACTTATAATAACAGATTATTAGGCCACGATTGGGATGGCACCCTACGAAGCCTTGTATGGGACGAAAGTGTAGATCCCCTCTACACCGGGAGATTGATGACCAATGGACTCAGAAGGAAAAATGGAAGTCACCTCGATTCCAAAGGTCGACTTAGTTCGGGAAGCTATGGAGAAGGTCAAGTTGATCAAGGAACGGATCCATACGACTCGAGCCGCCAAATGAGTTACGCGGACAAGAGGAGAAAAGACACGGAATTTGAAGCCGGAGATGAGGTATTTCTCGGGACTCTTGCCACGAAGAGGATTGATCAATCCAAGAAAAGGGGGCAAATTGAGTCCGAGATATATTGGACCTTACAAAATTTTGCGGAGGATCGGAAAGTTGGCCTCTGACGACTTGAGTTACCTCACTTGCACATGCGGGAATGCACGATGTATTCCATGTGTCGAGATTGAAAAAGTATCAACCAGATCCGAGCATATCATCACTCGTGATGCTCCTCCTCTAATGGAGAATTTATCTTACACCGAGAACCAATCGAGAATCATTGACGACCAGATATGTCGGTTCGCGTACAGAGAGATTCCAATGGTTAAAGTTGTATGGCGGAACCACAACCGAGACGAAGACGCAACATGGGAGATGGAAGAAGACATGAGAAATCAATACCCGTAACTATTTCAAGAGAATTTGGGGACCAAATTCTTTTAAGGAGGGGTGAATGTGAAGCCCTCGATTTTTATTCGAACATGTACTTATCACGTATCGTCTTTGTACTATTGGACAATTCTACCGCGTCGCTTTGACGGTAAATATTAATGATAAATATATTTCGTCTTTAATTTCCTTATTTATTTCTTGTGATCATAATCATTTATTAATTTTATTTCACAATTATGATCACTCGATCGATCATCATTATTAATATTTGCGTACTCATTAGTCACCTTAGAATTTTTGGAGACTATTTGTTTTAGAGATTTATACCTTATAGAATTAAGAATTCGATTTAGATTAAATGATCATGAGATTTATAAGTGATCAAGGAGATCACTAATTATTTGAAGATTGATATTATTCATCTTTTATCACCAATTTGGGACAAAAAGAAAATATATGGAAATACCACAAATACCCTTAGGTGGACGGTCATGATGTATATTTGGTGTAGATATATATCCTAACTCTTGTACATGTACACATTGTGTATTCATCTTGTGTATTTTTACACCATTAATTCAAATCTTATACACAATATCTTATACACCAATTCTTTATTATAAACTTACCCAACATGTTGGAGGCTTCCCAACATTCCATGCCAACATCCTCCTCAATCCCTTCAATTTCATCCTCCCATGCAAGACCACACTTTGACCAATGCCTTTGTCCCCATGCTTAGAGACAAGTTGGAAGACATAGAATTTGACCAAAAATTTGTCTCCTCCCCCTCTCCCACCTCAATTTGCATCCATAACACCTTGAGGATCAAAACATTTGATCAAAATATCATTTTCATCCAACACATTCATAATTCAAGCATTTTCTCCAACTTCTCTCTAAAATCTCCAACATCTCTCTAAGTATATCTTCATCCACTCCTTCATATCTTCAAGACCATTCCTTCACATCTTCAAATCTTCAAACACCATCCCTTCACATCTTCAAATCTTCAAACACCATTCCTTCACATCTTCAAACCTTCAAACAACATATCTTCATATCTTCAAATCTTCAAACACCATATCTTCAAATCTTCAAACACCATCCCTTCACATCTTCAAATCTTCAAACACCATATCTTCAAATCTTCAAACACCATTCCTTCACATCTTCAAACCTTCAAACAACATATCTTCAAATCTTCAAACACAATTCCTTCACATCTTCAAACATCCTTCACAACTTCAAGAACATCTTCTTCATATCATCAAACACTTTTTCTTTCTTCAAACAACTAAACAAAAACAAACATTCTTTCTACTCAAATCATAAAATTCGAACCATCACTACCAAGACCTTTGAAGTTGTTAAGAGACTTGTCATCTTGAAGAAAATTGTGAAGAAGTTGGACTATAAGGGGCTGACTTTGGAGGTTAACATTAAGGGTGACCAAAATCTTGCACTTGGAAGCCATTACTAGTCACACTTTATTCACTACACAAGGTAAGTGTAGTAATTCCAATTTTCTCACTATCTTCCTCTCCCCTTAAATTTTAACCACATTCTTCTAACTCCTATATTTTTTTTATATTCCTTGACTTAGGGGCTGACCTAAGTCACTCCTTCATCGAGAGAGATTTATTTCATTTTTCCCAACAAACCGCACTTTAAGGTGGGTGGAAAAATCCTTTCAACTTCTAGGTGTTTTAATTCATAAAAATGCATGTAGTATTTTGTTATTGAGCATTTGAGATATATATTATGTATTGCATGCTATTTTCTTGTATCAAGTTGGAAAATTTCTCAAGTGTTGCTCAAAATGCGATTTACCGAAAATTAGGACATACATGTACACTTTCTTGTCATATTTGATAAATTCTTGTATGAGATGGATATATATGTTTATGACTCTTGAAATATATGTTTGTATGACATATAACCTGGAAAATTCGAGCATAATTGATTAAAATTCGATTTTGGACTTAAAATGCAAAAATGGAAAGTTGGTGGACTTAATTGCAAGAAAATAAAACTTAAGGGACCCCTCTGTAATTTTCGATTTTTGGGACTGAACTCAGGTTCAAAAATTATGTTTTGACATTTTATTAAAGTTTTAAGAGTTTTTAGATAAATAAAATCAACCCTTAAAAGCCCAAGGACTAGATTGTAAAATTTGAGAAGTTTAAGGGCTATTTTGCAAATTTCGAAACTGTACCAGACCCTAATTTTAAAATTTGAAATTTTAACTCTTAAGGGACTGGAAATAACATATTTTAAGTGTATTCCAAAAATCCAAGTGTTTAGAGCTTGGAAAGTGATTTTATAAAACTTGAGGGACCAAATTGTAAAAGATTAAACTTGAGGACCCAAATGAAATTTCCAGGACTTATACAGCCCATGTACCTGGAAATACTAATTACCTATATAATTATATTTTGGACCCAAGGTTCAAATTTCATAACAATTGGACCCCTAAAAGCCTTAAAGGCAATTATTTCAAAATGGGACAAAAATGAGATTTTCAAAAGTTAAGGGACCTATACTTATGACGTTTTAAAACTGTTTTTGTCCCAATATCCCACTAACCTTAGTGACATTTTCCAACTGGAATCACATTAGAATCCTTTCCGGTTTGTGAGTTCCGATTATTTTAAACTTAGGGCCCGAAATGACAATTTTAACAAATTTGGGGCCAATGTGAGAATTTTATAAAAACTCGACCTCAAAACTTTAAAAAAACCTCAATCTCTGAACAATTTAGAGAATTTAGGAACTGACCTCATAATTTTTCAAGGTCGGGATATTTATTTATTTAACTTTTAACCCCAAAAGTATTGGTTTTTACAAAGCGGGGCTAATTGTAATTTTTATTTTTATAAGGACCTAACTAAAATCATTTTATTTTAAAAGAAACAGCCCTGGACCCTCTTACCTTAATATTTTAATTAAAATATTTTATTTTCTTAAAAATCCCTTGACTTATCGGATCGTCTTGACCGATTAATACGATCGCGGGCGACCCCTCGCCTCGTGATTTCGAATCTATAACGGGACTTATGTTCCTCCTAATACTTAAGATATCGAAGACTACTTATCCTCCCGATAATTATCTTCATCCCGATAACTCCACTAATGCCATAACTATCTTGTGCAAATTTTTGAGAACTTTTCATGAACTCGCTTCCCGATCAATAATACTGATCGCCTGGTTGACTACATGAACTTGTGTTTACTTTCTGCTGAGTTAACTTGGTGTGTCGAGCTCACAAATCGGAATGGATACGTCGGGGATGGAACCGGGCAGCTCGGCTGCTATTCCATTCTTCCGCCCCATCGCCCTAATCCCGCAACGAGAGGGACGGAGTTTGTCCAAGGGAAGCGGGTCGTAGTACTTGAGGTATAATCATGATTATGACAAATCCGAGCCTTGCTAGCTCCACTGTGGATTTTATCTTTGCCTACGGAGTGATAAGGTGACAGGTCTTGGACCATCTTGCTCGGGAGTTACAAGGAAGAACGAAGGAATCGCTTGCCCGATCCACACGATTCCTGGAGTTAATCGGACCCGTTTGGTTGGCGCTACAAATCCGTGACGCAACCGCTACTTGTATTGCATAGGTTGGCGCTACAAATCCGTGACGCAACCACTACTTGTCTTGCATAAGATTGGCGTTACAAACCGTGCACGCAATCCTCCTGTCCTTGAACCATAGTGCTGCGTGACCACGAACTATTTTCTTAAAACTATATAAGTATGTTACTTAATATATTTATCATGACGCTTGTGGATCGTGTGTGAAATCATGCATCATCTCTCACGCATTTTCATACACTACATTTCTCGCATTAACTATTTATATCGCCACACTTGCACACGATCACCCCATCCACCGAGATTTCTGTCTCATTCCCTCCTGTTTTCTAACCTTTAGATGAAGAGTTCGGCCAAGACATCGAACCTACCGCAGATTGAATCCCTATCGCTGTTGTGGAGCGACATTTCCTTTTACTTTTATTTGTTGTTGGACTCTTCATTTTATTTCTGTTTGACCGTAAGTTAATTCGGATAATCTTTTGGGTTGTATTCGGATACCGCTTGGACTTTAAGATGTAATTTGTACTCGTGTTTATTTTAATTCCGCCGCATTAGACTCTATTTCACTTGGAGTTTGGTATCTTTGGTTTAGATCTGTTGATTTATTTACATTTAAGTGATTGATCGTTGTCGCGTCACGTTTGGGGCGTGACACATCACTTACATGACTCTATCACTTTCAAATGCCTTATTTATTATAGATATCATGTCCTCGCAACTTAAATGAGCTTTCACAAGTTTTTACAAGTCTTTTAATCATCTCTTCCTTCACTTTTGGAATTTAAGCTTCTATGTTCAAATAGCCCGATAAATTGCGCACTTTGATCCGGATTTATGATGTTTCTATCGTGCTAACATTCTTTTTGATGATTCCAAAGGGGAGAAACAAGTTATAAGCTCATTAGCTCATAAAAGCTAATATAAGCTCGTGAAAGAAGCTATAAGCTATGGCGCCTAAAATCCAAAAGTCATGAAGTATACTTAGTCCATTTATTGCATTATGGACTTATTTACATGTCTTATGATGTTTTGTTGATAGGAGAAGCTTATAAGCTCTTGATTCTTAAGCTCTATTTGTAAAAGCTAAGCTTTTAGCTTTTAGTTAATTGTCTCTTTATTATTCTTGATGTCTTATTGATAGGGGAGCTTGTGCTAATATTTGGAAAATAATTACTCCTTTATTTGGTTCTTTGTTTTATTTTGGAAATTTGGTCGCTTCAAAACGGTTAGATGTTTTTACCGGAAAATCGTTTTTTTTTAAAACTCGGTCTCTTAATATTTCTTAAAATTATTTTGGTTTGTAATCATCAAAAAGGGGATATTGTTTGATATATGTTTTGTCATGATTTTGATTATTTTGTTTCTACACCAAAACAATGTTGTCCAAATACTCCTAAATGATTTAAAATGTTTTCACTATTTATTCGGAGTATTTCTTCAAAGTTTGTTTTTCGATAAAAATTGGACAACACTTTTGATGATTTTGAGTTAATAAGTTTTTACATCAAAACTATATTTCAAATGTTGTCCAAATACTCCCGATTGTTTTAAAATGTTTTTACTAATTTTTCTGAGAATTTCTTGAAGTTTATTTTCGATAAAAATTGGACAACACTTTTGTCTCGTGAAAACCGGCCAGGTTGCCCTATAGGGCAACCCGCACTGAAGGTGTCGTTGAAACAGAAAGTGAGACACAGTATTATGATGCGGTCGACCGGTCACCCGGGGGTCGGCCGGTCCGTCGCCGACGGCTGCCCGGGGTCGACCTGTCTCCGCTTGTCAACATTTCGCTCGTTTCTTCTAAAATGAAAGAGGGACCGGTTGAGCATAGGGTCGACCTGGCCGATCGTGTAAAAATTATGTGTTATTTTCAAACGCCTATTTCTACGCGACCGTCGCCCTAATGTTTGATGAAGAAAATTCTAACCGTTGTGTAACAAACCAACTTTCCTTAAATTGTGGGATTGATTTCTAACAACTATATTCTTGATTTTAATTGTATTTTTCTCAGAGATTTCAATCCCCAAGAGAGCCCATCTCCTATAAATACGGGATGTTTTGGAGAAACCAAAACAACAATTGAGATACAACACAACAAGATACATTCAAGCAAACACATTGTTATCATTCTTGTTGTAATTTGCCGAGCTTACCACTTTCACATCTTGAAGTCTAGGCTTTTATTTCTTGATTACACTTGCACTCAAATTGTAATATTCATAATTGAGTTGTAATCTTGATTTTGGTCATCATTCAACACAAGACATCCTTGTGAGTATTCTTGTGGAAAATACACTTGGGTGATCTAGGTGATAGGTGTTTCAAGAGTGTGGTGCTCTTGAGGTGTTAAAGAATTTGGTATTTTTCAAGGTTGAAGATTGTGGTGATCTTCACAAGGTGCCGTTGGAGATTGTGGTAATCTTCAAGAGAGATTGTGGTAATCTCAAATGTGGTGTTGTAAAAGAGTATGGTGCTCTTGAAGGTGATGTTGTAAGGTGTTGTATTAATTTTGGTAATTAATAAAATCTTTTTTTTTATTTTTGAAATCCATCCTGGATATCTTTGGGGTTGGTAGAGGATTAGGCCTAGGTGGGTTGCTCTTCAAGGTGTGTGTTGTTTACTTCCCGCACCTTTATTATTGTCTTGGCTTATTTGTTTCAAAAAATAGGGCATAATCGAAAAAATGGAGATAATCTATTCACAAACAAACAAGAGAAATGCGGGTTCTAGAATTGTTGTATGACGCGCACAAAAATCGTCTCAAATAGTTATGTTTTATGACGATTTTACTTAAACGTCACATTTATTTTAATTTTCTTAATTATGAAGCTTTCCAAAAATTATTTAAGGAAGTCTTCAATTTTTAAAAATATTTTTTATGAAATAAAAAGTTAAATTTAGGAAAGGTAAATATCATAATATTTTATAAAAAAAGTTGTTTTGAGACTTTTTTGAATCATAACAAAAAAATAAAATGCTTAGTAGTTTTCAAACATAAATAAAAAACGTCACAAAAACATACTTAGACATATAATATCGTCCCCAATTATTAATTTTTGGTCACTTAAAAAAATACCGGAATCGAAATTTGGCTGTAGGAATATTATACTGTATGGGAGACTATACCCAAATAACGTCACTAAAAGCTATTTGAGACGATATCTATTACGTCCCAAAACAAAACGTCCCAAATTGCCTAATTTGTTGTAGTTAAATTAATTATAGTATCAAATACTAACTTCGACTTATATACTTATTCTGTCCCGTTTTCAATTTTTTTAACTAAGCTATTTTTCTTTAAAACCTTACCACCCACACAACAATTGCAGGACAAAATCTTTACTGTTTTCAAGACGATGGCAAATATCAATTTCACTCTAATAGCTGTTGCTCCTGCTCATGGCGAAAAACCGCGAAATTCTCCGGCTAACTTCAAGAGATGGCAACAAAAGATGTTGTAATAGCGAAACAAAACAAATGAGATGGGTATTTATAATTTTAAAAGATAATTGAGTTTTTTTGTAATGAAGCTAAACTTCATGGGTGTTTTTGTAGTTATGCCTAGAAAAAATGACTGCAAAATATGCCTCAAAATCATAATCCACCCGAAACAGCGTTTTCGGTTAGATCAAGAGTGTTCAATTTTGTTACAAAAACAAGTCCGACTCACATATTAATGTAGAGAATACAACCAAGAATTTCCACTTCCAGACACCCTTTTAGGTTCAAATTAAACTCACAGATCCAAACCTTGAAGGCAGACAAAGGAGAAAAGAAAAGTAAAAACAAAACAATACAAGAAGCAAGCCAGAAACTGGGAATCCACAATCCGCAGTCAAAAAGACGTAGTTAATAATTAAGTTGCATTACTGTTTAGTAACCTCATTCCGATGAAAGCTCTTGTGGCAGCCGCAGGCGGTGCAGGCCGTACCGTCTCCGCCGCCAGGGATGAACTCTTGGCATCCGTCCACCGAACTCTGGAACTTAAAATCATGAATCTTGTGACACTTTGAGTAGACTACCTCCGTTTTGTACTTGACGGGCGGCTCCACTTTCCGGTGGAAGTTCCGGTGGCAGCCGCAGATCTCGCAATTAAACGGCGAGGATCTCCAGCTCTCCATGAACTCCTGACAACCGTCGATCTTCCCGCCGATATGCGAGTGGGATTTTTGACAGTCAGCGTATGCGTCGCCCATGTTTCGATCTGCCTAACCTTCTTTAGTTACTTTATATTGTCTTCTGTTTCAGGAAATGTTATCATATGAAGGGAAAGTAGACTTACCAGTCAAGTTTGAACTTCTTTATAAAAAAGTTTTTTTTTTATAAATATATTTTGTGCCACTATATGAATGATTGCTTACTTTAGCATAATATTATTTTAGGGTGCATTTGGATGGAGATTAGGAGGGATTTGAAATTTTTAGCTAAATTCACACAATTGTTGGACATATAAATCCAAATCTCCATCTTTAAGTTTTAGTTTATTTTCAAAAGATTTTAAATCTCTCTCAAAACCTAGTGTTCATTTGCATATTTACACTTACATAGCACACACACACTACATACATTTACACACACTCTATACACACTCGCAAAACATTTGCACACACTTACACACATTTACACACACTCACACATACTCTCTCTTACATATTCACACGCACTATCTTCACACACATATTCACATATAATAAAAGTAATATATTTCATATTTCTATTCATGTAAAAATTATAATTATTTATAAAATAATAAAATTATATCTTTTATTTTTATTTATTAAATATCAATCAAGAAATTGAATAGAGCTTTTATTTTCTTTAATCAAAATTTACAATGGATTTGAAATCTCTACACAATACACATCATCCAAATAAGAGGTGTATTTCAAATCCATGAAGTTTGAAATCCATTCATTTAAAATTCTTTGGAATTTTAAATCACTCCATCCAAATGGACCCTTAAATTTTTATTTCCGTAAAGTTTTAATCTCAATATTTGTTGTATGATAGTTTATGGGAAAATTTCACTATTGGTCTCGGTAGATTTAGGCCGTTGCAATTTTAGTCCCGTAATTTCAATATATATAGTCCCATTAGAATTAGAGATGTCAATAAGGGTCGCCCTCTAGCCCGACCCTAAAAATCTAAGGACTAGGCTTATATTTCATAGGCCCTTATAACATGAGGGTTTTTTAGCTCGACCCTAATTAGCCTTAAGGCCGTCTTAGGGCTAGGGTAGGACTCGCCCTTAAGGCTTTTTTTTCCTTATAAGTTTTTTTGTATTTTATATGTTTATATTCAAAATTTATGCTTGCAATATTATTAACCCATTATTTGATCTCATTTATCAATTACCATTTATATTGACCAATTATCAAATTTCATCTTTGATCTCCTTTATATTTTAGTCTTACTAAATAACTTAGTAAATACAAAATTAAATTTGGTATGTGATTAGTAACGATTATTTAGTACATTAATAATTATAAATAACTAAATATATTTTGTATAGGCTATGTGATTACTAAAGTATAAAAAATGATAAATTTTGAATATTTTAATCCAAATGGAATCTAAGAATTACATGGCTTATTTTTATAAAATAAGAAATTCGCAATTTAATTTTTCCATCATGATGTAATGTTTTAATTTAGACGGGATAACTTCATCAAAAATATAAAATGAAAAAATAAGTCATAGGGTTTACTGCTGGCCCGACCTAGCCCTATAGGGCTAGGGTCGGCTTAGATTTTTCAAGCTCTTATAAGTTCGAGATTTTTTAGCCCTTAGCCCTTAAGGGTTAGGGCTCTTAGGCTAGAAAAAACAGGTCGGGATATGTCGGCCTTATCGACATCTCTAATTAGAAAGTTTTTTATTACAAAACATAATATAGGACGTGTCATTTTCGGCAATTTTAATCCCATATGTTCTACATTGTACAGTTTTGGCCCTTGATGTGTACTCTAAACAAAAATTCCTTTATTCCCTCTAAAAAAATTCCTTTATTCCCAATTTATCCCCTGAAAGCCCTTTGAAGCCTAAATACCCCAATCAATGGATGGAATCCCTCTATCCCTAAAGCAATGGGTGCAATCTAAAACTGCATCACTATTTTCCTTTTGACTTGTACTATTGTTGCTAGTTTGTCATTCATAGTCTTGGATCGTCATAAATAGCGTGTACCCAAAGGTTTGTTATATTTGCAAAGTATCAAGTAGATTATATATAAATATGCAGGGATTGGCTCACATTACACCACTTCATTACACCACTTTTCCTGAGACTGTAGGGACTTTTTGGGCCATTGATTTAAAATTTGGATGGTTAGATCTTATCTCATATTGTAGGAAAGTAAAGAGAATTTTGTTGCCAGTAAGAGTATTTGTGTATTTTCTTTTTTCAAATTTTCATAGAGGGTGTTTATGTAATTCCTTTGCATGTTTAGATTAATTATATTGCATATTTATATCATATTTACTGCATATTATGATTTCCTTTTTTGAATATAGTGTAGTGTTATTATAATATTTGATTGCACCGTATAATTAGTTTGTTTAATGTGCATATTTAGTTCATATATATTGTGAATGGTTTCTCTTGAAGGTTATGACTTCAAATTTATTAGTTATAGTATACTGCATATTTACCTATTTTTATAACATGCATAGTTTGATGAATTTCAATGCATAATTAGTATTGTAGATAGAATATATATACATATACGGTGCAACGTGCAAATTATTAATGCAAAGGGACTATATATGTGTGTGTGTGTGTGTGTGTAAATATGCATTATTATGAGTTAAATAAATATGCATTATAATTGAAGGTGGATACATGAGTGGTTTTTATGCTTATATGCAACAATGAATTATTATAGTTCTAATGTGATTAATTAATTTTTTATAGGTCTATTTAATATCATTTTTCTATGGCATTAAGTACAATTGATATAAGAGGTAAGGAAAATGTTGATGTCAAGTAAGTCGGTATATTTTTGTTGGACGTATTTTCATTATTAATATCAACCAGATGAGCTCTTAATATTTTTAAATCTCTCCCTGTTGCACACTACATATTGTACACGGATCACACCATTTCTAAACCTTCTTGTTGTACTTCTTTGTATGTCAAAACCAATGTTGGAGCCATATTACTTATAGAACTATATATACCATATCTTCAAGTGTAATAAATTTCATTCCAACTCGTGGAATTCTATCTTGCTCAATTTCTGAATCCAATAATTTATCGAACTGCACGATATTTCAAGCTCTCACTACAAAAAAATGCAGCAATTGCAACGATTGTCGAGGGAAATGTGATAGGATTTAATTTTTGCAGGCACGCTCAACGACAAATTCTGAAAATCGCTGCGATGCCATACAATCATCGTGCAGGTTCAAGGTCATATAGTTTCATTTAAATTATTATTTGATTCAACCTTTATTTAATGAGTTTTTTTTTTTGTTTTTTTAGCAGAGTGACGATCTATGTAATAAAAAAGATCGAATTACTCTTTTCCAACAGGCACACTACAACAATGAAAAAGGATGTATAGGAGAGAGGGCTGAAAGTGTCTATCAATCTATGTAAGTATTAAATTGATCATTTCTGTATGTTTCTGAAAAGATCGAATTACTCATTTCTGTATGTTTCTGAAAAGTAAATTGCCTGGCAGAAAAAGTTATGTAAATTGGGCAAGAAATGGGTAATGAGTTGTTGAAAGTTAGGGCAAATTACAAAGACTACCCCTAAGGTTTAGCCTAATTACAAAAAGTACAGTTATCTTTCAAAATTACGAGTACCCCATTAACATTTGTTTTTTTTTTTACAAAAAGAGGATATTTGTTAGGTAAATACATAATTCAATTAAGTGATGTTTTTAATACTTTAAGGGGATATTTGAAATTTTGAAACATAACTGGAGTTGTTTGTAATTGGGCTAAAACCTCATGGGTAGCTTTTGTAATTATCCCTAAAAGTTATATTGAATCAAGGGAGTTTACTCTTATCGTTGATGAATATTGATTTTCAAGTACTTATTTGGTTTTGTGATTGTTTTGATGTGTTTGAAAACTAATTAGACATAGTTGGTTTTCTTTTTCTCTTATCTCAATGTAATGATTATTTGCTTATATTTGACATCAGATAAAGGGATTTTGCTTAATTTTAAGTCACTATTACAAGAATGGTAAATAGTAATTACTCCTGAAATGCTAGTTCCATAATGAAGGTTAAAAGTATTTTGCTTTATTTAGATTGTGATGATACATATGGTTATGCCTATGTTTACTTGGTTTACATCCGGGAGTCGCTATTCACACCCCCAAAACCTCTTAATACACCCTATTTCTTTATACACCCCTATACATTTTTTAGAAATTAACTATTTACTATATATACCCACTAATATTACCTAATTTACCATATCTCCATTTAACCCCAAATCCAATTCTTCAGCCCCAATTAAATCCCACCTATTGTCTCTTCAAAAACAACCCGCTTCTGATCAGAGCTCCATCAGACCAACAATTTCAAGGAACAAGAATTAATAAAATCAATGATATGGCCAGGAGTGCCGAAAATAACATTTGACGAGAAACTGATTAGAGTCGAAATAAGTCCCAAAGAATTACTGTCATGTTTTAGATTTTTTTTTTTTAAAAAAAAAAGGAATTCAAAAATGAAAACTTAACAATGATTTGTGGGTATGACCTGCTATGTTCATTTTAGAAGAAAGGTGTATTTTTTTCCTGAGAGCAAATAAACCAGATTTATATCTGAAAAACATCACCCAAAAACATCGTCGTTGAAATGTTTGAGACGGTTAACTGCGGCGAGTTTTGCGGCAAATTTTGTTATGTTAGCAGCGAATTTTTTCGTTGTTAAAAAATAAGTTTGTTGTAGTTGTCTAACATTAATGCTCACGCCTGCTATAGTAAATTGGTTTTACTAAATATGCAACGAAATAATAATATATATATTTACAGTGGTCTTTTTTTAAATAAGTAAACAAAACATCATTGTTTTATTTATATTTAGTCAACATTTTTAATTCAAATTTACAGTAATTTCTTCATATTTATGCACCATAGAACATCCATCCAAATAAAGTCGAAATCGATAAATCCAAATGAAATCTAAAAGAATTGGAAGCTATGAAGTAAAGAACCAGACTTATAAAACTGACAACTTAGGATTAAAACACATCATACATATAATTTGAAAAGACAAGATACCATATATATATCCGAATCCGAATACATATTATTCATAACAGAAGAATAAATTCGAAAAAGGGAAACAATTATAAATATCATAAGGCGTTTTTCCTATATCCCTTTAATCACAGTCGCTGAGTTCGGGGAAATAATATTCCCTGGGATTTTCAGCGGGAGAGTTGGCCACTTCTTCAGTTTTATCATTCCCAGATTCATCGCTGCTCACTCGACTCGAACCATCCTCAGACGACTCGGAACACATGACCTCCAAACGACGACGTGTCCTCACGCTCTGATGATCAGTAAACACCACATCCGACGACAGGCGTTTCGCCACTCTCCGGTGATAATTCATGTGGCAGCCGCATACGGTGCAGTCAACCGATGCCCCGACCGCCAAAAACTCCTGGCAGCCGTCCCTTTTTTGGCCCAAATGTCGATGGATTTTCTGGCATTCCGCGTAACTCATGTTTTGGCGGTCTCTTCCGTACACAGCTTGTGTCGGGTGTTTCACCACTTTACGGTGATAATTCGTATGGCAGCCGCAGGCGGAGCAGTCCACGGCCGCCTTTCCGACTGCCAAGAACTCCTGGCAACCGTCAATTTTCTTGCCTAGATTGGCGTGGATTTTGTGGCACTCTGCGTATGACGCTTTTTGTGAGTTTTCCAAGTTTCACTAGTTCATAAATCTCGATCTATTACTTAATTATACTTATTTTAGAGGACTTCATGGACTAATGTATATATAAGTCGACCATGGCTTTTAGTATCCTTAGATTCGTTGTTTTTGGTTTAATTAATTTGGTCATCACCTTAAGGGTCGGATGTTTCATGTTCGATTCATGAAAGTGATGAAGATCACAATTAATGATACTTAATTCGTTCTTTTGTTTAATTGATCATGATCATTATAGCTTGCGCGCTTTACAACTATATATATTGTTTCATCTCCCTGGCCGGGCTCATCAATGTGTTTCAACAAATTGTACTGTCTTCTTTTGAAGAGATTGTTGGTTTTTGGTGTCAAAATAGAAGAAGGGGTTTTTGTCCCACATAGGTTGGGAAACAAAAGGGATGGGAGCCTTAAGACTATTTAAGGAACCCATGTGTTTTGATTTCAAGTGCACCAATCAAATACACTATAATCTTTGTATTTTGATTCTTCTAAATTCCTTTCTTGTATTCTTTTCTAGAATTGGGAGAAATGTGTGAGTTAGTCAAAGATTTGTAATAGTGTGGGAGTATTGGAGTTGGGAGTTGGGAGATAGAATTTACGTGTGATTGTATAAATTTTTCATACGAAGAGAATTGCTCTGGTCGTGGTTTTTCTCCGGTTTTGGAGTTTCCACGTAAATCTTGTGTTGTTGTTTGTTGTTATTTCATTTCTCAATTATTTTTGCTTGTCCCTAGGGAATGAATGGGGATCGTTTTCCCAACAAGTGGTATCGAGCCGGCGGGTCTCTTGAAATTTTGAGTATGCTCGTGTTGCGGCTTTGTCTCGATCTTCCACATCGTAAAAGATTTCTTGAGAGGTAGGTTCCGGGGTCTCTTAAAGTTCTTAGTATGCTCTGTGGTTGCAGCGTTGTCTGATCTTCCACATCAGAAAAGATTTTTGAGGCGGGGATTCATTAGGTTAGGGGTGTATAAGCAGGTATGTCAAAGTTTTCAAATTCAATGAAGTTTGACGTGGAGAAGTTTGATGGAAGAATCAACTTTGGCTTGTGGCAAGTACAAGTCAAAGATGTGATGATACAATCCGGATTACACAAGGCAATCGAAAGGAAGGTCGTCGTTCGGACAGCTTCTACCAAGTCGGATGGTCTTTGGCGAATCGAGCGAGCATCGACAAAGATTCTCAAGACTAGTATGAGTGATGAAGATTGGGAGGATCTGGATTTGAGGGCCGCAAGACAATACGCCCGTGTTTGGCTAAGAATGTTCTTGCAAATGTGCATGAGATTTCAAATGCTAAGGAGTTATGGGAAAAGCTTGAGGCTTTGTACCAAGCAAAGGGCATTTCAAATCGGTTGTACTTGAAGGAGCAGTTTCACACACTCGCTGGATGAACGAAGGATCTAAAATCTCGAGATCATTTGAGTACACTCAATGACATCATCTCGAGCTAGAGGCAATTGGAGTGAAAATCGAAGATGATGAGGATAAGGCGTTACGACTCATCTTTGTCTCTTTCCCATTCCTATGAGCACATGAAGCCGATTTTGATGTATGGGAATGAAACTTTAACTTTTATGAAGTCACGTAAACTTCTTTTCAAGAGAGAAGGTTAATGCGTGATGGGCGAACTTCCACGAAAAATTCGGTAGCGGCGATAAGTAAAGGGAGGAAGAAAGACTCCAAGAATGTTGTTTGTCGGAAATGCGGAGAACCTGGGCATACAAAGCGTAATTGTCAAGGTGGAGTGAGCGATGCGCAAATAGCTCGAATCAAAGGCTAACATTGTGATTGATGAAGATTTTCTCCGAGGAGAAAATGTGCATCCTTATTACATGTGTTTAGTTGTCATGAAAAATGATGTGATGGTGTTAGCAGGTCCTCAAGTTTAAACACGGCATTGACTTGGCATGGATGCGGGGTGTGTGGTGGATGTTATGTCGATGGGGTCAAGGACTTCTAGGAGAGCCAAGAGCTAGAAGTTGCACCATGAATTTTCAAATGGGGTTTTTCGACATGTGCCGATTGAAATTCTTAGAATGGTTTATTCTAAGTGGTCTACTTATATGGCGGAGTAGGATTCTCTGTTTGAGAATGATGGTTCTCGGGTTGAGAATCATGGAGTTTCTTTTATTTTGCCAATGTGGAGTTTGTTGGTTTTTGGTGTCAAAATAGAAGAAGGGGTTTTGTCCCACATAGGTTGGGAAACAAAAGGGATGGGAGCCTTAAAATATTTAAGGAACCCATGTGTTTTGATTTCAAGTGCACTAATCAAATACACTATAATCTTTGTATTTTGATTCTTCTAAATTCCTTTCTTGTATTCTTTTCTAGAATTGGGAGAAAGGTGTGAGTTAGTCAAAGATTTGTAATAGTGTGGGAGTATTGGAGTCGGGAGTTGGGAGAGAGATTTCGTGTGATTGTATAAATTTTTCATACAAAAGAGAATTGCTCTGGGTCGTGGTTTTTCTCCGGTTTTGAAGTTTCCACGTAAATCTTGTGTTGTGGTTTATTGTTATTTTATTTCTCAATTATTTTTGTTTGTCCCTAGAAATGAATGGAGATCGTTTTTCCCAACAGAGACAAGTAAAGATATTCCTTTTCTTCGAATTCAACAATAATTTGCTAATTGGTCTTTAAAATTCTTATATCTTGTGAGCACGTACTATTCGGGACAATCTGAAAGCATTTTCAAAAATATTTGGTTACTTATTTATATAATTTATCAGAAAATGCTGATTATGACCAGTATCATGTGCAAATATGTCAAAATAATTAGACATTTTAGCAATTTGACTCAAATGTTGCCACAAAAACATTAAAATCCTCAAATTATTTTGTGTCAATTTTTGTGTCAAATTAATCACCACAATCCTTTAATTTCTTCTACACATTAGCACTAATCGGTTCTAGTTAATAATTCCAGTATAATTATACAATTCCGATCAAAATCAGACTGAATGTCTTAGTTTTTGAAAGATATTGGACCATGATTAAAGGTAACTAGTTAGACGAATAAATCTTCAGTGATTCCAAGTTACAAGACCAGAAAAATTATTTCGTTCACATTATTATAATTTTATAAATAATATATACGGAGATTTTTAAATATTTTTTATAATATTGTGTTTATTTCGAGTTATTTTTATAAACTCAAAGAATCGGTATAACTAAATACCAACACGAATTTCATTAGAATACAATAATATTTTTATTTTTTTTGAGAAATATATGATATGCAATTTGATGATTTACACCCTATTGCTAATTTATGTACTTATGGAGCTAATATAACTATCAATAATTTGAGCTCATTAGACGGTGTTAATTGATCAAGCAACATATATCAAGTAAACTAAAGTTTAGGACAACGCCCATAATTATTTTTTTAAACAAGAAAAGTATCCATTCAACTGTGTATATATCTCAAGTTGTAATGCAAATAATATGTATGCTTCATTTCAATGTTAGAAAGTTTATAATTTTTTTCCAAATGTGCTGGTTGATTTAAATTCTAAGAAAAAAATAATATATATATATATATATATATTGGGTAGAGTTATGGTAAATGAATGAGCCAGATTTATTTTTAATGTTAGAAGATGAAGAAATCAAGTATTTTACTTTATTAATTTTTAGGTGCACAAACCGGAAAATTTTCTTTGTTTATGATTCTTGTATTTTCAAATAAGTTTCATTTAATTTGCAATTTGAAGAATTGATATTTTTGAAGTTATTTTGTCCATCATATATACCCAATGGCTAATATAGTTTATATTTTACAAAAGAAACTAAATAAGTAGAATATATGAAATGAGTTGAAATTTGTGTCCAACGTAACAATGTAGTAGTACTTGGTTAGTTCGAATATTAAAGTTCAAGCGCTTCGTAAGTAGGCAGTCACTGATTTTTAGTCTTTAGATACATCATTATAGTCTAAAATGTGTCCTTGCACATTTGTACAATTTATAGACTGTTAATATATCTATCAAAACTAGCTAATTTTCATGTGTTATTATCCTTTGGCTTTTAAGTAAAATCTAGATTAAAGCTGATTTTTCTATTTTTTTATGTATATTATTGGAAGCTACTACTATTTTCAAGTTGAAGTGATTTTATCTGTTAATATAAAGTCACTTTTTCACTACAAGAAAATTCTAACTTACCGACAGAATTTACCGACAAAAATGATTTTGTCTCTAAATTCTACAGTTACCTGCAAAATACCTACATAATAAAAAATATTATTTTTTCCCAAATTATACCAATAAATTACCGACAATTTTCCAATTACCGACATATTTTCTGTAGGTATTTTTCAACAGTTTTAGATTCTGTAGGTAAATATTTTACCTGCAATGAATTTACTTACAATAATTTTACCCACACTTTACAATTTTCTTACCTACATATTTTTATGTAGGTAAACTAGTTTTTTCTTGTAGTGAATTTAATTCAATCATTTTATTTTTATTTTGTAAATAACCTACCAACAGGTTCAAATTATTTAAAATTGCATTTCTATTTTACTATACAAAAAGCCACGATCTAAAATTAAATATTAATGAGCTCGCATATGAATAAATTTAAAATTAATTAAGAAAATTCGTTAAATCTCAACGTGGTTTCAACTTTCCATTAACTGAGATATTTGACCATAATTAAATTTTACCATACTTTTTTTTCTTTTTTATATATCATGCATGTTTCAAGTCTCGTAGGGATGGCAATGAGTCGGGTTGGAGCAGGTCAGTCAGGACTTAGACCTGTCCCGTGCCTAGAATGGGGCAAGGCGGGTTGACCCACCACGGGTCGCATGGCGGGTCGACTTATGCCCCGTTTTAAATTAAATAAAAAAATAAAAAATATATATATAGTTATAAAACATTATTTACTAAAGTTGTTATTATCAATTTATAAATATTAGATATAATATAAGAATACATAAAAATTATATTATAATAATATTCAAAATATATATTAAAATATATTTTAAAAATAAAAATACTAGGCGGGGTGGGTATCCGAGGGGCGGAAGTGATACCCAGATTCGCCCCGTCCCGCCCAGCCCCGGGTCACGGGGCGGGACGACCCAAATTGAGCGGGCCAGGATGGGTACCCGCAGGCCAGGTCGAAATTGCCATCCGTACGTCGGACTAGTCAGCCCCCAAACCTCATCCCTAGAATCCTGAAGGATGTGAATCACAGGATGTATTTCAACTAGGTTCGCTTTCCCAACAAAGGCCTTTGCACTTCTGCTTACAAGGGGTTCAATGACACATTGTTCCCTTTCTAGCCTCCTCCAAAAAACCACTGGTTTCCGATGGGATTTGAATCTCCACTCTGTCGCGTAAGCAAGACAACAATATTTTAACCAGTTGAGATGTACCCCGAATGCATGACCACAAGGATCCTAGGCCTTCTTACCACTAGCTAGGGAAGAGCTCATTGGTTCTTTTTACCATGTTATCTTTAGAGTTAATTTTATGAAAAACAAAGGACACAAACAATATATATTGTCATTTGTGTGTGCACTATGTGTAGCATCTACGAGACCATATCAGCACCAAATATAGTTCCAATTCTAACGGATCAATTTCTAACTGAAATTCAAAATGTTCACATGGCCAAGAAAAGAAAATCATTACAAGAATAAATTCAAAACACCGCATAACCACATAATTAATTAATTTGGGAACATATTTTATGTTCCACTTTTCATTCCACTTCATATTCCACATGGGCTGATGATTAACACGTAATATTGATATAAACATGGATTATTGATTGTTCTAATATCTTGCACGCGTCATGCATCCAACCAAGTGGAACAGGTATTGGAATAGAAAATTGGAACTATCATATATGAATCCAATTAATCCACCTAGCCACAGCTCTCTCTCTTCACTTCATGATCTCTTGTTAAAGTAGTACCGTCAGCAACTGGAGGAATATCTTTGGTGATCTCATTCCGATGAAAGTTTTTATGGCATTCACAAGCGACACAGTAGTCCACACGATAAATAGACGACATGAACTCTTTGCACCCGTCCTTAGATAAGGAACCCTGCAAATTATGATTCTTGTGACACTCTGTGTACACCACTTGAGTTACACGTACTATCCTGTGAAATTTCCTGTGGCAGCCGCAGATACAGCAGTAGTTCACATTCATTCTGGATACCTTGAACTCCTGACAGCCATCAGTTTTGCCGCCTAAATGCTCGTGGATTTTAAGGCATTCAGCGGACGACGCCTCCGGCTTCTGTCCCATGTTTTTCGATCGGTTTTACTTTGGTTTCCTCTTGTCTTTTGAATATGTAGAGGTCAGTTCAATAATTTGATAAAAGACTTTGAAGGGGGCATATCTATATAATCCGAGAATGACTTTTTGAATACCAATTGCATTCATTGCGCGCAGGTATATGATTGGACGTTGTCACCTAAATAATTATTAAGTCCAAAATTAAGAGGATTGAGAGAATTTTGATAGTCATTATTTATCGTAATTCACAACTGTAGTCCGTAGAGATGCTAGTGGCCGGTTGCAACCCACTATTTTAATTTGCACAAGAATCCATCTTTAATAGGACTCAACCAAACCCAAGATTAATTAATATATTCAATTATAATGGGGCTGAAATTCAAGGAATTTTCCAAGACATTCTTTTTTTTATTTAACTCAACTTCGAGACTTACGTCTAATTATGTCTGAGGACAACAAATCCGGTCACTCATTGCAGCCACCAATATAAATTGAGGGAATATGGAGATTGTTGTTGTTCCGCGCGGAAGTCCCAATCCAACTCAATCCTTCAAAACCATCATTTGCTGTTATCACATACTTTCTTTTATGAAATTCCAGGAATCACATCCGATCCGATAACTCTATAGATTCATTACATTCCCTAATTAATGAACTAATTATTGTATTTTAATGTATATGATTTCCCAGAGTTATTCGGATAATGATATAGCAAAGTGGGTACAACTTAACTCCCTTGTATTTTGCCAAGTGTCCACATATGCATATTTTTTCAAAAGCCAAAAAAAAAGAAAAAATAGGGCACATGTCACAATCACACGGGAATTAGACTATATCTACTTAGGTTACTAATTAACCAAATTATGCAAACTCAAGTGTGGAGAAGTTGGAATATGACTTCTTTGGATTCCGCTTACCCCTAGTGCATATATATAGGGAAAATTAGAATATTAGTCCTACAAGTTGGTCTGTTGAGATTTTTGGTCCTTTAAATTGGCCTGTTTGAACATTAGTCCTCTAAGTTATGAAATTTCAGACTTTTGGTCCTCTAAGTTGGCCTGTTTGAAAATTAGTCCTCTAAGTTATGAAATTTCAGACTTTTGGTCCAATTTTCACCGGAAATTTTTCAATCCACCAGAAATTGTTGACTAGGATCTAAAAGATCGCCGTCATTTAGAGCAATTCTCTTTCAAGAATATGCAAAATATCACTTTACACGCTTTGCAACCATAAAATCTACTTCCCATTATCAATCGTCCTGAAAAGTTGTCCGTACTTGCGTGGGAAAACGAAGCAAGACGGACTTCTTGACAATTGATTATCCTAAAGAAGATTTTATGGTTGCCGGCGTGGAAGGTGATGTTTTACATACTCTTGAAAGAGAATTATGCTTGTACTTTCACGTTTTTAGATCTTAGTCGATAATTTCGGTGGATTGAAAAATTTCGATGAAAATTGGACGAAATTTCTGAAATTTCATAACTTAGAGGACTAATTTTCAAACAGGCCAACTTAGAGGACCAAAAGTCTGAATTTTCATAACTTAGAGGACTAATGTTCAAACAGGCCAACTTAGAGGACCAAAAGTCTCAACAGCTAACTTGTAGGACTAATTTTCTAATTTTCCCCATATATATATATATATATATATATATATATATGTGAAACAATAAGGTGGTCCTTTTTTTTTTTTTTTTTTTTTTTTTTTGGAAGGATACGGCGATCGTAAAGAGCACATATAAGAAAAGTAATTGCAAATGATATATACATCAAACGGTTAAATCAAGTAATTTGTTTTACTTTGTAATACGTACAAACAAGTTCATATATATATATAGAAATAGGATCAAATGAGAGCACATAATTAAAGTGAGATAGTGTGGACTAATCATGTCCACAAATCTGTAATTTTAGATGGTTGAGATTTACCTAATTTAATAGTTTTTTTAAATTTATTTTAAATTTATAAAGGGCAATATTGTAATTATATATTTTAGATGGCCTTTCGTTGACCCAGGTTTGTCCAACTTTTGCGAACCATTTTGCAACGAAGCCAAAAACCCAGATGCAATCTGTCCATTTACATGTATAGATATGTGCCCACCTTCTTGTAAGACGCCGCTCCCGCCAATCCCGCCGCCGCCTTCAGCGCCGGCCTCGCCACCGCTTTCTTTTTCTTCACTTGCTACACCATCTACAAATTCTACTCCAACTGGTACAGTTCCTGGAGGCAGCGGCAATCACCGCGGTGACGCCCCGAAGAAGAAGACGGTGGCCCGAATGATTTTCTCGATGAAGATCACGGGCCCATCGTTGACCATCCTATATGGTATATAAGAACAATAGGGCTTCAATCGTCTGTTATAAATGCAATCGCGATTGTCAATTACAAGAAATCGGACAATCTGATTGAAAGCACAGGTTGCTCTGTTTGTTTGAATGAATTTGAAGATGATGAAACTCTCATATTGTTGCCAAAGTGTAATCACGCTTTTCATATTACTTGTATTGATACTTGGCTTAGATCACACACTAATTGCCCCACTTGTCTGGCCGGAATTGGAGGATTGGTGAAGAAGACGATGTTGAGTGGAGAAAACGAGGGCCTACGAGGAGGCAATGAAGATTGATGTTTTATATGTTTTTCGACGTATACTATATGTGTTTTGCTGTATAAGTAGTTAAGTTTTTATGTATATATTTATGTTGATGTGTACTTATATTTTTTTATGTATACTTATATGTATTTTGTTGTATATTTATATGTATTTTGTTGTATACTTATATTTTTTATTTGACTATTTTAATATACATTAAAATTATGTTAAATATACAACAAAATAGTGTTAAGTATACATCAAATATATGCTAAATATACAACACAATATGAGCATGATTTTCTTTCTCTATAATTGATTTACTTAATCCACGGTCCCCACATGTTAATGAGCGTGATTCTCTCTCTATAATTCATTCATTAATTAATCATCCCCACATGTTTTTGTTTGACAATTCTAATATGCAGTAAAATCATGTTAAACATACAGCAAAATAGTGTTAAGCATACATCGAATATATGCTAAATATACATCACAATAATGAGCGTGATTTTCCCTCTCTCTCTATAATTGATTTACTTAATCCACGGTCCCCACATGTTAATGAACGTGATTCTCTCTCTCAATAATTGGTTCCTTAATTCACGGTCCCCACATGTTTTTGTTTGACTATTTTAATATACAGTAAAATTATGTTAAACATACAACAAAATAGTGTTAAGTATACAACAAATCATTGATAAGTGTACATCATACAACATGGCAGAGCACATGTGCACGATTTTCTCTCTCTAGCGCGATTTTCTCGCGATTTCTCTCTCCCCACGTGATTTTCTCTCTCCTAAGAACTGATTTCATATTTGGATGGTCCCCCACATGTTTGTTTTGACAATTATATCCTTATTTTGCCTTAATTAAATATTTAATGTAATTTTAACTCCTATTTATCTTAGCCATTGATATAGATAAAGGGAGGGTTGAGATGAGTCCACATTGTCTCACTATAATATGTGGTCTCATTATAACCTCCCCTATATATATATATAGGGGGGGATCAAGTGAGACCATGTCTCTGGTGAGAAACAATGGACTAATCTCAACCATCCCCACTATTAATCAATGTGTATGATTTAATGGATAAAAAATATATTAAAATATTAATTTATCAATATAAGGGTAGTAGGGTAAAATAACATAACAAGTTAGTTACAAAAATGGAATCAAATCTCTTTCTCTCATACATCTCCAAATTTTCCCAATCTCTCCCCTATATATATATATATATATATATATATATAGGGGAGGATCAAGTGAGACAATGTCTCTAGGTGAGACACAATGGACTAATCTCAACCATCCCCTACTATTAATCAACGGGTATGATTTAATGGATAAAAAATATATTAAAATATTAATTTAATCAATATAAGGGTAGTAGGGTAAAATAACATAACAAGTTAGTTACAAAAATAGAATCAAATCTCTCTCTCTCTCTCTCTCTCTCTCTCTCTCTCTCTCTCTCTCTCTCTCCATTAATGCAAATAAAGAAAACTATGAAGAACTCAAAAATTAACGAACAGTGAGTTCGAAAACTAAATATGCAACAAAACTCAACTAAATATGCATTATCTGAAAACTATATATGCATCATAACAAAACTAATATGTAGTACAATATATCCAACTATGCAAGACGTCATAAACTATGCAACAAAATCAACTAACTATATATTATCTAGAAACTATCTATGCATTGTGAATAACTAAATATGCAGTACATTATGTAACATCTCATTTTTATAATTTCCAAAAGCAACATCCAATTTTCATAACTAAATATACATTATATTGAACCTATTTATGCAGTGTAGTATAACTACATATGCAGTACGTTATAGTCAATTATGTCTTATTTTTGTAAAGCAGTGCCAACAAAATAATTAAATATGTATTATTTGATGTCTAATTATGCAATAGAAGAACCCTAATTATGTTTGAAAATATAAAAATTGGATATAAAAACAGATTCCTTAAATTCCGCCACAAAATCCCAGTGTCAATTTCACCCATAAAAATCCTGACCACTAATTTGAATTACAAAATTACAATCTTACCCTTAAAATCAGCGAAAATTAAGAAATAATTAAAAACTGAATTAATGGCATCCCTTCATTTTTTAAGATCAATGGGTAAGATGAGTTCACACTGTCCTCACCTAGGAGGGTGGTCTCATTTGAGCCAAATTCTATATATATATATATATATAAGTTGAATAGTGCTATTTTAGACAATTTCTGCCAAAATGCACTTTATATTTTCGGACTATTTTCTGGCTTTTATATATATATATATATGTATATATGTATTGTTGTCATTTATATGGATTAATATACATAATTCTTTATTGAGATATGCAACATCTACTTGATAACTACAGAATTCATTTAAGATGTGGTCAAATTTCAAAATATTGCCTTGGTTTTGGTAATGGCCATTCATATTTATTCTTTAATTCATTTGAAATAATTTCAATCCATACAAAATTCATTGCACTAAAAATTTAAATAATGCAAATCATTAAATGTTTCGCCTTGGGTTCGGTAATGGCCATTTATATTTATGTTTTATTCCTTTGAAATCAATTTCAATCCATACATTCAGACATTACAAAAAAATAAATTAATGCCAATCATTCAATATTTCAGTTATTTACTTCAATTAGGAACAACATTTTTAAAAAAACCAAATGAATTAAATTTAAATAACATATATTCAATCATTACACAGAAAGTGAATAAAAAAATTTAAACATGATAATATTAATTTGGCAAATTTTACATAATATAAAAAACATGCATAGAAAAAACATAAGTACTATTATATTCCAAGACTTTTGGTATTCTTCAGCTCTATATTTAGATGATTTGTATTTATACATCATCATTTCCAACAAAATTTACTTAATACATTTAGTTTGCAGTGGTAATACAAATCTGTCATTAACATTGCAACTAAAATATGCTATAACCCAACTGCAGATATTGCCACTTACATTCTGAAAACTTCTCCACTTTGCTGAATATTAAGTGAAAGCATAAATCTAAAAATGGCTCCCATCTTCGATTTGGTGAAGGATATCAATCCTAGCAAGGTTGAGTTGGCAATGAGACTTCGATTGGTTCGTGTTTATGGTCCGCCATCGTTTGAAAATACTTCGAGTGTTTACGCTTAGAATGCATCTTTCACGATAAGGAGGTGATTGAATATTATTTATTTAAATAGTTCTATTTTTACCAAATTATAATGCCTATTTCAAGTATATAGATATCGATTTTTGTTATTCTTGTCTTCTATTTTGTGTAGGGATCAAGAATTCATGCAACACTCAAAAGAGACAAGTTGACAAGTTCAAAACTATTTTGAAAGAGAATAGTCTATTTGCAAAGAAAGAATTTTTCTATGGCGTATAACGTAATGGAATATAAAATAACAGTTAGCAAATTCAAGATTGTATTTAATCTCAAAACACGTGTGTCTGAAATTTTTGATGATTCCTTTCCCATGATGATATATGATTTCAAGCCATTCGATTCTTTCTCAGAAGTAGATTCTATCGATGAGTCTATCCTAATTGGTAATGTGATTTTACATATAAATTTTTCGTTAACTCTCTTATTCATCATACATTATCTAATATGTTTTATATCCATTCAAAAAAAATTATTTTATACATTATCCAATCCTTTTTTTTTTTTTTGAAGATGTAATTGGAAGACTAGCATCTAGGTATGCTTCCCAGCCTAGGGAAATTGATGGACGAAAAACAATCA
Organism: Rehmannia glutinosa; assembly: GCA_016081115.2. NCBI lineage: Eukaryota > Viridiplantae > Streptophyta > Magnoliopsida > Lamiales > Orobanchaceae > Rehmannia > Rehmannia glutinosa. The sequence continues at coordinate 46,708 of JABTTQ020001031.1, read as the reverse complement.
TGATTGATATTGTTTTGGAGGACATTAAGTAAGTAATTTAATATTCAATATTTTTTTTAAAATTTTTATATTATATATTTTTTAATTTCTTTTACTTTTCGCAGTGGAAATACCTTACCATGCATGCTATGGGTGATTACATGGATGAATTGATGAAATATCTTGAAAAAATTGGTGATGGCCCTGTTGTAATAATACTTCAAATGTGTCGAGCAAAAAAATTTGAGGGACATATTCGTGTATCTAACACATTCTTTATGACAAAGGTTTTAATAAATGATGACATTAATGAAATTATTAGTTTTCGCAATCGGTAAGTAATTTCCTTATATTCATATAATTTTATTCAATTTTTTATTTACTTAAATCATATAATTGATTTGGATTTAGGTTGATTGCAGAAGGCAATCTTGTTGTATCAATCACTCATCCAAAGATCAATGTCCGGATCCATTTCGATTGTCGAGGACCTCGAAGGTTCAAGGAACGCTTTGGATCAGAGCAAATTGTAGAAATTGAAGAAGTAAGTCATTGTTTTGAAATGTCAATTAAGTTTTATTACACTTCAATTATATGATATTTTATAATAATTTAATAGGTTGGGAGTTATTGGGTTTCTGCTAAAATTGTGGCCATAGAATCTAGGCTGAATTGGTGGTATATAGCTTGCACAAAATATCCTAGAAAGATAACTCCTTCGTTTGGAGAATTCTATTGTGAAGAATGTGATTCACGTCACCCAACTGGGAATATCAAGTATGTTTTATATATTTTATTTTAATGTTTAACTATTTTTTATTTAACTGATTTTATATTATATATGTTGATTAGATACAAAGTTCAAGTTCGTGTGGTTGATCACACGGGAAATGCTATATTTAAATTTGGGACAAAGACTGTACTGATTTAATTGGTAAGACATCATATGAGTTGAAATCAAGTTCTGATGAAGAGGTATAATTTTATATAATGTAAAATATTTTATTGATTTAAAAGTTTTTTATGCAAAAAAAAATATATGTTTTACTTTTAACATTATTTTCCTTTTATATTTCAGGTGGTTCCAATAGAATTTAATAATTTGTTGGACAAAAAGCTTCTTTTTAAGGTTCAACTTAAGGTGGTAAACGTAGATTTACAAAGACATTTTTACTTGTACTCAAGTTAACTTTTTTCGATTTCTTGCGCTTTTAAAATTTTAAGACTTAACTTTTTAGGATGTTGAATTATTATTGTAATTTTTCAGAATATAAATTAAATACGATGTTCATGATATTGTTTTATAATCTAATGAACTAAGAAAAGTTATTTTCGTTTGAAATATAAGTAATCTCCATTTGAAAACGCACACATACATTGTATTTGTTATAAATGCATTTATATATATAAGAAAACATCATATTTGTATAAATTTTGAATAAATCCCATTACCATCACGATTCCACTACACTTGCAATGTAGGGTCAAATGGTTTTCATTTGCCTAATATAAAATACATAATTTGCATTATCAATTCTATTATCACAAAATCCAACGAATATCAAATAATGAGCACAAAAAATGTTAAATGTCCAACACCATGGCTACTTATACCATCAAAACCATAGGCTTGGACTAATTAAAACGTTTATAATGATTTAACAATCAATTAAATTTTTAGAATACTTATGCCCTTATACTACCAAACAAAAAAAAATGCATATTGTTATGATTTATCAAGCTCATATAAATCTTTTAATAGTTCAAATAGGAGAAGTTAATTTTGTCAATTGTGAAAAAAAATATTAGTTGACACAAATTGGGTCAATTTGATTTAATTTAGTAGATCCAAAACATGTACAAGATTTTGGATCTACTAAATTAAAATCAAATTAACCCCAATTATTGATTGAAGGAGTCCACCATTCACCTTGTCCTCCATCTCCGTGGTCGTTGAGTGTTGTGTTCATCTAAGTGGGGTGTTGTTATCTGGTTGTCCTTGATCCTGTTTGTGTTTGTTGGAAGTATGGACTATTTTGGTTGATGTTTTAGTTTTCTTTCTGGTTTAGGCATTAAATATGACTTATGTCCCATTGTTGATGTTTATGTTTCTATTTTTTGGCATTCATCGAAAAATTAATATGGGTTTCCCCATCTAAATAAAGTTTTCTCTTTGGTAAATAAATAAATAAAAGCACGAAAATAGGTTGAATATGGGTGTCTGTATGTACCTTTTTTGACTTTTCAGAATGGAATGTGTTAATAGTTTTAGAGTTGGGTTAACAAGATAGTTGAGGATTGATGTTACAACTACGGTTTTTGGAATAAGAATATGTGGGGAAGACGAATGTAAAGGCAAGGGGGTAAATCTTTGGGTGGCTGCATTTTTTAAAAATTCGGGTTGGGTGTTGGTATCCGTCTGACGGACTTAGATTCGTTAGACCGTCTGATAGAGACCAACTCATATATATATATATATATATATATATATATATATAGGGATTAGTTCAAATGAGACCAACCCCTTCAAAGTTTAGTCCATAAGACCGCATATAAACCCTTGATTTAATTTTTTAATGGCTGAGATCTCTTTAGTTATTTTTGGGTTATTAAGGGTATGATTGTATTTTCACCATTTTACAGCTTTTATGGAGATAACGTTAATTGCTAATTATTAGGAAAATAGGATCTTTCCTTTATCGCCTTCCCGTTTTTAGGGGAAAAACCATAGATTTTCAGTTGTGTCTTTTCAAAACTGGTTCCTTTTGGCTTCTCTCATCTTTACGTTTTTTTGACAAGAAAAAAAACCCTAACTCTTTCTTTTCTCCCCCAAATAATCCCACATTTCCAAAGTAAGCGCACAAAAAAAATTGGTAGTTCGTCTTCCCCGGGCACACCCAAAAATTGAAGTTCGAAATTATTTCGCCGGTCGTAAGTTTGTTGTTGGTAGGCGGTTTGGGTTTGCGAAGAAGGGACCAGAGAAGTGCTATTTTTGTGCCCGTTATTGCGTGTGTAAATGTGAGTCCCTTTTCTCTGTTAATGGCCAAATCCTTCAAATTTAAGTTTGTTCTTGTCTCTATTAAGTAATTTTTGGTGAGTGTAGGAGTTCGATTTTTGTGGAGAAGATTTGAGGAGAGGGAACTCGACGTCCGAGTTCTTGTTAGGGGTGTTCATCGAATCGAATTTTGAATTCTTCGACTTCCTCGAATCGAATTTAATCGAATGAAAATTTTAAACCTCAATTCGAAATTCGATCCTAATTCGATTAATTCGAATCGAATTTAAACGAATTGGATTTTTCGATTTCCGAATCGAATTCGAGTCAATCCAAAAATCCAAATTTATCGATAAAGTGAATAAGGTTTGGATTCATAACATAATTTTTTTGGACTATACCCAATAAAATTACAGATTTTGTTTTTTCAAAATTATAAATTATCGACTAACCATTTTTCATTGTTTAATTTACCTAAAGACTATTATAAATTCATAACGAGCTCCCTTATATAAATTTAATGAATCATTTTGTGTCAATTTTATACCAACACTAGTTACTTGATAAATAAATTTTATACTCAGTATGAGGTATCAAACCGACAAAGTGTATGTGTGTAGATAAAGAGATATATAGAGTGTTATCATATAATTTATTATTGTTATATGATCTGAAGATAAATATATGTAATATAGTGTATAAATGTATAATGTATAATACATATTGGAATAAGAATTTAAAACAAAGGAAAAAAGTCAAAGACTATATTGTATAAATGTATAATGTATGTTGTATAGTGTATGTACACAAGTTTTGTACTTTTTCATACAATGGATATGGTCAGGTGGAATATTCTTATAGATTATTTCACCACATGCCCTCCACGTGAGACCAAAGAAATGAAACAGTTTTACCGAAATATATTTTTTAGCACAAAAAATGATTATTTGAATATGGTCTAAAGATAAAAATTTGAAGTAATGTAAAATGTATTTCATATACTATTAAGTATAATCATTTCTAACAAAAACTAAAAAAAAACAAGAAGGAAAGAGCATAAATTTATAATTTTACATTTTCATTTAAACATTAGTGTTTTATTCATTTATATATATTATAAATGCAAGTGTATAATTTACATATATACAATAAATAATTATGTATAGTGTGAAATATATGCATATAAATTTCGAATTGAAATACAAATTCGAATTGAAATAAGAATTGAATTGTAATACGAATTCGAATCGAAATACGAATTCGAATTTAGTCGAATTTCACCTCGAATTAGGATTTTCGAATAGAATTCGAAGAAAAAACCTCAATTCGTTATTCGATTCAAATATTCATATTCGAAATTCGAGTTGATTCGAAATTCGATTCGAAATTCAAAAATCCTAATTCGAAACTAAAATTCGAATTGAACCGAACCGAATTTCGGATCCATTCAAAAATGAACACCCCTAGTTCTTGTATTTTGAAGGTATGTTTGTTGTTTTCATCTTCTACCCTTTTTATTATTGCTTTGATCGTTAATGAAGGTTCCTATCGCAATTTGTGAGTTTTTTCAAATATCAATTTTTCATTCAAGAATTTTGCAATTATACGATAACAAACCCATAACAAGTATGCATATCTTTTTATTAAATATACTTGATATATTTTGTTAATTATACAACATTAAGTAGTATATAAACATACTTTTGTATTCACGTTTTCATATATGAATTAAATGTTTTTTTTATGTAGGGGGTTGTGGTGTATTCTTGCTATTCGTACATGTTATGTTAAGTAAACAAGATTAAGTGGAATGTAAACAAATTAGTGTACCCCAAGTAAGAAACACATAACAAGTATGCAGATTTTTTTTAATAAGTATACTTGATATATTATGTTAAATATACAAAGATTAAGTACAATATAAACATACTTTTGTATGCGGACTTTGTATACTAAGTATACAAGTTTGTCATGTTAAATATTAAGTATGCATGATTATTTATACTAAGTATATAAGTTTGTCATGTTAAATATACAATATTTATGGGAATGTAAACAAATGAGGTTTAAAGTCTTGATATCCGGATTTGTGTTCTTTTTATGTAAGTGTTTGTGTTAGTAAAATGTCAAGTGAAGAACAGGAAATAGAGGTCAATAGTGGTGCAGAGGATAGTTCCGGAGACGAGCAGCCCAAAAAGAGGCGAAGGATTGATAGTTCATATCCCGACATGCAAGTTAGGGTGAAACCCAAGGTTTTGGTTGATGCTCTTGCTTCTATGAAACCTGCACAGAAGAATGCAGTACGTGAGATGGGTTTTGGCAGTTTGTGTAGCAGAATGTTTTGTTTTTTACCATGTATGGTGTTGTGTCATCTCATTTTTTTTTCCTTTTAGATTGATCTTTTTTAAGATGAAAGTGTTTTTTTTTTTTTTGAGATGCATGTACATTATACATGGATGCAGCAACTTGTATAGATAGTTGTATCGAATTGTATATTTAATATGTTTCATTTGTTTATTTCTCGGATTATTGAATTGTATTTTTGTTGTATAAACCAGGTTAATATAATTGCTTGATTAGTTAAGTGGATTTGTATATTTTATGTGGCGGAATTGTTTAATTGATTGTATGGGTTATTCACTTTTTTAGTTCAGTGGATTTGTATACAGTTTCAGTGACATGTATAAATAGACATATCGAATTGTATATGTAATGTGTATCATTTGTTTATTTTTGATTAGTTGAATTGTATTGTTCGTTGTATAAGTAGATTAATATATCTGTTTAATTAGTTACATTGAATTGTCTATTTTGTTTGGTGGATTTGTATACTTAGTTGAATGGGTGATTTTCTGATTTTAGTTTAGTTGAATTGTATTTAGTTTGCTATGTACTAGTATAAATAGATATATAGAATTGTATATTTAATGTATTGCACTTGTCTATTTTGTAGTAGTTGAATTGTATTATCTGTTGGATAAGTAGATTAATGTATTTTGTATAAATCTTAAGGTACTTATTGGCGTATACAATGTAGTTGTATATAAAGCAAAACAATTCTGTTTGCTTAGTGTTTTTTTTTTTTTTGCATATTTAGTTGAATGTAATTGTATATGCAATAAATGTTTAGAGAAAAAAAAATAACATTAAAGATAAATTAACAATCACTCAATGTTTCAAAAAAAAGTTTCATAAATAATAAACTGACAGAATTGTTTTTTTGCAAAAAATAGAAACATTGCACTAAGGCGTGGTGTCGCGTTTTGGACATGTTCGGTTGTTATGCGTTCCGATCTCACCACATGTTCCACATCGTCTTTTGAGTTTTGTGCTTGCTTTAATGGCTTTCTCTCTTTGGCTCAATTCTACTTCTCCGACATCGCCACGCTTTTGTTCTTTGCCTGTTTTGGTGGTAACACAGAAATATCAAGCTGTGAGGTTGACCCACAATAGGTCTCTAGTCCTGACTTTTTGGTTCCAAAAGACGGTAAAATTGTACACCGGTTTCCAACGTAGCGAAATGCATCCCCACTTGCGGAATTTTTTCGTGTTCCACCTCTGGTATCCAATATTTTGTTGATCCTGGCGAGATTTCGAGCCGTTGTCCTACGTTGTTTTTGACATCACAAAAGTTATTAGACAATAATACAAAATGTATATATATATATATATATATATTATATATACGATTTATAACAAAGATTCATATATTTTTAATAGTCTATACATGCACGTTTTGATTTATAAGTATACAAACTTATTAATTTATTATGACACACAATTTTTACTTGAACAAATTACGAGGCGTAAATATACAATGGTTGCACTTATAAATATACAACGAATAAATAAATATATACATATTGTAATTCTTTGAACAAACATGCAATGAATTTGGTAACAAATATACTATATGCGATAAGGCGTAACTATGCATATACATAATGTTATATACACAAGACTTATGTTCTAAATTGGCAAATTATCTCGTACTAAACATACAAACTACTAATTGAGATGCAACCTTCATATAGGTGGGTAATATGCAAACATATAAAACTATATATACAACGTTGACACAAGAAATAAACAAAATTCACATACTAAACATACAAAGCAACAATAATACAGTTCTATATTTTTGCATACAAAGCAACAATTTAGACTTATATTCTAAATTCGCAAATTATTTGTTCTAAACATACAAACTACTAATTGAGATTCAACATTCATACAATGGGTAGTGTGCGGACATATAAAACTATATATACAATGTTGACACACTAAATAGACAAAATTCACACACTAAACATACAAAGCAACAATAATACAGTTATATATTTTTGTATACAAAGCAACAATTTACACTTATATTCTAAACTGGCAAATTATCCGTTCTAAACATACAAACTACTAATTGAACTGCAACCTTCATACAAGTGGGTAACATGCAAAAATATAAAAATATATATACTATATTGACACACTATTTAGACAACATTAACATACTAAACATACAAAGCAACAATAATAGAAGTGCATATAGTTCAGATATCAGTTGTTGATTCACAGGCGTATGAATGTAATAACTTTTTTCTCGCGGAAATTACCGGGAGGACATTCTTCAGTTGCGTTGTAATCAACACTTTTTCCATTGTACAATTCCATCCAATCAAACGGATGATAATTCGTGCAAATTGTTAGTTTTTCTCGCGCGTTCAATTTTTTTGTGGATGAATTGCAGCGATTTTGGGTGATAATGGTGATTACTGAGGTTTTGATAATGGAGATGCAATGTTGGTGTTGGGAAGGAGACGTATATTTTTGATTGTATATGGTGAATGCGTGATTTATGGGGGCGTGATCAATAAATGATCACGTCCCTATAATGTAGGAGGAGGTTACCATTAATAATTTTCGGATTCCAATTTTACCCTTTCTATTGTATAGTTACTTTCGTAAACCTCGTATAGATTGTAACGAATCTTGGCCATTGTTTTACTATTTGGATGGTCTAGATTGGGTTTTATGGACTAACCTAAGAGAGTGGTCTCACAGGATCCTCTCCTATATATATATATATATATATATATATATATATATATATATATAACATTTTTGGATATTCATTGAACTTGTGCCCGAGGAAGTTTCAAAACATAAAATTCATCAATAATAAAAAAATACATGTATATTGTCAACAAAATCTCATTCAAATATAAAGCATTAAACAATGTTCATAAAATCATCTCCCATTTTATTACAAAGTGACATCTTCACATGTTTAATTACTGAAAATACTATTTTAGTTGTGATAGTAAAAACATATAGCTTCAAAACAAGATTAATTAATCTAGTCAACATAATATAAATATTTAATTTTCATGTTGAAGCCTGAAGAAATTGAAGCTAGGAATTAGTAGATGACAAAAATAAAATCACAATATAAAGTTACTGAGAGTACGTATCATGAAAATTTTATATGACTTTTAAAGAAAAGAAAGTGAGATTGAGATTTGAGGAAAAACAGAGATGCTGAGGTAGAATTGGGGAAAAGAGGGTGAAATCCTATTATGATTATTTAGTTATGGTTTGTTAAATATTGCAATACATTCAAAAGTGGTAGATTGATTTTTTAAAAAAAGAAAGTAGTGGGCTTGGTAAAACCGTGGGTTGGACTAATGATAATAAAAACAATAATAAAGTGTATTAGTCAATTTATGCAAGATTTAGACTGGGCTTCAGCCCAATGTAGGCCAATAATAGATTTGCCCCTGAAGATAATTACAATATTATTACAAATGTAAAAAAATTTTGCTTATAAATGAGATAAAGATGTTAGGAATATGTTTTAATTCCTAATCCCTAATATGTTGACAATATATTTTAATTATATTTATCGTTAATTATTATTGAACTAATTAAATGATCTAAATCCGGTGAAGTCCTAAGACTACCAAATTTAAAAATTGATTTAGAGCATATTTGGCGAACAACTTTAAATCAAATTTAAATCAAATAAGAGATTAAGGTTAATGACTTGGATTCATATTAAATAAAATAAATTATTGGTTCTATATTTTATTTTATTTGTTTTTGAGTTTTACTTTAAGTTGAATTATTAGTGGATTTGAGCTTAAAGATGTTAAAACGTTTATATTCTGGCTCAAATTTATATGGTTGATTTTTTAGCTTAAAGTTTGGATATTGAACTTTGTCTTATTTGGTTAGATTTTGTGGTTTAATTTGGTTCTACGGATCTCAAATCTACTAAAGTTGGAAATGCACATATCACAATGTATACAAAACGAAGGTCTCACAAATACACAACCCGTACATTATACTCACATCTAGTTTCAAATATAAGACTGCTAATTTTATCATATAGGTTGTCTAGTTTAGTAGTTTTAGATCTTATCAGCTTATGCTATATACTGATGTCAGGGTTCGAGCCTTGTCTGCAAAAGTTGTTTTTATTTTTTCATCCTCAAAATGTACTGTGCTCGTGGGTTCAAGCCTGCCATGTTGTAAAATAGAAAGAATAGAGTTGTTTTTAATTATCAAAAATATATATATATATCATCTCTATGTACTGTGCTCGTGGGTTCAAGCCTGCCATGTTGTAAAATAGAAAGAATATAGTTGTTTTTAATTATCAGAAAAAAAAAATCATCTCTAGGAAAACTATCAACCAATATTGTAAAAATCTCAAGCAAATATCTGTTTGGTGATAATTATTTATCTGATGTAGTTCTAAAAAAATAATTATTTATCTTTACTTATTCTATTTTTACCATTAACATGAATTGTATCAATGTCTATTCTATATTCTATTCAGCTTAGGTTTCATTAACAAGAATTTGAGATTCAATTGTTTGATTTTCTATTCTGATTAGTGTTTCATTAGCAAGAATTCATCTTCTGAACGTTAGATCTATTCTATTCTATTCTATTAGTTTTTCTAGATCTATTCTATTAGTTTTAATTATGGGTGGCGCTATTTGCTCCCAAAATTTGATTAATACACTTCACTCCCAATATTTACAAAAATGTCATAAGTTAAAAAGACTATGATATCCTTAATAAAATAAAACAGTGTAGATACACCTTTAAACGCTGGAAACAGCTTTTTTTTCAAAAAAGTTGTTTCTCTTTTTTCTCAAAAAAAGATGATTTTTTCCAGCTTTTTTTTTCGAAAAAGCTGATTTTTTCCAACTGATTTTTCCGGAAAAAAAGCTATTTTTTTCCCAAAAAACGCTGAAAACTTATTTTTTTTCCCAAAAAAAAAACTGTCTCTTTTTTCCCAAAAAAAGCTGATTTGTTCCGGCTTTTTTTTTCAAAAAAACGCTGGAAACAGCTTTTTTCCCCCCAAAAAAATTGTCTCTCTTTTTTTCCCAAAAATTTTTTCCAGCTTTTTCTTCCGAGGAAAAGCTGTTTCTCTTTTTTCCCCAAAAAAGCTGATTTTTTCCATTTTTTTGCAAAAAAAAAGATATTTTTTAAAAAAAAAAACGCTGAAAACAGCTTTTTTCCCCCAAAAAAAACTGATTTTTTCCAGTTTTTTTTCCTAGAAAAAGCTTTTTTTTCGCAAACTTTTTTTCCCAAAAAAAGCTGCTTTTTTCAGCTTTTTTTTTTCAAAAAAGCTGATTTTTTCCAGCCTTTTTCCAAAAAAAGCTGTTTTTTTTGTTTAAAATAAATGCTGGAAACGGCTTTTTCCCAAAAAAAAATTGTTTATCTTTTTTCCCAAAAAAAACTGATTTTTTAAGTTAGGGTTTTTCGTTTGGAGGATAAAATTAGAAATATAGGTGTGATGTATTTAGTAATTAGATGGGTTTATAAAATAGGGATGAGGTGTATGTAGAAATGTGGTGTATTAATCAAATATTGAGGTGCAAATAGCGCCACCCTTTAATTATTTGATTCACACTAAAAAGAATTTTATCTATATATATATATATATATAGGGAGAGGGTTATATGAGACCACTTCATAAGGTAAGTCCATAGGAACCAATCCTAGCCATATATCTAATTTTTCAAGGGCTGCGATTTAAGAGGCAAAATTACAAATTACAAGCTAGTTAATTAAACACAGGGTAAATTAGTCATCCTCTCAAAGCAATATTCATGGGATTCACGTATTCATGGGATTCACGCAATCCTTCCAAATCTCAAAATAAAATCACGTAACAATCCTCCTCCTTCTTCTTCCTCCTTCTTCTTCAATGCACTATTGTGAGAAATTCTTCATCTTTCTTCTTCAACGCATTACCAGGGTGAAAAAAAAAGTTGCAAACAATTCGCCATATTTGCTAAAACTTGGCTACGATTCGAATGTTGCTTATGAAGATGTAATTTGTTGCTTGTATAGATGTGTCATGGTGCTTTTAGATATATTAACTACATAAACAAGTCATGAGCAAGAAATTCATACTACATAAGCAATAAGTCTATACTACATAAAGCAACGAATATATACTACGTATGCACCACGAATACATTAACTACATAAGCAAGTTATAAGCAACAACCCCATATTACATAAGCAACAAGCCTATACTACACAAGCAACGAATATACACTATGTATGCACCACAATTGCATTAACTACATAAGCAAGTCATAAGCAACAACCTCATATTACATAAGCAACAAGCCTATACTACACAAGCAACGAATATACACTATGTATGCACCACAATTGCATTAACTACATAAGCAAGTCATAAGCAACAAACTCATACTACATAAGCAACAAGTCTATACTACATAAGCAACGAATATACACTACGTATGCACCACAAATACATTAACTACATAAGCAAGTCATAAGCAACAAACTCATACTACATAAGCAATAAGCCTATACTACATAAGCAACGAATATACACTACACATGCATCACAGATACATTAATTGCATAAGCAAGTCATAAGAAACAATCCTATACTACATAAGCAACAGAGAGAAATTTTTTTGAAATCGAAACGGAGGAGAGAGAGTGTACGTGAAAAGTGGGTGAAATCACGTGAAAGAGGGAATGAAATCTTAATAACCGATTCTAAAGTGCCAAATTACCACCCTACCCTTTTTAATTGTTGAAACAAAAAAATAAACATAAAAAGCCTAAAAATCTGGACCACCCAAAATTGTTGATCTATGGTTAGGATGTGTCTCCCCATGGACTCACTCCAAGTAGGAGGGCCTATTTGATCCATATCCTATATATATATATATATATATATATATGACGAATCAAGCAAGTTGTAACAATGCGTGTGTTCTGGTTCTTATTAGATTCATTCTCTTAAAGCAAGTTGTAACAATGCGTGTTGTTACTTAATTAGATTCATTCTCTTCCATTCCTAACATGAATTTATATGACGAATCAAGCAAGTTGTAACAATGCGTGTGTTCTGGTTCTAATTCATCATTATGGATTACCACATGGCCGGTTGATTAAATTGGTGACTACTATCAAATCTTAAAAATCAAGGGGAAAAAAGCAGTTACCTTAAAGCATGTATTGAAATTGTAATATATTGCTTCATTATTTTATATTTATTTGGCCAACAAAATTGTTTCTCGTACATTTATTAATTAGTTATTTTTATAAAATTAAATTATTTTTAATTTTTTATATGAATAGGGCCCTTTTAGGTATCGCATCGAGGCCCTTTAAAAAAATATAAAACGTCTCGAACATTTGTAAGTTGTAACTCAAATTACTAACTTAGTATCTAATCCCACCATTCCCACACCTAGCGGGACTTGTACTAAAAATCATAATAATAATAAGGGTAAAATTCACTTTACCCCCTTGTACTATCCATTTTGTATCAAATACCCCCTTCTACTATTAAAACCTTCAAATACCCCCCAAAATTATAAAAATACGGTGATGGACAAAAGTACCCTTAATTTAAAAAATATTAAATTTACTCTACACCCTCTATAATTAACTATCAATTAATTTAATCTCAAAATTTTATGCCATACTTGATTTATATTAAATAAAAGTACTCTTCGTTTCAAAAAAAAAAGTAATCTTAGTTAAAATATTAAAATAACTATATAGTTTGGATATAAACTTAATATAATATAGAAGCCACATAGAATATTTTTTATGTAAATCTTTATTATTATTATTTTAACTATACATAATTAGTAACAAAATAATACATGTAGACTCAAATTAGTATATATTATTTAATTAGACTTATAGCTTTGTTATGTACGAACAGGACGTGTAATTCGAATATATTAACCTATCAAGTCATAATATGAGGTATTTATTACGTGTGAAAATGAAATTAATAGAAGTTATAAAAATAAATTTTTGTACAACATTATTGTAACTAAGAACTTTATAATAATAATAAAAAATATCCGAAATATGCTTTTTAAAATAACACAATATAAATTTTTGTGAGACAATTTTTTATTTAACGTTATTAATAATTTATTTATCTATTTTTTCATTTTAAATCGAATTAATATTATTTTCTTTCAAAATCAGTCTTAAATAAGATATAAGTCAAATTATTAATATTTTCTCGATAGTATTTAAAAATACTTTGTTACGTAATTTATAATATTTATTTATTATTTTAAAAATTAATGTCTAAACTAGTTAATATGTTTGACCTATAGAAACACGTCTTATATGATGAAATACTTATAAATATAAATTAACACCAACTAATTTGACCATAATTTAATACTTATTAAAGATGGATATGTATTTACAATGATAACACTATAAATTTATTTATTTGAAAATTAATGTTATTCTTTATATTTTTCTATTGTACATGCAATATCGAATTATATATTTATTTATGTAATTAAAGTAGGAAAATAAAATAAAGGATTAAATAATATTTGAAATTAATATTAGAGAATGTTACATATGCTTCAAGGGTATTTAGGTCAATCAATATGCATTTTATTGGTTTAGGGGGTATTTGAAGGTTTTAATAGTAGAAGGGGGTATTTGATACAAAAGTGATAGTAGAAGGGGGTAAAGTGAATTTTACCCTAATAATAATTACAAAGTCAAAAACAAATTAAAGAAGGAAATTTGGCACATTAATTATCAAACTTCTCATTCGTTCATCAAGTATATATCATTGTTTTCTAAGTTTTCCAAACACTTGCCTTAAATCTGGTTCTTTCTTGTCAAAATGTACTTCAATTATTCTCAGTAATCCTTTCCAATTAATTTCTTTGAGGGATTATGAAAACGCACTACTACAAAAAAAGCTGAACCGGTGTCTATTAGTAAACCAACCGGTGTTAAAGCCACCGTGTTAAAAGTCCAACTTTTTGACACCGTTTAAAACAGGTGTGTTTTCCTTCAATGACACCGTTTTAAACCGTGTATATTAGTAAAAACAACCGGTGTTAAAGCCACTGATGTTAAAAGTCTGAACTTTTTGACACGGTTTAAAACCGGTGTCTTTTCCTTCAACGACACCGGTTTTAAACCGGTGTCTATTAGTAAAACAACCGGTGTTAAAGCCATTGGTGTTAAAAGCTTGAACTTTTTGACACCGGTTTAAAACCGGTGTCTTTTATTTTAAAGAATCCGCTTTCTAATGTTAAAAATTTATGTATTTGACACCGGTTTTAAACCGGTGTCTTTTGATGAATAGACACCGCATCAACCAACAAAAATTCATAATCGATTAATGTTAAAAGTACTAGTAGCAACGTTTCCTTTCGATAAAACAACTATAAATCAATAATCTGATTAATTCCATCAGCCAACAAAAAGACTATATAATTCAACTACAGGCAACAAAATCCATATGATCCAACAACAAAATCCAATTAAACATGGAATGTTTGACTTGTTCAGTTCACCCGCATAGTATTTCTCCAACATTGCCCAAGCATCGTGGTTGTGCCCGACATCATCAAATTAAATGCATTACGTCCTTGCACGAAGGAAGAATATCAAATCAAGACTATAAATGAAACGAAAAATCAACAATATGATCAAATCTTACTTAACTATAACATGTGCAAAGAATATTTATTATTCTTTGAAAGATAACTAATGCTTTTTTATAATTATATTAAATTTTAGGGGTAGTTTTGTGATTTACCCATATTAATCAATAGGAATTACTTGTTGCTAAAATCAGACATAACTAGGTTCTTAAAATACTAAAGATGGTCTATAAATTTGATGCTATTGAGACTGCAAAAAAACTAATCCCATATTGACTACAAATTGTAGCAGCGCGAACATAACGACCACAATCAGGAGTAGCATGACACAGGGCAACACATATACGTACAAGCTAAAAAATAAATAAAGGCCATCTGACAATGTCATACCAGCTGCAGAGCTAACTCTCCTTAGAACACCGGGCTGATTTCCTTCAGATAATGTAATAGAAGATGAGCTGTTTACAGGAAACTGAGGGCGTGTGATGTAATTCAGCAATAACTTGCGCATAACCAGATTAACCAAAGAGCTTTTCTGCAGAAACACCAGCCCGTTACTCCAGAGGACAATTGCATAATTAGAAATTAGAATGAAGCTTGTGAAGTTACTTAGTTTACCTGAGCCATCGCTGCATCGATGAAAGGGTGTATATCATTCAGTCCTGGTGTTGGCCCAGAGTGAAGTTGAGTTGACATGGTAATCAGTATAAAGTTGAGCAGCTCTTGATGCAGATGATTTGTTCCAGGACTATAGAAAAATCGTAACAGTTATCGATACGTGTGATCAGCCAATTTACAATAGCAGTGATTCAATCAGCCCAATAAATTATATGAACTTTAAATACTGCACCTCTAGACCTCCAAAGGATGTCTATTAACTCTAATATATTCCATACCCAAGTAAATAAAGTAACAGTACAGGTTTTTCATTTATGTGGTCATTTCATGCTATTTGCATTTATTATGATAACACGAACTAATAGCAACAGATACAAATAACTTTTTTATTCATTATATTTGTGTCACTGTCAGCATTGGACAAGAAACCACATGAAAAATGTCACTATGGAAAAAAAATGAAAAGTAACAGTCTCAATTTGTTACACACAGTAACAATTTATGATCTGTCACACAATCTAAACATACTACTTAGTAAGGTAATGATGATGTTCCACACTATCTAAACATATTGTGGTATGGTAAACTGGTAAGTTGTGATCTGTCAACCTATTTAAACAAATTATGTGGCATGGTAACTCACCATAGTTGACAAACTAGTTGGAAAACTTTGGCACAAAAACATTAAAAAATAAGAATTTAAAATAGCAAGATCCAAGATTGAGTTGTTTCACATTGTTAAAATAGCAAAAAGCACAAAACAAGAATTTAAAATAGAATCTTCTTCAAATTCTCACCATTTCCCTAACTAGTCTCTCTATACAACCCACCTTCACTAAATGAATAAAGATATCCATAATCATACCCTGATAATCCACTTCCATAAGAAAATCCATGAAATTTTACATTCAAAACTGGAGACAACACCACCCCACCAAAACCAGCAAAAATTCCAATATTATCAAAATTATTAGCTTCAAACGACGGTGCCGTTTGAGGTCCCACCCCAGCCGGTCGGCTCGGGATTAAAACGACGCCTTGAACAGGTTTTGATCTTGGATCAGTTGGTGTTTTTCCCATGCCTATTGAAAGCTAGCTAAACACAGGTAAAACTAACAGCATAACTAATATGAGACCAAGGTGAAGATTCTTAGAGAGCCTAAAATCGAGCCCTTTTCAATATGAGAAGGCCTTCTTCATTTAGCTACATTAACAAGTGTAATGAAGCATGAACCAGGACATAGCCATTCGAAATAAGCTGTATAAAACATAAAAAGATGTTTTACAGGGATCGAATATCCATTTCATTTTCTTACTTGGTGAAGGAAACTTGCACGAGTCCACATCGGCGATACACGGAATGGCCATTGATTTTCGACCTGCTGCGACACCAAATAATATAACAGTTTCTTCCATTTTTTTGACTCTGAGGCCGATCTTAGCAATTAGCCCATGCAAGGTGGTTAGTTCAAAAGGTGGTAGTTTAAAACAAAGGACTTATTATTTGAATGACCAGGTATTGCATAACTCAATAGATATAGCTCAGAGAATCTGAAAAATGATGAGTTTTCCATGTACAAAATTTAAAGAAAGGTCTGAAAGTAGGTATTTATGCCAAGAAGTAAGGATGAATACTACACTAACTGGTCCAAGCCAACTATTGAAGGCATCAAATAGGAAAATCAACTCAGGCATAGACAAAATTCATGAAATATTCATTTTATTACTAGATATTGAAATAAGCTCTTTCGAAACTTTCTTTAAGCTATCAATTCAAACATAGACATATTTCTCAGAAAAACTCATATAATCAAAGATCAAGAATCCAATTACTAAATTAATAAATTAATTGCTTGAGAAGAACCAAAAACAACTCTTCACCATGATTAATAAAACCTTTTTTGAGCCTCCAGGCTACGAAAACGAACCCGGTCATACTTGCTAGATCTAGAAGCAGCTTCCTTTCATTTGCTCGTTCTCTTTACCATGATCGAATCTAGAAAAGAAAAAGGAATGCATTAATCTTTGAAAAAATAATATAAAACAATGGTCACAAATATAGCTCAAGCTCCAGTGAGGTGAAGTAAACATTGCCTATTGCATATAAAATGAAAATGATGCAAGTAGGTAGGCCAAGGTGTAGTTAATCAAGCTCCAAGTCATGTAAAATCCAACAAATTGAAGCAAAACACTCCAACACAGTGCATATGGGATCAGACCAATTGGGAGTAAAGCAAGCAAAGTGACTGAGGCATTTTATCAAGCAGTTAATAGGCATTCTTTGTCAAGGCATTTCAGCCAATTTCGTTATAAGAAATCCTCTAATCTAAACCAATCCTATATCACGAAGATTATAAACCCGTATTTCAGTCAAAAACCAACCAATTGTTGTTCAAGCTTATGAGTAGACTCTGTACTTTAACTCAACCTAACGAAGATAATTATTCTGCCAAAACCTTCTTCTCTCTGTTTCAATAGAAATTACAGATACTTTAAATAATTACCAGGGGCAGTACGGTGGATTTTCCGATGAATAGCGTCGGCAGCGGTGGAGGCGTCTCTTGCGTACCGTATAAGTGGAAGCGCCATCACCAGAAAATACAAATCCAAAAGCAAAAAGATTAAGGCGTCGATTTGGGGGCTAGGGTTTGACTGAAAGACGGAATAAGAAATTAGGAGTTTAGGACTAACCTACCATGGAAGCCTTTAAGCCTTGGTGGTCGCTGTTGTCCGTCTGTCCGAGAAGGAGACCCCCGTCGGCGTAGTGAGAATGGAGACCTTTCGTCTGCCCAAATGCCCGATTTTTTCTTCAGAATTTTTTTTTGCCTCTGCTGAGTGTCGACTCCCTTAGAGTTTGGTGGCTGAGGGTAAAGGTTGGTAGGAGGATTTGGAGTAACTGTAGTTGTGAAGATCCGGCGTGGAGACGATGGCGCAGCGGAGTAAGAGCTGTGGTTTGGAGGAGGCGAGCCGGGTGGATCGAAAAAGGGCCCGAGAAGCGAGTTGACCCAGTCCCATATCAGTAATTTTCACTCGATTAAGGAGGGGAGAGATTTGACGGGCGGAGGGGAGAGGGGCACGGGCGACGGGCAAAGGGGAGAGAGGGCGACGGCCGGCCGGCGACGGGCTATGGAGAGAGGCGCAGGGAGATTGGTTTGAGTAGGGAGAAAGGATGAACTTAATTAATGACCTAATTAATTAGGGGTCTAACGAACCGGTGTCTAAAGATCTGGTGTTAAAAAATAAAGACACGGTTTTATTATCGGTATCAAAAACTCTAGTGTCTAATCTAAAAATAATTTATATAAATAGACACCGGTTTCGATATCCGATGCCAACACCGGCGTCTATTTATTTTACAATAGACGCCGGTTCTAAGAAACCGCTGTTGTTTATCAAACAACACCACTAATTAGACACCAGTTTCTTACAAAACCGGTGTTAAAAAGGAAAAGACACCAGTAAAGTCATAAAACCGGTGTCTTTTTAGTGGTGTCTATCTCAGTAGTGACGCATTTTCTGATCTAAACATAGTTAGGGTTACAAAATGAATCAAGTCACTCGATACTAGATTCGAGATCGATCGTTAAAAAACCGCTTGAGTTTTGTTCGTTAATATAATAAACCAAGCTTAAACACATGATTTTTGCGTTTGATAAGATATAAAATTCGCTCGAGCTTGACTTGATTAGTAAAAAATGAATAAAATATATATGCGTAAAAAAATCAAGTTATTACTCGAACTCGATTAGTGTTCGGCCGACAAAAACTCGTTCAAGCTCGATTCAATTAATAATCAAACCAATCTCTAAGACAATTTTTAAGTTCGTAAAATTCTAATAATAACCTTGAACAAAGTAGTGCTATGTATGCGACTTGACTCGACTTCGTTCGCCTTATACATAGTAATACGGTCAGATGCGGATGATAAACAAAGAATAGGGTCGATGCGGATGACGACTTTAATTTACACAATAAACTCCTATAAAATAAAAACAATAAAACTTTTTACGAGACCATGAGACGGAACTTTTGGAATACAAAAAAAAAGGCAAAAAATTTCAGTTTTTTTAGTTTTCATTTTTAGTTTTATTATTATTATTATTCGGGTTAATTAATTTCAATTAGGGTTAATAATATTTCACATTTCATGTTCAATTTTTAATTTTTATGTAATTATATTTTATGGTTCATGTTTCATGTACAATTATTTTATTTTGATTTGTTACTTCATACTTATTAATGCTTTTAGGGCTCGGACCCATGAACTTGAATACATGACGACAATCTTACTCAAATACAAACAATAGAAGATCTAATTTTAATTTTTCTTAAAAGAAATGCTAACTACAAAATAGACATCAATAGATGTTCAATATATATATAATACTTGAAATAAAAAGGACCTTCAACATCAAATGACTTTTTTGGTGACCTCGTTCCGATGAAAATTAAGGTGGCAACCACAAACAGCGCAGGTGTTCAACGGATAGTTGATGGGCGACCTCCACTTAAATTCCATGCACTCTGTGCACACCACTTCTGTCACATAATTGACCACTTTTTTGTGAAATTTCCTGTGGCAGCCGCAGATAGAGCAGTTCACAGCCATTTTTCCGGATGCCTCGAACTCCTGACAGCCATCAGTTTTACCGCCTAAATGCTCGTGGATTTTAAGGCATTCTGCGTACGACACAATATTATTCCCATGTGATCCTCCCCCATGTTTTTCGCTGTATCCACACTTTGTGGGCTTATATATAATTCTAGAGTGACTTTTGGAATACTTGCATCGGAGAATTACAAAAACTATCCCTGAAGTTTTGGGTAATTACATAAGAATCTACACAAGTTTCAAAATTACAAAAAAAAAAAATGAGGTTTGATTAATTATGTTTTAAATGTAAGGGTGACTGTAATATTCTACAAATGTACAAGGGTGTTTAAAATGTTTTTACTTATAAAGGGGTAATATATGTAATACAAAGTCAAATTAATTTTCAAAAAATCTCTGATTTTTTTAAATATTATTAGCTCAATCCTTAGGGTAATTTATGTAATTATTTCTGCTTGCATTCATTGCACGCATATGGCTAGCCGTTGTCACCTGCCTAATTAGTAATTAATAGTCGTTTCTTGGGTTGATGCAAGCAAAATTAAGAGGGATTGAGAGAATTGAGGAATTTATTATAGTCTGTCCATTAATTATTACTGTAATTGACAGCCTTAAGAGTTGCGTCCTAATTGGCTCATTCAACTCAATGGGCTGCAACTGGACGGCCCAACCACATTTTGAAAAAGAAAAAAATTGAAAAGACTTTTATGAAATAAGTTTGTTTTGAAACAATGAAGAGAATTGTTGAGAGAAAATGAGCAATGGTAGAGGATGAGGTTTTATTCTTGTTTTATATGTGGAGATAGTCAATGCTTCAAAAGATATGATGGGTAGTAGATCATGCTCCTCTGCTGTTGTGAACTTTAATACTTGTGAAATCTTTGGGATGATTTTATTAATAAAGTAAGAAGTCGAAAATTATTTTAAAAAAAAAAAAAAAAGGACAGTAGATTTTAATTTTAATCCAATTTGTATGAAAGGGTCTAGATAGATGAATAAACCTGTTGCAATGTTTACTAAGAACTTCATAGCTCTTTTTTAGATGTCACTTTATGAATTTTATACTCCTTTTTCCTAAGATACAGGCGTTAGAGATTTTTGTCTTCCATTGTATTTGCTAATGTTGGATGCTAGTGTAAGTTCGGCTCCTTTTTGTGCAATGTTATGTCATCTGCCAAATTATAAAAAAATGACTAAGAAGATTTACGGTAACAAATGTTTTCCAACAACATTTCGTTTCACATCAAACAAACGAAACAATACATTTCATATTCATTATTCCACTCACTCTCTGTACAACAACGCAGCAAAAATAGCAGAGCCTTGCTGAAAAATTCACACAATCACACACATTTAAAGATGCTTAAATATTTATTAGACATCTTCTTGGTGGAAAACTAATCAGAAATTCAGACATATACACGAACAGGAGACAGAATTTACCGGTTTCATATTCTTACTGCCGGAGAATTATTATCCATTCCCAATGCCAAAACAGAGCAGTGGGCATATATAAGAACAGAACCCTCTTTTCTTCTTTGTCTGTTGGTACTTCAAATCCCTCTCAGCAACAAAATCAGCCATGTACTGTACAACGGCCTGAAAAAACGAAAGTATTACGCAAGTTAGCGTTCACTAATGTCCACCAAAATTGAACATGTAATACAATACTAGCAACATACCTGCGCACCCAATTTCGTAATGTGCATCGGTGGCACTTCCAAAGGCGTCTGATCAGCATGGAAGTTTCTTAATTCTGACAGGAATCTAAAGGAATCGGGCAAAGCCCTTATTTGATTGTAACTGATGTCAAGATCTTCAAGCATCTCAAGATTTCCGAGTGATTCTGGCAGCATTCTCAAGTCAGCAAAATTTTTCCCAACGTTCAGTTTTTTCAGGCTCGCATTGAAACAAAATGTTTCGGTATGCTTTCAAGTTCATTGAAGCTAACATCGAGCTCCATCAATTGACAGAGGTTGCCCATTGTCGATGGTAATCTTTTTACCCTGTTATAGTGCAATGTAAGAATCTCCAAGCATTCAAGATTCCCAATTGCTTCAGGGAGAGCTTTGAGCTTATTGAAATCCAGTCTCAGTTCTAAAAGTGACGAGCATGATCCAATTGAGTGAGGTAATTCTTGAGATCATTTGTTTCCACATTCAGTCTCTGTAAAGATATTAGATTCCCAACTGTACTAGGTAAGCTCGAGAACCCGTTTGAACTTAAATCAAGATTAATCAATTTTTTCAAGTTCTGAAAAGACTCTGGCAGTGATTTCAGTCGATTAGCAGAAAGATCCAGATCAGTTAAATTCTGCATTTCGCCAAATGAATTTGGAAGGTTTATGATCTGGTTGGCACGGATATCGAGCTTGGTTAAGGTCTCGAGGCTGCCAATGGAGTTTGGAAGAGCCATGATCCGGTTTTGAGCCAAGTATAATTCGGAGAGAGTTGATAGCTTTCCCAGTGATAAAGGAAGCCACTCGACCTTGTCCAATAGTTTGCCTCGAAGATCTAAGATTCTTGCCTTAGTTTTGGCAGAGTTTTCAATTACTGCAGCCACTTGCAACAGGTCGAGTTTTTCAACTTCTATTTCCCCTGGAAATGCAATCAAAACGCAATCAAGCCAGTGAAATCAACTTCAGAAAGCTCGTGTTCTATACAAGTCTCTTGAAGCTAACATTATAATCAAAGCTCATCACATACATTCGTATGGGTTATAAAAGACATTACTCTAGCTTAAAATATATTTCAGACTTCACACTCATTTCAATTTTTACAAGATCACAATTAGAAAGTCTAAGTTTCACTGGTGAGAAACTACAGAGCACCAAACTTATCTGCACCAATCCCCTTCAGATGTTCTAGCAAATAGCAATGTAAGACTTGCACCTAATGTATCACCATAAAACTATCTTGTTTTTTCTTTTCTTGATAGGGAAATGTAAATATCACCATATGACTATGCAATCAATAGCTTCACCCAAAACTTGAATTCCGTAAGGTTTTGTTCCTCTTCACTGCTCACGCATGGCAAGCCACAATAGTTCAAGAACATTTATATTCCTTTTTCAAGAATTCCATTCTGAACCACCAATATTCTCAATAATTGCAAACAAATTTCATAAATAAATAAAATAAAATAAAAAACAGAATACAGAGATGCTTTGAATCCGAATTTTGAAGGTTCCCTCTTTCAATAATATAGGCAATTGACTACACCCCATTTTCAGCTACAGTTTATCAAACATCAAACATACAGATTCGAAACTAAGTGCAAATGACCAAAAACTATTCATACTTTTACAAACTTATTGAACTCCCACCTCACTAAACACATAATTCACCAAAAAACTAAGATTTGGATCAAACCTGAATATGAAACAATAGCTTTTGAAGAAGAACTCATGGGATAAACACCCTTCAAATCATCACCACTCTTAACATCTTCTTGATCAGCAAAGTCCACACTCTTCACCTCACTGATCACAGGCTTTCTTTCAAATTCACCATCAACACCACCCGAATCGGGCACTTCCCCCAAAAATCACCCCCAGAAACCAGTGAAGAAGCCTTCTGAATGAGCCCATCAAAAACCTGAAATATCCTGTCGAGCTCAACCAATTGCGCAGCCTCTTTCCGCTGCTCATGGCTTTTGAAAAAGACCATGGCTTTCTTAACTTCTTGAAGAACGGAAAATAATTCCGGAGGCACGTCCTGTGGGGTTTGTTGTTTTGATATCTCCTCTAGCTGAATGTTTTGTTCGGTTTCTACAGTGTGGAGTACGGAATTAGCCGCCTCAACCTCTTCAACGGAGGGTCTCGGCGGTAGCGATTTATAGATTCTGGTGATTTCTTCTACGGTTTCTGCGTAAGCGGGTGGCGCGTCTTCTGTCGCCGTCGAGGCCATGGCGGAGGAGGAGGTGATGATTGGGAAGAAAGGGGATTTTGTTAGAAAATTGTGACCCTTACAATATATGCAATGCAATAATATAAATAAAATGAACTGAAAGATGCAATAAATTGTGCACTTTTTTTCTTCTTTTCTATACTAAAATAATGTTACAGCTATCCAAAACGATGAACTGAAAGTCTTGGTAGTTGTAAAAATAGACAAGCAATCAATAATTATATAAAAATAGACAGGCAAACATATGATATGCAAATCCAAAATTTTACAAATTTAGAGTTTGTTTGGTTTCACTATCAATCAAACCTCTTTTTATGTTACAATTTTTGAAAATGAAAGAATTTTGTATTAAGCTTTTTATGTATAATAAGTAATATATTTGAATTAATTGTAAATCATAATTAGCAAGTTTTGAAAAGAAATATGCATTTATGCTATAGTGTTTTATATGTGAAACAACATATTTTGGTTTGAAAATAAAAATAAAATATTTTATGATGTGCATAAATTGAATAAAAATATTTTTAAAATTTTAAATATGGAGAAAAAACATTCTTTTGAAATGAAAACGTTGTACTAATTTTATTATGTGAAATAATTTAATAATTGATATAATATCCTTACTTCTTTTAGCTTTGGGGAAAAAAACATGAACTGTGAGTTTAATAATTAAAGTTCTCAAATTTGTTTCAATAGCTCAAAAATAAAATAATTTGTATTAGGGTGAGTACCTTTTCTATTTTGGGTAATCCCAGAAATTACTATTTAATAATTATTTATATTTTGATGGTTTTAAAATTAAGCAAATGATTTAAATTGAAGAATTTTAAGAATTTTATTATTGTGTGGATTTTAAATTCATAAAGCATATGCTTCACTCAAACTAATTAAATTTAAAAATGTGGCTAACTCTTTTCAATGGAAACATTTTTCTAGAAGTTTCAAAATTAAGAAGGAAATTCTTTTGGGGGCAAAACTTCCTCTTACGTCTCATTTACACGTTGAACTTGCAAATATAAGGTGGCGATTGGATATGAAATGAATTCAATTTTCGTTTCATTTGAAGAAATTTTTTGACCAAACATGCGATTATTTATATGAAAATTTTCTAAAATATATTATTATCTCACTTTCACTTTTTTATTTTTTTCTATCATCAATCACATCTACATATTTTTCACAAAAAACTAATCATATTACACATTCTTCCACAAATTTTACTATACACTCAATCACACATTTTTAACTATCAATCATTATTTTACTATTTTTAAATCAAATCAACTTTTTCATCATTATTTTTCTATCTCACATCCAATCACGCTCCGAAAATTCAGATGTTTTCTTCTAAATTCTAATTTTGCTAGAGAATTATAATTTTGCTCTCAAAATTCATCTTTTTTTTTTATCACTATTCTCTAGCAAAATTAAAATTTTCAAAATGAAATTATATCTAATCGTGCCCACACTTACACCTCCTCGAAGTTAATTATAATTTAATGTTATTACAAAATTACCCTTAATAACAATAGGTTTTAGCATATTTTGAAATATTTGTACCTCAATTTTGATTTTAAGTTCTTTATGAATTAGAAAAATATTTTAAGTTATATATTATTTTAAAAGGTATTTTAAATGTGAAATACTTTAATAATAAATGAGTACTACAAATATGCAAAAATATTGAGCATAACAATGACTTGATTATTTGAATGCAATGTAAATATTAAATTTTAAATTTTAAACTCTTTCTCGATAAATTTGAATAAATATTTTTGTATATTGAATATACATACATATTTTTTCAATTATTGATAATTTATAATGATAATGTATTATTAGTAAGAAAGAAAAAAACAAGATATATGTAGGTCTCGAGGGGTGTGAGTAAGGTTTAGAAGGAGGGTTGAATAAACCATACCAACTTTTCGATTTTAGTCCTTTTAAAATAATACTGAGAATTAAATACACAAATAAGTCCTCGAGGGATAGCTAGGTTAGTTAACCAAATAGAGAGTTAGCCACTCAACGGACTCGATTGAGTTGTTGATAGAATAACTCACTATTTAGTCTAAACCTTAACTTGGTTTGACAAGATTTTCAACTAAGACTTAACACCCTTGAATTTGGTTTAAGTTTGTTTTAACACTTGGTTTTAGCACTTTGTTAATTATCGTTGGATAGCAAATTATCGTGAGATATAACATAATATGCGAGAAATTAAATCTTTGAAATGTAAATGACACAATAATTTTTATAGAGGTTCGAAGATGGGGTAATTCTTCTACTCATCTCTTTCTCCAACTCCCGGAGGAATCCGCTAAGTATTGATCGGAGTACAAAGTGGTTATCGACCCGTACAAGTCTTGATCACACAAATAACTTGATCCTTTGGGACTCGATCTGAGATGCCTTGGTCACACAAATTGGCTTCTCGTCCGACTCGAACTTCTTCACAGGGCGGTGCGCGCTTGCTTCAATACCACTTGCTCACTTTTCTTGAATTTGATCACGAAGCCCTCCAATAACTTGAGACTAGTTCGACCTTGAACCTTTCTACAATCCTCCTTGGAATGTAGACCCCTTTTGATTCTTCAAAGTTTCCTCTTCAACAGTTTGAAGTTGTCTTTCCTTCACAAACTTGGTGTTGAATCGATTTCCTTCAAATTTAGGCTTGAGGATTTGCTTGAATAACTTGAGAATATTTTCTTTAGTTCTGATTTAATAATTGCTTGATAGTTTGTGGTTCGGTATTCAAGGTAACCCTTTCTCAAAGTGATTCATCGGCCTTTTATAGTGAACTTTTAAAATTATGCCCATTGAAGAGATAGGCGATTTCAAAAGTCACTTGTGTTCGTTGGCTTGACATTTCCTCGTATTAAATGAGCATTCGATTTTTTGACGACACAAGTGCGAGTCTACCCATTGTTTATTCCTTTTGCACGCTTCTAGGATCGAACACTTTAAGACATGGCGGCATGGAAGTATTACTTGTTTAGGTAATATTCTTGACTTCACGTAAATCGATTCTTTTCGATTAACTCTCTTTCAAACCTTTTTCCCAGGAGTGACTTGAGTCCGCTCCAATAATTGAAAGACTCATCTATCACTCAACTCGACTTGGCTTCTTGAGTTGACTTGACCGACACTTCACACAACAGTATCTTAGTGATACTCCTTCCTTAGTCTAGTTCTTGACTTCTCTCCTTGCCATACTCAATTTGCCCACAATGAGTCTTTATTTTAGTCTTGATTGACTTCAGTATATCCAGCATACCGACTTGACTCACTCGTACAACCCTATCTATTACAATGCAAATTACAAGAAAAATGGGGTGCCAACTTTCTAGTCTAAGTTTTACATGGCATTCATGAAAATCTAAACAATAAATTTTCTAACAACATAATTGATAATATTTAAATATTTTTAACAATCTTAGCTTATAAAAAGATTTAGTACCTAAAATAGTTTTTTTTTTTGTTAATTTCCTAATATGAGCTAAAAAACATACAAGGTTGGCTTGGGACCCATATATGGTCCCCTGTCTTCGACAGTGGCTGCAAATCTGGCGCCAAGCCAACCTAGTTGTATGGTTTTCATTCATGTCGACCATATTTGTAATTTGCAAATTTCACTCGAAAGGTTTCAAATTAACTTATTTCTGGGAGATATGTTCTACCCAAACAAGGAAATTAGCTTCTAACCTATGGTATAAATAAGGATGAGATAAGGTAATTATTTTATAATCATTAGTATACACGTTACATTATGTGCGATTATTCAACTCTCCCTTTAAGTTCCTTTTCTTGACTTAAGCGTTGGAGCCATACGGTAAGACACTTCTCGGCGTTGGAGCCATACGGTAAGACACACTCTCGCGTTTTGCGTACTACATTTGGTACTTGGCTCATTGACTTGAGAAGAGAAACCGAAGATTACGGTATTCTTGGTTAGGGTATTCTTGGTGATCAATTTGTTCGAGCTCATCCACCTATCAAGGGGGCGGCAAGTGGGGGCTGATGCCCTCCCCCCCCAATATTTCAGAACTTTTTTTTTTTTTTAATTTTTTTGATATTAGGTTATATTTATGCATAAATTATAGGGGGAAACATTTGTCCCTCCAAAATTTTAAGAAAAAGTCTTGCAATTGTATTAAAAATTAGGTTTCACCCCCCGCCTCAATTTATGCGTCCGACACTGAGCACATCAATAAACTTTATAATAATCGGGATATTAAGAAAAGATGTTTATGTTTTTCTTTTTTTTTTTTGAAAAATATGTTTATGCTCTAAATCATAAAGCTAATTAGAACTTTTCAAACACTTGGAATATTCCTTTGAATTCAACGAGATAAATGGGGCTTATCTCAGAAAATAACTTTGTAAAATCATCCTAAATTAAGATAAGAGCAATGTTTAAGAAATTTTGCTCTCCTCTTTCAGTATTCTCCTTTTTTTTTTTTTTTTGGTTGGGGGTGCTTTTTGTCTCTTTTTTTTCTTCCATTTAACTCGTGAGATCTAATAGTAGTATTAATCTAATAAGCTCTTCTAAATTCTATTTCCAAAATAATACCAAACATTTATCAAATTTTCAATATGTTTTTCTACTAATGTATCATTTTTCAATACATCGCAATAAATCTCTATTTGCACGTACTTCTTCAAGAAATGTTCCATAACTAACCAAACATTCTAAATTTAATTTTGAATTAGTTTTGAAAAAATAGTAAAATGTGGGGCAAAATTGTAAAATTGATCTTGTAATTAAGGGAGTGTCAAAATTGGATATGCATGTTCATTTTTAAATTTAAATTTGGTCCTATATGGTTTAAAATCACTCAGATTAAGTCCTATTGTCATTCTGAATGTTGCAAAACCAATTGACAATAATTCGCAAGTGATCCACTAAAATTCGAAAAAAAAAAAATCGGTTGTTTTTGGGTGCCATGACAAACATTATCAACAATTATAATTTTAGGATTAATGTCTGCCATGTCACCCATAAATAACCAAAAATCAAAAACCCTCGATTTTAGGGGAACACGTGCAAGTCACGTGTTGGTTTTGCAATATTCCAGCGATAATAGAACTCAAATGGAGCGATTCTAAAACTTACATGACCAAATTAAAAATTAAAAACGGACAGACCAATTTTTACACCCAGTGACCAATTTTGCAATTTTGCCAAAATATGGTTTTGTTCAATTGACAATTCTGAAATCACACCCAAACAACCTCTAGAAAACAATGTTATTGTGGGCCTTCCAACAGGCCCTTTTGCATTGGCATTTATATATAGCGTGATTATCCATAAATTGACGAACTTGATTGTGACATAATGTAATAATAATTAGTACAAATAAACTTCTTATTATAATTTATAACCCCATCCTCGGCGCCTCTCTAACGCTTCTTACCCTAAAGCTTCGTAGAGGATATGAAGGGTGGGGTATGCCTCAACTAGTTAGGGTCGTTGAACACCAAGATCGAATCACCACACAAAAAGTTCTCTCCACCACGTAAATCGTTAGGAGGGATTGAACAACCACATGCAGGCATGTGAGTGCCGATGAAATGTACCATCACGCGTCTAAATCCTTTACTGCAGGTTGAGTATGCTTGAGGCGAAGACATATAAACTTCTTGATTCCTCACATGATTTTAAGCCCCAACACGATTTTTGTTTTTGTTTTTGTTTTTTATATGGATGGCAAAGACAAGGAGCTGCGATCAATGCAATAATTTTGTGCCGATTATATATATGTTTTTCTTTTTTTCATTATGGAGTCATGGTTTGAACCTTAATTAATATTTCTTTCATTAAAAGCCAAATCTAGGCAGAAAGATAATTAGTTCACAAATCATCGTCAACTATGATTTTAAATACATAAACTCCGCGTTTGAAGTC
The DNA here is from genome assembly GCA_016081115.2 of Rehmannia glutinosa. Lineage (NCBI taxonomy): Eukaryota > Viridiplantae > Streptophyta > Magnoliopsida > Lamiales > Orobanchaceae > Rehmannia > Rehmannia glutinosa. The sequence goes on along the minus strand of JABTTQ020001031.1, from coordinate 16,734 downwards.
ATAAATCATAAATAGCTCAGCGCCTACGCATTTGGATTGACGTATGTTGACATGACTCATGAATATATAGTATCCCTTCTACGTAAATTATCATTATATTCATTTTTTGAGATATTTAAATGAAGTTTTATTTTTACAATATGTTCTGGGATATGGTTATATGAGACCATTGCATAAGGTGGGTCTATATGAACTAATCACAACCGTAGATCTATTTTTTTAGATGATCTATATTTAACAAGCATAATTATTGATTTATTACCTAATTAATTTATAGTAAAAGTAAGAAATCGACCATTATCGAAAATATCAATTACATGGAACCAATCGAATACACACAACATAATGCAATAAGTTTTTGATATACATGCAAAGACATCCACATTAAATAAGTAACGCAAATTTATATTACATAAGCAATCTGAGACACATGAAATAAGCAACAAACTTATATTAAATATGCAACACACTCGCTTTAATGTGAACACACACAACATAATGGAACAAATTTATACTACATATGCAACACATTAATATTAAATAAGCACCACAAATTAATTTGTATTACATAAGCAACACAAACATATTAAATAAGCAACAACTTATACTATATATGCAACACACTCACTTTAAATAAACAACACACACTCACATTAATCGAATACACACAACATAATGAAATAAATTTATACTACATATGCAACACAGTCACATTAAAAAAATAACAAACTTATACTACATATCCAACACACTCAATTTAATGTGAATACACACAACAAAAATGCAACAAATTTATATTATACATGCAACACAATCACAATAACTAAGCAACACAAAATTATATTATATAAGCAAGATAAACACATTAAATAAACAACAAACGTATACTACATATGCAACACGCTAACTTTAAATAAGCAAACCGGATGCAAAAAAATTCGAATCAAGTCTTAAAAAATGCGGTTTTGTGTTACATAGAAAATGGAAAAAGCGATTACCGTTGTAACACAAATTTCGTATATGTAAATATTATGAACACAAAATAATGCAAATAATAGTTTTTATTGGATCAAGAGGAATAAATGTGAGTTACAATCTCTATAAATCTTCTCATTCTTCTCTCCAACAATAATATTTGAATTTTTGAAGGTAGAATCATTAACTTGATCTCCTTGAGCTTGAATTTGGTTTCCAATAATGTTAATTCAAGAGCTTGACAGCAATCTCGAATTAAACGCTACCTTTGAATTGAATCCGCGATGAACGTCTTGAATTGTGCCTTAAACAAAATGGACTTCCTAAGATTTTGACTTCTTGATTTGAGAGAATTACGTATTTTGCTTAGACTTCTTCTCTAAGATTTGTGTGTCTATAAATTATGAAAAGGATCTCACTTTATAGGTGTAGTATAAGGATTCCTACCAAAATTGTCGGATCAAACGGGCGATTTGATTGGTCGATCATGACTTGCCTTGCATATCTTGCTATAATTAAAAGATTGTTATTAATTTGATCGACTTGATTTACATACCAAAACATTGGTAAATCACATTGATAAATACAAACATCACAAAGTTTCCACCCACCTTTAGGTAATGGTTCAAATTTCTCCGATCAAAAGCTTAATTCAAAGCTCCAAGCTCCCTACAAGTAAAATCTGGCCCCAAAGATTTGACTAAGAAAGTTGGAAGAATTTGTACTTCTCCCTCACTTTAGCTCACGGCAGACCGCTCCTCAGGGCACCCCAAAGTTTTGTCATCTAACTTTTGCAAGAAATGAAATGAAGAATGAGGGTGTTTTGGTGTGGATTAAAAGGCTTTTTATCTTTAAGAAAATTAGGCTTGGTCTTGGACTTTTGGTCTTTAATTAATGAAGTAGTTTTGGGCTTCCAACTAAGTGGTCAAGTGAGCTAAAGAGTTAAAAGAAATAAGCTACTTTACTGGTTTGGTTTTGGGATGAAGAAAAGACTCGATTTATTAGGGAAATTGGGGGTAAAATATGGTGTTTAATACTGGGCCAGGATAAGTTAGAATTGGTTTAAGTTAAATGGCCTAGTCAAAATTGAACTGGGCTTGAATTTTGGTTTCAACGACCTAGTGGACTCCCTAATTCCGAAGTTAATGACCTAACTAATTTTCAGTTACTAGAAAGCCAAAAAAAAAAATTAAAAAAAAAAAAAAGTTAATGACCTAACCACATTATTGGCATCACTTAAACTCAACTGAAGGCGTGATTGTTGGTGATTTAAAAGAAGACGGTTACAATTGGTTCTGAAGGATTCATCCAAGGTAAATGGGTCTGATTGTGAACAGGGCCCATCAAGCATGTCCAAAGGCTTTTCAAAAAACGTAGAAGAGGTGGGCTTTGGTTTCGGCCCACCTACATCAATGAGTACGTTATGTTGGAACTGCAGTGGGCTTGCCAACCCACGGTCGTTCAAGTCCTTTCGGACTTAGTCCGAGAAAAGAAGCCGAGGTTTGTGTTTTTGTGTGAAACCATGGTGAATAATAATCGAATGGAGGTCATTAGAACAAAATTGGACTTTGAAGCTATGTTTGTAGTTGAAAACGTTGGTCATGGGGGCGGCTTGGCTATGTTGTAGAAGGCTAAAGAGGATGCAAGATTGTTGAGTTATTCTTTAAATCACATTGATTTGGAGATTAACTACGAAAACAGAGCTTGGAGATTGAGGGTTTTACGGTTTTCGCGAGAGAAGAAGGAACTCGTGGGATTTACTACGAAATTTATCTCGGAGGTCATCGGACCCTGGTGTTGTATCGGCGATTTTAATGATCCTGCTTTATCCGGAGTGAAAAACGAGGAGGCGGGAACATCCACAAAGTCTGCATTCGTAGGATTTCGGGAAGTCATTAATGATTGCAACCTTGTGGATTTGGGAATGGAGGGATATCTTTTACTTGGAAACGAGGGAGGGTACTCCTAATGGGTGGAAGAAAGGCTGAGGCAGAGCTCTAAAGAACTCACACTGGATTTCAAATTAAGTAATTATAAGTTCGAACTTGGAAGCTATCTCATCGGATCATTCTCCGATTTTCTTGAAATTGGGTCAAAAGTATTTAGACAAATGAAAGCGTTTCCGGTTTGAGAATTGTTGGTTAAAAGCGGATCGCCACGTTGTCGTGAACAATTCTTTGGAATGGGAGTAGGGCTTTACCGGTTGAACAACGATTGGCGTGTATGGGGGAGAAGTTACATCACCTGGGGAGAAGAGTCAAGAGAGTGTTCGGAACGAATCACGGATGTAAAGCGGCGAATGAAGTTTCTTCGAAAATTTCGGAATCTTATTCGTTGAAGAGCTTATCGGGAGGCCCGAAAGAGTATAGTTCTTTATTGGCTCAAAGGGAGACATTTTGGAAACAAAGAGCTAAACTTTTTGGCTTAAAGGAGGAGACATGAACACACGATATTTCTATACTACGGCGGCGTCTCATAGGAAACATCAAAATTCCATAGCTTCATTGAAAGATTCGATTGCGGCAGGTTGGATTGGGCTAATGGATTGGGTTAGCACATTTTTAAATATTTTAATAATTTATATTCTTCTTTGCCGCAATGATATGGATGGAGTCTTGAATTTTGTTGGAAGAAAAATTTTAGAAGAACAAAACTCGAATCTTCTTAGTCTGTTTCACCTGGATGAGATTAAGAAGGCATTATTCTCGATGCACCACCCGATAAGTCACTTGGACTGACGGATTAAAACCCGACTTTCTTTCAAAGATTTTTGGGATATGAGAGAAATGAATTAACGTGGCTTGTCAAGATTTTATTCGACAGCGTGTTCCCTAAAGATTTTAATGATACGATTATCGCTTTAATTCGAAGAAGAAAAAAGCCCTAATTTATCACGGATCTAAGGCCCGTCACCTTATGTAATGTCCGTATAAGGTGGTCTCAAAAGTCCTTGCTAATCGGCTTAATATCCTATCGCGGGTATTATCTCTCGAAACTCAAAGTGCTTTCGTCCCAAATAGATTAATTTACGATAATATTTTGGTGGCGTTTGAGATAAATCACTATCTTAAACATAAGAGGCAAGGTAAAATCAAAGGCAACCTTAAAGATTGATATGAGTAAAGCTTACGGCCGGGTAGTGGAATTTTCTTGAAAGGTGATGTTACACTTGGGCTTTCATCCGAATCAAGTTAATGATAATGTTATGTGTGTCTACTATAAGATATACAATAATTCATGGGATTTTGAATCCGAAATATTGTTCCAACCAGAGGGGCTTGACAAGGGGATCCCTTATCCCCTTATCTATTTATTCTTTATGCGGAAGGTCTCTCTTTGATCTTTGAAAAATTATGAGCGGATGGGGCTGATTCATGGTTGCTCTTTTGACGGGTGTCCAAGTGTTTCACATCTTTTGTTACCCCATGATAGCTTCATATCCTTTCAAGCTACGGTGGATGAAACTACATTCCTCAAGGATTGCCTCCATGCTTATTCTAAGGCTTGGACATGTGATTAATTTGAAAAATCATCTATTACCTTCAAAGACTAACACAAATTCGAGAGAACCAAATGGTTATTTGTGATATTCTGGAGTGAATGTGAAGGATAATCATGCACACTATTTGGGATTACCTTCACCGGTAGGGAGAAAGAAGAAAAAAGTCTTTGCTTTTATTAAGGAAAGGATATGGTCAAGACTTCAAGGTTGGAAGAGGAAGGCATTGTCTAGAGTTGGAAAGGAAGTTTTGTTGAAGACAGTGGTTCAAGCCATCCCAACTTATGCAATGAGTATCTTCTTATTGCCCCATGACACTTGCTTGGAAATTGAAAGAATGATGAATGCTTTTTGGTGGGAAATGGAGATTTGGAGAAAAGAGGTATCAAATGGTTGTCTTGGTCTAATATGTGCGTACATAAATCTAAAGGAGGTATGGGATTTCGGCATATTCATGAATTTAATCTGCACTACTTTGTAAACAAGCATGGCGTTTAATTTCAAACAACAACTCCTTGGTAGCTCGTATTTTTAAAGCAAGGTACTTTCCGTCTTTCAAATTTCTTTTTCTTTGGTTTGGGAAGTAATCCTAGTTACGTTTGGAGAAGTATTTGGGGTGCAAAAGATATTCTTTGTGAAGTATAGTGTGTGGAAGGTGGGGGATGGTAGGAGCATAAACGTGTAGAATGTTCCGTGGCTGACTGACTGAAAATGCTTCATTTCTACACCGTGTTTGGAAGGTTTTGAGGATATAAGAGTTCACAATCTGTTCAAAAATAATTGTCGAGTGGGATAAAGATCGATTGCGGATATATTTAATCGGAGGGATCAACAATCGATATTGAAGGTCCTGTTGGTGACGGCTAGAAATGATTCGTGGATGTGGAGGGCGATAACAAAGGTCTGTATCGATTAAAACCAGCTATAGGATCTTATGTGAGGTATCTCCTCCTACTTTCTATCGAGGATGAATTCAATTGGAAAAGTATGTGGGATTTGAAGGTTCCTCCTAAAGCCAAAAATGTTTTTTGGAGAATGAGGCGAAGTGTATTCCAACTCGAGTTAAACCGAGAGAAAAATTTGTAGATATGGATGGAATGTGCCTGTGTGTAATGAAGGTGGAGAGTCAATCATACATTGTTCTCATCAAATGTCCTCTTGCTCGTTCATGTTGGAACCTAGCAAGCATTCCAATTCGTGCGGATGTTTGAAAAATATTTTGGAATGCATCAATAACATCCGGAAGGATGTGGCTGCATATGATAAGAAAATGATGTTGATGATTGTTACTAAGGTGATTAATCTTGCTAGCTCTACCATGCTCCAATGGGAAGGCACACAGTCACAAAATTGAAGGATTGGAGGTTAAAATCAAAGGATGGGTCATTGTTTGGTCTAGACCTGGAGCATGTGAGTTGAAGTTTAATGTTGATGGTCTTTGTCTTTGCTCAAGAGGATCGAATCGGAATGGGTTGTGTTGTCGGGGATCATTGTGGAAATTTTGTTCTTTGCCAAGAAGAAGAACTTCTCGTGGGCATTACTCATTCAAGCATAGCGAGAAAACAAGCATTAAAGAAGCTCTCACCGGATCATCAGGAAAAGTTTCATGGTTCTATCATCAAGTTGGAAAGTGATTCTCTAAATGTAGTTCAAGCCATTCGAGGTTTCGTTTAAGAAAATTCTTATTTTTCGGACCATTATCGAGGATTGTTTGAAGTTATTAGAGGATCTTCCTTTAGTTTCTATTATTTTTATTAGGAGGTCGGCGAATCGCGTAGCTAATGCTTTAGCACAAGCTAGGGATTACGAGTTTGGCTTAGTGTGGGATTCAATCCCACGCTCTTTTATTTGTAATTTGCTCCGTTTGAATTTGGGAGATTAATGAAGTTTCTTTTTTCCTCAAAAAAAAACTTCTAAACAATTCTTTCTTAATTCTATATAATGATCAACTTAATTCTAATAACTTCATTATTAAATCTAAGCTTAAATCTAACAAATAATATTAATAAACGTATATAGTTACGTAAATTATTAAAACAAATATATATAATCACACAAAGTCGTAAAATAAAGATAAATTATATTCAAATATTTATTTTATCCTTAATTACATAGTTATCCAAAGATGGGGTCTCATAGTAAATACATATAAAAAAATATAAATTATTATATACTCTTATGCATATAAACACACACACATAGGAGCTTTTTGACAAAATATTGTCAATTCCATTTCTAATTGACAAAATGTAGTGTATTTGGAAGGTCTTGTGCATTTAAGTGTAGACGTAACAACCTCTGAGCTTTTTACACTAAGCGCAAAACCTATTGCGTCTTTTGTATTTTTTATTTTTTTATTAATTGAGATATGAAGCGTAATTATATTATGCGCTTAGTGTTTTTTTAATATTTTTGTTTTCGAAAAATGAAGAAGCGCAACTCTACCTTGCGCTTGCCCAAACAAATAATAAAAAAAAAAGCATGTGCGATGATTAAAAAGCAAGCACACGGAAGTAGGAGTGGGCATTCGGATTCGAGTATTGGGTACAGGCCGACCCGACCCGATCGGTGTTACCCGACGGATCGGTATTTTTCATAAATCTTTATCCCATATATCAAATATAGCATTTTGACCCAACAACTTATCAAGAATGGCCTTTGGACCGCATTTATTGCTTAAAAAAATAGAAAAAGGTAGAAAATGTACACTTCCAAATGCCCATCATAAAAGACGCAGTCGGTTAACTTAGGTCATTTTGGGTCGATTAATCGATCGCTGCGTACCATGCGAGAATCGGGTCATTTAATCGACCACACCGAGTCTATTAACCGACCAACATTAATGTGTCGATTGATCTACTCAAAATTATTAAGTCGATCAATGGTCGATTAATCGACTAAATGAATGTGGTGGTCACCGTCGATTAATCGACTAAAGTGGTCGATTAGAAATTTAAAACCCTCTCGTAAGGTTTATAAGCCCTCAATCGACTCTAAACGACAATCGTTCAAATCGACCCTCACCACCGTCAAAGCGACCACCATTGATTGTCGCCGCGTTGATAGCCGTAGATGATAGCCACCCTTTGCCGTTGTTGGAATATTTTCTTGCGACTTAAATCATAAAGTAAGAGTTTTTTTTTTTTTGAATTAGTTATTTTAACTCGCATTGTAAAATATGTTATGATGGTTTGAGGTATTGAATTATTGAATGAATGTTATATACTTTGAATGGGGTTTAGGTTTAGTTTCAATTGAATGTTAATGTTATTTGGAATGTTAGACATTGCTTATGGGAATATTGTGTTTTTCATTGCAAAATTTTGTTGGGAGTCTTTGGGAGGAATGTTAGACGATTATGGGAAATGTTATATAAAGTGCTTTTTTAAGCGAAATAATCGCTGATAACTCGCTAATATCTGATTTCTTGCAAGATAACGATATTTAACACTCCAAAATTTGTCTTTTTCTGTTTCAATTATACGAAAAAATGGCATATCTCACCACCATTGAAGATCGGTTTGATTCAAGAGTTACATCCCAATGTAACTTACAAGTTCTAAGGCTAGTATATGATAAGTTAGACGCCGTACACAAAGAGATGTTGTTGAACTCGGCTTTGGAGACTTATACAAGTTCGTGATAATATGCAGATTTCTTGTAAACTTCTTCGTGCTCTATTATTTATGAGGATTAAATCACAAAGTGCATGATGAGGTATAGTATTTTGGGGAGGGAAAAATGATGTTCGACCAAGTGTTTTGAAAGCGGCTTTTAAGCACCATGCAAGAATGAGGAGGACCGATATAAATTGGGATTGGCCCTCATATATGAGTGTGTTTTGCGGTGTAAAGAGCCTACCACTTCAATTGATATGAAGATTCTGCAAGTTGTTGACAATTTGGATCTTGTCAATAAATACCCGTGGGGAAGATCATCCTATGACTATCTTCTACACAGTTTGACGAAAACTATGACTGTTAAAGTTGACCATCACAGCTTCTGGGGCTTTACACACGCGGTACAGGTATTTATCAAAGTCATTTTCGTTAGATTACAATGTATATTTTCAATTTCGATAAATATTTATAACATTGGATTGTTTGTTAGGTATGGGCATTTGAGACCTTTCCTGCCGTATGCCTAGAACTGAAAGAACCGAACAAAGACTTCCTAGGATGTGTGGGTGGAGGTCCACAACCACTTTTGGCTTTTGGGAGATTATTGCCGTCTTGGACGAGCCTATGGTAATGTTGAGATTATTTTTAATTGCGTATAATTTTTAATCGATATTTTGAGATTATTTGTAATAGATATTGTTTGTGAATTGGCAGGATGAAGTTTTGTTTCCATTGTCTCAAACCTGAAAGAAATGGAAAAGGAATATGTTGTGATGTTTCCCGGCGTGTTCCCCGAGGATCTCAGTTATCCTTTGGATGAGGAGACGGTGCCCACAGATGATCGGGAGATGGTGGAAGAGACAGACAGAGTGATAGAGACAGGCACAGAGACAGAGACAGGCACAGAGAAAGTCGGGGCCTACAAGTGTGCCACCGGGGGATGTCCATGAGACGGACATGGAGCGCAGTTCTCGAGTACCCCCATCTTCCACTCGCCCTTCCATTGGTATGAGGCGGGTTTTGGATGTCGTGGCCATCTTTGACAAAAAAGCAAGATGATGTTTTTTTTCTTTTCTAAACAAAAAGGTCGAAGATGCTTTTTTTCTCTTATGAGCGGAAAGATCGAAGAATTGAGCGCAAGATTTATGCATTAGACCAAAACTTGAAGCAATAAGTCAGGCCTTATACGTGGTTCACTCCTCGAGAGACAGACGTATGGAGATGGGGATGTCTCCCGATTATGGGACAGTGGTGGAGACAGAGAAGACTAAGAGTCGTTTGTTGAGGAGGAGGAGCATGATCGGGTTGTTGAGGAGGAGGAGCATGATCGAGCTATTGAGGAGGAGGAGCATGATTAAAGGTTGTTGAGGTCATCTTTTGAGGATGAGGAAGATCGTGCAGAAGACCCGTCTGTTGAGGTGGAGAAGAATAAGCTGGATGTGGTGGATGCGGAGATGCATTCCGATGTTGAGGTGGTGGAGGTGGAGCAGAAAACACGGGGATGATCGGGGAACGATGAAATATACAAGGAAGAAGAGGCCATCAAAACATGTAGAAAAAGAAAATGTTCTACAAACGGGAGTGAAACGAAGGTGAGTGCCTTCAATTCATACAAGAACTCCTTCACAACTAAATCGAGGACACAAACAACCACCTCGAACATTTTTGGACAAGATGCAAATTGATTTCTTCCTCCCGGTGGATCCATTGAAGGCCAAAAATTTAAAGAATGGTACACAAATGCAACATAGGTAATATTAATCGCAAACACCATCGATCGCTTAGTCGATTAATGGTCGATCAATCGACCATTGATCGAATCGCTTAGTCGATTGATGGTCGATCAATTGACCATTGATCGATCGCTAGTCGATTGATGGTGGTCCATCGACCTTTAATCGATTTTTCGATCGAGGTCGATTAATGGTCGGTCCATCGACCTTCAATCGATTTTCGATCGATCGTGGATTAATGGTAGATTGACCGACCACCCGACCCCAGGTTTATTTTATGTTTTTGCTTCATTTCATTAATTAATATGTACATATTGCTTCCAACAATGTGAATTGATCATAGATGGGGCCACATATAAAAATCTTTAAAAGATGGTTTACGTTGATTCTTGAATGCGGGGCTTGGCGAAGATGATGTAAGTCGATTTAATATGTACAATATTGCTTTAGTATTATGTGAATCTTATAACAACTTTTCACTTTTTAAAGACGTGGATTTGGCGATGACCTTGTTACGGAGAGCAGACAAGATATCCGGTGTCCCGGCAAAAGTACACCCGAGCCATCCTAGGCAGTGTGTTCTATCAATCATTGATATTTGCACTCAATGATTACAAATGTAACCCCACTAACTTCAAGTTCGAAAATTATTTGATTAATTATACGAATGGGACTTGGAGTAAGTTTGGGAGGAATGGCCGGGTGTACACACTTGTACTTTCAATTTGCTATAATAAGCATTGGATTGCGGCGAAGTTGTATTTGAAACATCGGAGGTGAATATCTATGATCCCGACAAGGCAAAATCGCCTAACGAGAGGGGCAACTTAATCGAGTGCGCTTTAAAACTCATTACCGTGATGTTACTCTTACTTGCACAACAAGTTGGGATTAAAACAAATGGCCCCCTCAAAGTGGTCGAGATCGACAAGACATCCAAGCGGCACGTCGTAAGTCATCTAATCTTAACTGTGTTATTTAGCTTAATGTTTTACTTAAATGCTAATTGTTGTTTTAACATATCATAGGGGTGATTGAGTCTTCGTGATCAAATATATTGAATTTCTGAGTGTCGCCAGCAAAGCAAATCTAAGTGCAATGACCATCATATGCTTATGTGGAGGAGAAGTTGGGTGCCGACATATATGCTTTTAATTATGATCCTTGATCATATTGATCAAGATATTTTTGAATACTTGTAGATGATTTGTCAAAAAAAAAAAAACAAATACTTGTAAATGATATACTTTTAGATTTTAAGTGATGTAGTTGAGTAATTGTATTGATCAAGTATATTTTTTAAGTGATGTAGTTGAGAATTAGTCGATTTTTAAGTATATTGTCAATGCTATGATTAGTCGAATTAGTTGAGAATTAGTCGATTAATCGACCATCTGAACGATACACACATGAGTCAATTAATCGACCATATGAACAATGATGAGTCGATTAATCGACCATTTAAACGATATGAAGTCGATTAATCGACCATCACAATGATCTGTCGATGAATCGACTATATGAACAACAGATGAGTCGATTAATCGACCATCTATCGCTCGTGATGTCGATGTCGACTAATTGGTAAATGTACGGATGAGTCGATTAATCAACCATCGAAAGACACAATTTGTAAAAGTTGTCATTGTTTAATGAACCTGAATCCGAAGACACAATTTATAAAAGTTGTCATTGTTACAAACACCCAATTACATGCATAACAACTAAACAATCAATTACTTCCCTCTGAAAACATCCTCCTTGAACTTTTCTCGAGTCAATCACTCTTGGATTGTTGATATGATACCCAGAGTACATCCCGAGTCAATCGACCCGTTATGTGTTTTTGAAGACGTTGTAGGCGATGTCATAATATTGAAACCCGATCGTCAAAAACTCTTTTTCTTCAATGCTTTCTGTACAAATGACATATAAATTAGAATGTCAAAGTGTAAAAAATAACCAACTTAACCATATTATGTTCGGTTAATTACCTCTCAATTCGATTAAAGTAATTGCCATCCATTATCGATGTTAAGTTCTTGTCAAATCTAGCTTTTGTTTTGTCAATATAACTTTCAAACCTCTCAAACCTGTCCCTAAACAACTGAATTCGAGTTTTAACATCAAGAACACTAAAATCCTTTGAAAATATAGATCAAAGTATTGGAGCAATTAGACGGATGAAGGAGTTCCACTCAACAAAGATCATCGCATGGCATTCCTCTCGATGCGACAAGAATAATCTAGCATTTTAAATTGTTAGCTTTCTCTGCGGGTTCCCAGTTCACTAGCATTGAAACAAGTTGTCTTAAAGAATGTAAAAAATACAAGTAGAATGCATTCTAATTAACAAACAATAAAATTTGGCATCTACTTACTTGTAGATATGTAATGTCAAAATCAATGCCGTAGAATTCTAAATTTATTTGTCAAGCTCTCGTATCATGTCAAAACAACCAAAATGAGACATTAAGAAGATATATATTCAAACCCTAAACCTAAACCTACACTAAAAAGCAACATGAAACAAAATATGAAACAATTGATTAAGAAAATGGAAATATGGCATGATAATGTAAAACAAAAGAACAACATTTACCTCAAGAATTGTTAGTTCGTCCCGTTCGTCTTCTTCGTTCGCTTTTTCGGAAAGTAAAAAATGAAAAATGACAGTGGTCGATTAAGAAACGTCTTTTTAACTGAACTGTGGGGGTACACGAAACGTCGACAGTGGTCGATTAATCGATTCATGTGTCGTTCAAGTGGTCGATTAATCGATTCATGTGTCGTTCAAGTGGTCGATTAATCGACCAAGGTTGTCGTTCCATGGTCGATTAGTCGACCATTTTGAGGACATATGAATCGATTAATCGACTCTTTTGTCGTTCCGTGGTCGATTAATCGACCATGTGTCGCTACATGGTCGATTAATACGTGGTCGATTAATCGATTCATGTGTCGCTCATATGATCGATTAATCACCAATATTTCCTTGATTGTACCAAATCCATTCAAAACAAAAACAAGAATCACACATTCAGAACAACCATACATAATTACATAAAACCTAAACTATTGTTCATCCATAATTACACAAAGCCTAATCTTAACTATTCAACCATACATTCAAAACCTAAACTTGTAACATTCAACCATAATTACACAACTTTAAAATTGTTCAAGAACATCCATACATAACATAAAAATTTAAGGAAGACCACCCGCTCAACATCCTCAAAGATCGACCCTCACGATGGACCCATCACCACTATCAACCCTCGATGGACCCCCCATCACCACCATCAACCTCGATGGACCCGGCCCCATCTCCACCAAGGACCCCATCCAAAGACCTCGGGGTAAGGGATCAAACACGTGGAACATCACCATCATATACGAATCGGGTAAACTGGATTGTCGGGATGGTAGCCGTGTTCGCTGGATAAGTCAATCGTAGGCATTTGATTCTACGAATATATTATGGGCGATTTTGAAGTATTTGAACCCATTCGTCTGAAGAATCGTTGCTCAATGGTCTCCTAAATGACAAAAACACAAAAAAAATACTATTATGTATAATTAATTAATTCAATATGAACAAATTAAATATTTCTTACCCTCTAACATGATCCTAAAAACCTTGGCGAATGAAAACTATGTTGTTCTCACGATCATACATCACACCAGGAGTTTTAACGAATCGCACAAATGACTCGAACTTTGTTCTAACAATTGAATCGACTTTTAACCTTCCGAGGCTAAAATGTTTCTTGAAATGTGCACCAAGGTCAAAAGCAGAAGACGCAACAACGAGTTCCACTTTCGGATTAGATGGACAAGATGATAAAAGCGATTAACGATTAAGATATTCATAGAGCCATTCCTCTTTCTTCAATGGTCCAACCGATTGGTTGGAGCATCCAGCGATTATTTGATTCCTGGCACGAGGCATATCTCTATTCAAGGAAAATGACAGATTAGTAAAACAACCTTCGACTTTTTAATCGGGGTGGGAGTAAACGAAACGTCATTTTAAATCAAACGAAACGCCTTTTTAATCGTGTTAAGTAAAAAATCAAACGAACCATCTTTTTAACTACTTTTTAAACGAAACGTCATTTTACTTATGTCGATCCGCGGTCGATTAATCGCGATCTGTGAACGACCGTCGTGCATAAGTCGTTAAGTGTTCGATTAGTCGACCGAACACCCGCCATGCATAAGTCGGCCGATGTCGTTTCACCAAATTGAAACCCTAACCCTAACCCTAAACTAAAATCGATATTATAAAACCCTAACCCTAAACCTAAACTAAAATCGATTACAAACAAAATATGAAACAATTGATTAAGGAAATGAGCAAAAGCATAATAATGTAAAACAAAAGAACAACATTTACCTCAAGATCTGTTAGTTAAATGCGTCTTTCTTCGTCGCTTTTTCTAAAGTAAAAATGAAAAATGACTCAAACGCCTTTTTAATCGTGGGGCCAACAAATTCTTAATCAGTCGTCAGGGGTCGCTGTAACGACCATATGAACGATCTGTTGATCGATGTCGACCTTTTCGAAGCGGCTGGGATTGGTCGATTAGTGTCGATTAATCGACCCTTAAACGCTCATCGATTAACGGCCTGGTCAGATGTCGCTTAACCTACTTTTAGGGTTTGTTTAGGGTTTAGGGTTTTGGGTTTTGATTTATAGTTTAGGGTTTAGGGTTTAATTAAACTTGTAAAATATACCATGTAAGTATAATATGATATAAAATCTCTCATATAATTTAGTGTTGATCGATTACGGTAATCAGGGACTATAAATCACGTTGAATCGTATGTTACACTATATCATATGTTATCAATATGTTCTTTTTTTTTAATCCACAATTGTAAAATATATCATACTATATGCTACATAAGATCATCATATGTTATAAAATCTCTCATATAATTTAATGTTGATCGGATTACGATAATCACGGGACTATAAATCACGTTACCGTATGTTACACTATATCATATGTTATCAATATGTTGCCGATTTGTTCATTTTCAATTGTAAAATATATCATACTATATGCTACATAGTATCATCATATGTTATAAAATCTCTCATATAATTTTAGTGTTGATGGATTACAGAATCACGGACTATAAATCACGCTAATCGTATGTTACACTATATCATATGTTATCAATATGTTGCCGATTTTTTTGCCAATTGTAAAATATATCATACTATATGCTTTACAAGTATTATCATATGTTATAAAATCTCTCATAATTTAGTGTTGATCGGGTTACTATAATCACTTTTGATTATAAATCACGCTTGTTTTGTATGTCATAGTATCATATGTTATAAAATCTTATATAATTTAGTACTATATGTTATATGATCGGTCATAAGTCGTCTGGCAACCCATCACCATCGATCGACCAGGTGTTTGATAAATGTCGTTTGGATCATGGTTGACGAACCAATTCGGTCATAGGTCAGTCGTTTGCCCGACCGGCCCGTGGTCTGGGCTGATCGGCACTTTGACCGACCGTGGTGGTGGTTGAAGTCGTTGACCCCGATGACCAGCCTCGATTGACCATGTAATCCGGTTAAAGAATGACCGTATTTGAAAAACGATTACTTAACATTTTCTTTTTTTAGTTATTTTGACAATCTGAGAGGTTTGTCAAATTCACGAATACAACAATTACGAAATCGGAGACGAAATACAACAATCACTAAATATGTGATTATCTTCATCGCCATCGTCGATTTTGATCACGACAATTGATCGATTGTGCCAGCCCCCAATTATTGGCACCTCCATCAGATTTTTGTCTTCCTTTGAAGCGGAACTCTCTATTATTCGGTATTAAATGCTCTCTCACGACGCCTACCTCGTTGTCCGACATAGGTGGCAAGACAATCATTTCCTTAATGTTATCGAATCTCCCATTCATTTTCGTAATTATGGGGAAGATAGTCTCCGCGTATGCTTTCCAATAAATCAACGGAATAAGATCTTGTGAGCACATGGAGTATATTGAAAAACCTCTGTTGGTCATCTTATCGCATGCTCACAAGGTAGGTGGTCCAATTGAAACTTTCTGCGCAAGTGCGTTGTTCTCGTTAAAGAAAGCGATGAAATTTGGGCCCCACTTCTCACCACATATAAACTTTGATCAATTGGTTCAACCGTGAACTTTCTCGGCTTTTTCATGAGACTTTGTAATTTTTCTTCCAATAGTCAAATCGAAATAGTCTGCGTGAGCACATAGAGTATATTGAAAAACCTCTCTGGCACGCTATTGCATACCTCTGGGTAGGTGGTCCAATTGAAAGTTTCTGGATGCAAGTGTTCTCAAA
Source organism: Rehmannia glutinosa (assembly GCA_016081115.2). Taxonomy (NCBI): domain Eukaryota; kingdom Viridiplantae; phylum Streptophyta; class Magnoliopsida; order Lamiales; family Orobanchaceae; genus Rehmannia; species Rehmannia glutinosa. The sequence continues at coordinate 543 of JABTTQ020001031.1, read as the reverse complement.
AGTTAACGGTGAATTTGTGGCCCCACTTTCTCACCACACATATAAACTTTGATCAATTGGTTCAGAATCCGAACTTCTCGGGCTTTTTTGAGACTTGCGTAATTTTCTTCCATTAATGCAAGGGTTAGATTGCCGCCCAACCTCGTGCAGCCCACGCCTCATAGAACCAAAGATCGCAACTTTTTTTCCAATACTATCAAACAATGCAAGATGGAGTTTGTCGGGCTTTTTTAACACAGTTCGGCTGCATTGTTTGTCATGATATTATACCCGCCTCCCCGAAAAATATGACCTCGCCAAGTAGCAAAATTTGTATCATAAGATACTTCCAACTCCTTTCTCGTCAATAAATTTGAATTTATGATATATATCAGAAATCTTCTATTGTATAGCGCCACCGCGAGCAAAGTGGAGAGTAGTATCACTTTTCTGAGGTTACACTCTCGTTGCCTTTGATATGATAAATACAATGAGCATGACGTGCATTTTTGAAAAACAGTTTGGACTGCACTGATAAGACTCCTGTGTCTGTCAGATATCACA